>JAJSOF020000036.1:18901275-19396793 GCA_025594305.2 Periplaneta americana | reverse complement strand
ATTTCATTACACTAATATTCTCATTATATCACTATATTTTAGATTTATATTTTTCTCCCTATAACAAAGTTCTAGTAAACTTATATTAAATTAATTCTCATCATTTTACTGTCTCAACTTAATTATAATTGACTGCATTAAATTAGCTCATAAATTAAGTTATTACTTTATCTTATAGGTTTACCTAAATTTAAATAAACATATACTATAGTCCCGTCGCTCTAATTTCCAGCAGCCAATCGCGTTGCAGGTCGGCTACATTTAAACGTGTGCGTCTTGTGATCCGCTTATGAAGACGTTATTCATTTCTTAAGGCTCGATAAATACTTAACATAATCGCCCGCCATTTTCGATCTTTCGTTGGCGTTCGCAGAAAGCACACAAGGACGTTATTTCCCGCTCAATTATTTGCTGAATTACATTGCGTTTGATTTATTATCATAGGAGCTACGACATGATAATGTTTAAAGGAGTGGCAAATAGATTCCTCGTCTTGTAGCTCAGCAACGAAAGAACAAAATGTCGAACGATACTACCTACCTAGACTTTATAGAGCCTTCACTTCCTAAGACGTAAGCAAGAGGAGGAGTCACGCCGGGAATAACAGCGTCGCGACTATAGTCTTTAAAACTTAACTGAAGAAAATTGCTGGAGAATCTTTTAGTGTAGTGTAAATATTCGTAATTTAAATATGTATTATATTGATTAAGGCTGATTGAGTGGAGGAGAAGGCTTTATGGCTTTAACTCTGCCAGCGAAAATAAAACATTCTATTATTATTATTATTATTATTATTATTATTATTATTATTATTATTATTATTACTTTTCTACTTTTTTTAAATACCTTAACACCACCTGTTCCTGTTTTTACTAATAATGAGAACGTGTTTAAGTCAGAAATAATTCCGCAGTTATGCCTTTTTGTCGTACAAAGGATTATTGAAGAATGTAAGTTAATAATACATTGTGAACAAATGGTTGAACGATAACTTAGAAAGATTAGTTGAAACGTTAGTGTGCAAGTTACTGTATCTATGCTAGAGTTATTAATTTCTAGGGAAAGCATCCTAAAATATATAATTAAACATGTCAGGTCCCTATAAGTGTGTACCTAACATTCTGAAATGCATCATGTAAGACCATCATG
Source organism: Periplaneta americana (assembly GCA_025594305.2). NCBI lineage: Eukaryota > Metazoa > Arthropoda > Insecta > Blattodea > Blattidae > Periplaneta > Periplaneta americana. Next base: position 19,395,644 of record JAJSOF020000036.1, on the reverse strand, counting down.
GTTTCCCAAAACAACGCTTATGTATTGGCTTTTTTCTTGACCAATTGCAGAATGGGATGCTGATGATCTAACTGCCCAAGCTGTAAATTTCTTCTTCGCGGGTTTTGACGCAGTTTCCACGTTACTTTGCTTTGCATCACATCTGCTGGCTACACATCCAGACGTGCAAAGTCGACTCCAGAAAGAGATAGACGAGACGCTTGAGAAAGACGGAGGGAAGCTGACGTATGAGGCAGTCCACGGCATGAAGTACCTGGACATGGTGGTATCAGGTATGTGCAAGAACGAAGTTGGAAAATTACTGTCGAAAGTTTTAATTGCGCAACATCTATCTTGGTCAGTTCAGAAAAATGTTTTCTATAAACGTTTTTTTATTTCGAAAAGGAAGTAAAAACGAGCAAAATTGTATTAAACTTTTTGTCTGAAATATCTCAAAGAATAACCCCCTGAAATAAATGACTTTACTTACGATTCACTCTCTATGCAATACATATCGATGTCAGAAGGGTGTATCAACAAATCTCCAAGTCTACATTACATATAAATATGGAAGAACTTTCCCTATCCTTGTCTACATAACAAGGTACAGACACAGAATTAAAATTTAGAGCGAGTCTTGATGGGAGTCCACTTGTATGTAGGCAACAATTGCTCACGACTACACAGGGGCTCTTGCTTACTGCACATGCGCAGTGTGTTGTAAGCGAAACATACAATAAGGGAACTCCAATAGTATATTACGATGTAAGGTTAGGAAGTGGTTTTTAAAAAATCGAGGTATAGTTTGAAAAATGAGCAGATTTTGTAATGCACTTCAAAAATCTGTATTTTACCATTTTTTGCACGATCATATTCTTAAAATTGCAAATACAATATATTTTGCATTGAAAACTTATACCAATATTTTTCCAAAGCCTTCGCAAAACTGCAATGTAATGGTAAGTAACAATAAATGCACTGCAATAGATCGTATTTCAGTATGGTTTTATGTTATGAAGAATGGTTTCCCTAGCAACAAGTTACTGTGTAGGAATTCTAACCTTCAAGCCCTAACAACAATAGCTGTAAATATAGCAAAAACACGATATTTCCGTACCTGTACATTATAATTTTCAAACGATTGTTTTCAAACATAGAAAAGTTTCATTAAAATATTGCAATAACCGTAGAATTTGTTGATACGCCCTTCTTGTATGTTGCCCTCGATATTATACTCGTCTCCAAATTGTGACAACTGCCACGAGCAATAACAGAAAGCAATTGGATACTTTAAAGTAGAAAGGTGCAAAGTGCCAAAATCATAGAAAACGAAATTATTACGCAGAAAAGTGCAATGTACCTCGTAGGATGATGTATGAAAGAGGCTACATCCACTTGTGTTTCATAAGCGAGATATTTAGATGTCACGTTGCCAGCACCATGCAGCTTCAGACGGTAAGCGCCCTATTGAGCTGCATCATAGAAGGGCAGAGTGTGCACAAATATTATGAAGACTGACATCAGTCTTTCACAGTTGCCTGATAGTAATGCTTGTTCCCTTGCAATGGATCTTCAACATATCATGTTTGTGACCACCCTTACACACAGCGAAATGTTTTAAGTCGTCAGCTTTTGTGTTATAACTTTGGAGTTTGTGGATGTGATACAATGCAGTCTTACATGTGTATGTGGGATGAAAGCATCGCGAGTAGAGGTGCCAATGAGATTGCCTCGTGTCTGCTAAAACTGGTCAATATGGACATAATAAACAAGAAGGATCTGATAACTGTGCAGCTCAAAACAAAAACCGTGTAATGGTTTTCTTGAGTCTCTTTTCAGTTGCCATTTATTTATTTGAGCACATAGAACAACGTTTCCTTCTCAGTGGCCACAGCTTCTTGCAATGCGATTTTGATTTCGCTTTGATTGAAAAACGAAAGAAAGTGACAAGTCTTCAATCCTAGTGATCTGCTTAAAATCGTACAAGACTCTCAAGTTGTAAAACCATTTCAAGCAGCTCCAATGCTAGGGTCAGATTTCCGTAATATCCAAGATGTTGCTGATCAACTAATTTCCAACAAGAACTTGAATATTTCTAAGGCATGTTGCATTCAGTATGATGTTAGTAAAGCAGGTAGTGTTTCTGTGAAATAGTCCCATGATAATGAAGCAGTGCATACTGCTTAAAAAGGGGGAAAACATGAAAGATGTGCAGTCAGCGTTTTTTCAAGTAAAAAGTACAAAATAGGGAAATTACTGAAGAAAAGAAGAGCAATGATTCCCTACCTTCCAAATGAGCACAGGCAGTTCTACAAGCAGATCTGTAAGTAAAACTTGCTCCAGAATAGGAAAACAGGTATTGGACTTTGCACCATTTTACTGCAACTGTACCCATTACTTAACCCTTTTCATAATTTGTGTTATATAATTAAATCTGGAGATGTAATGTCTTTACATGCCATTATTATTAATAAGTAAACATTGTACTATTGCTGTTTTCTATCAGTAAAAAAACATGACACAAATATGTATTATTCTTATAGCTACATTTGTTTATCTTATCTCCAATGTTTCATTTTGGCACTTTGCACCCTTCTACTTTAAAGTATCCAATTTCTATTTTCTAAGTTTATTAATACACTCTTTAACATCTGTGGTCATATCGCGTGTGTAGAATCTCTTGGTATAAAAGTAAGCGGTTTTGTTACTATTGTTGAGTTTCTGTTTCTATTGTATGTAGTAATGTTTAAGTAGTAGAAATAATGTAATTATAATATTAATTATTAATTTTATTACCAAGTTAAACAACATTCTTTTGTTTTATATTATTGTCGTAATTGAAACAATACCCCAACAATCAAGAGTATGTCACAAAGCCATACACGCCAGTGTAAAGAATTATAAATAAATTCGTCATAGTACGATTCTGGAAGATGAAGAAGAGTTAGATATAGAAAAAAATTTAGGCAGTACAAACTTCCGACAATAAGCGTCAACTCCTTTCCCCATTGGTACAACTCTTAACTCTATCGTTATTCATTCAAACTCTAGAGCAGGCACTTCAATTGATGCCCACAGGAGCAAGCGCGCGCTTTGGAGCCCAGGAGAGCCTGAGCGCTTTACAGCGGAAAGGAAAGAGACAGACGAAAGAGGTGGTATATGCCGCTTGGTCGAGCTATATTCAGGGATGGCCAGCACTAATTCAATAGATAAATGGAAGAGAACTCATTAACACTGTATCCGTGTTAATTTTTAGATTTGCCTGAGAAGTATAAGTGCATTACAAGAATGTTAAGTTTTAATTTTAATGCTCATTTTTCACAAGTTTGATTTTTTTATTCAAAAGAAATATTTTCTCAACTTTTCGTATAGAAAAGTGAAATTTTCAGGTATAGGCCTATTTATTTAGTAGCCTTACAGAATGTTTTCGTAAATCTAATATACCGTATATACGTAGGCTATTACTGAAGAGAGTGTATTGAAAAGTTTGAAAATATTCGCATGGAAACTGTTTGTAAGGAAATGAGTTAACAAAGCAACTACTGTTACATCATAAGCAAAAGATACGTGCCCATGTGTTGTAAAAGTGTCAGCTCTATAGCTTCAGCAGATTTCGAGAAAATAATTTAATATTCTGATGATAGGAAGTTGCTCACAAATATCACCTTAAAAGCATAATGCGATAAGAGTTTTGTTATGTAATATTAGTTACACTTAAAACAGATACAGTACCTAGATAACTTTGCTTTGTACTGTAACATTGTTTTGATTAGTTTATTGATTACTTTTGTGAGGCTAAAGATACCATCAATATAAATTCCAACTTATCATGTCATACTCAATCTCTTTCTTTGGAATATCACTTTCTTTATGAATGATGTGTTTCATCCACTTAATACAGTATAAATTATACTACTATGGAATTTAAGTGAATATTTCTTCTTAACTCTTTATTATGTTATTAACGTTTAAAACACAACCGCAATATTAAGAAATCAGTGTTAGTACTTTTGTTTTACAGACAATATACTGTAGATAATATTAAACAGAAAGAAGCCATATAAAAATAACGACATAAAATTTCACGTTCCGTTTGAAGTTTGTGCACCACTGTTTTCTTAATCCAACAGGTTGCTTATTCATATACACAACCCTTCCTCTTTCCATACTTAGCGCTTGCTGCCCGCGCACAACGTCAAGGTCAGAAAAATGCTTTGACATCACTGCTCTAGAGCGTGCTTCATAGATGTCGCTAGTGTTGAGAACAACAGATCACTTAGTTCGTCAGAGACTATCCAGAATGCATCACAGGTGGTGATATCTACACTGCACTCGTAATTAATTATGATGAAGTATTGTTGAGCTGTCATTAGGTAAGTGTAGTATCTGAAGAAAATCCCTGGGCTACGAGCTTGGTCAATACAAGTTATAAATCCAGAGTCTATCAAGCGGAATTTGAATTCGGGGCTTATAAATCCAAACACGAGAGCCGACATGGCGGTTATAAAAATTACAAAAAAGAACGCAGAACTGGGAAAAAAAGTAAATAAATGACTGTTGTAGTAATCACTTTATATTGTTTTTGTTTGCAGAAACCCTACGCCTGTATCCACCAGCAGTGGCAACAGACAGGAAGTGCATCAAGACTTACACCATAAAATGTGATCCATCCTGCACTCTGAAGCCAGGTCAAGGTATATGGATACCTGTGTACGGTCTCCATCACGACCCGAAATACTTCCCCAACCCTGAGAAGTTCGATCCAGAGAGATTCAGTGACGAGAATAAAGACAGTATCAAACAATGCACATATTTGCCTTTTGGCTCGGGACCAAGGAACTGCATCGGTAAGTAATTCGTTACTGATGACTTTGATAGCAGTCAAATATAGTTTGTGTATAATTTCATAACAGTTATATTACCGGTTGTTCTTTATGGTTGTGAAACTTAGACTCTCACTTTGAGAGAGGAACATAGGTTAAGGGTGTTTGAGAATAAGGCGCTTAGGAAAATATTTGGGGCTAAGAGGGATGAAGTTACAGGAGAATGGAGAAAGTTACACAACATAGAACTGCACGCATTGCATTCTTCACCTGACATAATTAGGAACATTAAATCCAGACGTTTGAGATGGGCAGGGCATGTAGCACGTATGGGCGAATCCAGAAATTCATATTGAATGTTAGTTGGGAGGCCGGAGGGAAAAAGACCTCTATGATGATAGAGAATGGATTAATCTTGCTCAGGATAGGGACCAATGGCGGGCTTATGTGAGGGCGGCAATGAACCTCCGGGTTCCTTAAAAGCCAGTAAAAAAATGAAAGAAAAGTTTTAATTAAGGATGATGAAATAAACACGAATCATTTTGAAAGGTACAATTATTGAAGATACAATGTTGACAAAGAAAGAAACAAATGCTAGGAAGGTGATAAAAATTGTAGGATAAACAACCATGATTGGTTGAGACACGTCTTTTCGTACCGTTTTATTGGTAAAAAGTAGTATGACGTAGTAAAATGTAATAGTCACTATAATGCATTGTAAACACTCCATGAGGTCTAGTTTTGAATCACGGATAGAACATCAACTGCAGCACAAAGAAGATGCAAGTGTTCCCTGATAGTACCTGTGACACGCGCCAAATATGACGTCACGTCAATATAGTACATGGACAACTAACCTTATCTCCGAAAGTCCTGGAGCAGAATATGGTCCATAATAATAAGAAAGGAAAAATAAATTCAGCTAATAGAATATGACGCTTATAATATAGCCTATGTACAGGGACTTCATTTTATTTTTACTAACATTTTTAACATTGACCTGGCTATATCTTTGGATCAACGGTTGATAGCCCCTTCCACGACTGGAGTTCGATGATACTGGTGTAATATACAAACAAATCACTTTACTAGCTATAGGAGGGAAGAAAAGTAGTTCATCCGTTTACGTAAGCTAGGAAATATCACGCTTTTTAGTTTGATAATTTTCATTAGGTTTTTGTTTAATAAAATACAGTACAGTATTAACAATAAGTTTTTTTTTTTACTCACGAACTGAGCTGTCCATGCGGATGTATTCATTATGCAGTGTATATTATACTGTCTACAACACATTAGCGTACAATCTAGAGAATGAAGTTAAATTGAAAAATAATCATAATATGGATATTTAAACACATTTTCAAAATAGTGGCCGTTCATTTCGATACAGGCTTCAGTTCGAATGTGTGTAATTCCAATTACCAGTTTCGTCCTTCGTACTAGTAACTCATGTTCAAATAATTCTATATCTACTCTCAGAGTACCTTACGTACTGTAAATTCAATCTTCACTTCTGCCCGATCCGAAAAGATAAAATTACTCAGACATGCTAACTACTGTCCGTCCAAGTAGTTATGTCAAGGTCGTAGAAAGGGGGAAATCACGTGATAGTTAATTACTTAACGAGGCCCTTTTATTTAAGTTTTTTTAAACAGTTGTATGGGTATAATATTACGTAGACGTCCAATTCCTAACAGAAATTAATATTCTCAGAAAAGAGCTAAGACAGCCCAGCCACTAGCCTTTGCAGAGAGGCGAATAGAAGCAGGTGGGGAAAACCGGAATGCGACGTAGGCAAATGGACGACAGTATCTGTGCGAAAATGATGCAATATTGATAACTCTTTCGTCACTGAAAAACGCGAACATATTTTTGGAACGTACTGTTTACTATGACCGTAAGGCTACATGACTGTATAGTGCGTCCGCTCAAATGAGAGCCACTTGGAACTTGCGATTGGACACACTTACCGCAGGGAGCAAGTAGGCACGCGACTCCGAGCAGGTTCCATGTAAACAACGCTGCGTTGCCATCTCTCCCTTCTGCAGACTGGAATGAACCTTCGTGTGCGTCTTGTAAATACAGAACTAAAACACGAACACCTCCTATTCAAAGTCTGTTGAGTTCACTATTTAAATCAATTACACAAGATACCAGCTAGCTTCTAAGTAGCGATAATCATTTTCTTTTGTCTTTACATGTTCGATATACTATACTCAATGCTTTTTATTGTTAATGTCGTCCATCACAGTTACTATTAAATCGCGTACTTCTTGAACAGTTTTATTTCTCAATGCATTTTCTGACCGGACATTTCAATTCAGTTCCGACTAAACGAATTGTATGGCAGTGGTAGGGGGGCAGTCGTAGTACAACATGGCCGTATTTTGATGATGTTAATGTGTTGAATGTTATGTTTTATTTAACGACGCTCGCAACTGCAGAGGTTATATCAGCGTCGCCGGATGTGCCGGAATTTTGTCCCACAGGAGTTCTTTTACATGCCAGTAAATCTACTGACATGAGCCTGTCGCATTTAAGCACACTTAAATGCCATCGACCTGGCCCGGGATCGAACCCGCAACCTTGAGCATAGAAGGCCAGCGCTATACCAACTTGCCAACCAGGTCGACTTTTGATGATAGTTCGTCAATTACATACATCTTTTTTCTGTAATGGCTACGTTTAATCTCTTGTAGCAGACGTAACTTTGTTGTTGGGAGTGGCGTGGGCAAAGGGAAGTTATTTTCACGTTTTAATGACAACTATTGTTGATCTAGTGGTAGGTACAGGATTTACAATAAGGGAATGGTATGGGGCATTATCCATAATGATGACAGACGGTTCTTCCAGTCGTTTTAGCAAACATTCCTCAAACCATTCTTCGAAGATTTTAGAATTCATAGTCCCACGGTAATCAGCCGAGGCATCACACATACTTTGGTGGGTAACGAATAATGCTCCTGGAATGAAACCATTTCTTCCCCCCCGCATGTAAAATTGCTATTCGTTGTCCTTTACCGGAAGAAAAATTGTCGTCACAATAACTTGAACCATCTCACCAACGACACTTTACTCCGTCATGGGTATGATACCATGTTTCGTCTAAGTATACCTCTTCATAACCCAGTTGTCGATAATACTCTATATTCAGTAAATACGAGGAACGCCACATCCGTATTCGTAATGATTCCATTGCTGCTGGTTGAGATCCATGAATTTTATATTTAAACCCCATTGAATGTAATGGTTCCAGTAAAGTATTTCTTTGATACGGAAACTCATATTGGGTGCCTTGTGTTTTATTACGCATTGCATTGAGAAGTTTAACGTTGGAGCTATTTTATTTTTTATTTATATTAGGCCTATATGGAACACAAAAGCCACAATATACATGTACTATCCTCTGCCTCGTTCTGTATTATACTTCCGGGCTCGTCTGAAACCAAATACTAAGTTATATGAACTTGTTCTCGGAGCACCGACTTAGATCTGTCAACAGCGCTGGCGTACCAACAACTAGCCACGTGCTTCAAGACTGAAACACCTGACGCCTCCCGCTCAAGGTAGGTGCAAGTGGCTCTCATTTGAGCGGACGTACTATATATGCGGTCTTGGATCTGTGTGGAGGACGGTTGAACTTCATTAGTAGAAGGGGTGGGAGTGAAGTACATTCAAAAACTCAGGTACAATAAAAATTGAAGTAAAAATAAAATGATGTCCCTGTACAATATTACATGTAATATTATATATTTGGCCTATTATAACATTACATTATAATTTAATTCTAGGGAATCGGTTTACACTAATGGAAGCCAAGATTGCACTTGTTCATCTGCTGACGCGATTCAACCTCAAAGTCGTGTCCAAGACTCCAATTCCAATACAGATCACAAGGCGAGGCTTCAACATGACTGTGGACGGTGGATTCTGGCTGGGAATCGAGCAGAGAGCTACATAGTGTGGAAAGTTCTAAACTAGTTGTAACTTATGCGAGTCTAATACAATGAAGATTCAGTTAATCTGTAAATGAAACGAACTGGATAACGTGACAATAAAATGTAAGCTCAAATTTTAAATTATAATCAAGTATTCTAGCTTCAAAATATAATTTCTCTATAGACCCCTAAGATTTAAGTGTTACCATGAGATGTAGTGGGATTTCACTGGATAAACTATGAATCAATAAAAGTTTTCTTTATTATCAAATTAGTTTACATATGGTAATAACAATTTGTAGAGTAAAATATGGTTGTTCGTTTCTTTCTTTCTCTATTTGTATGTTTCTTGGTATCTTTTTTTCTCTTTTTTTTTCAATTTTTAACTATAAAATTACATTTTCCTTACGCATTTATCACAACATTCGTTATAAATCACGTCATTCTTGTACAGTAGTGGCAAAAAAAAAACCGGACCGACCCTTGTAGCTGATTTCAGAACCTTGTTCACTCAGAGCACGATAGACTGGTAACTAAGACTTTCGTGGTTCGAATCCTGCCTGGAAAGGAAACTTTTTTTTTGTTCCTTATTCAAATTTATTCCCAATACTTTTCGATTGCAGCGATATTTTACTACTTAATTAACTTATTATTCCCAGAACATGAATTTTACCAGCAATCGAAAAATATTGAAATAAAGTTGAATAAGGAACAAAAAAAGTTTCCTTCCCAGGCAGAATTCGAACCACGAAAGTCTTAGTTACCAGTCTATCGTGCTGGAGTGAACAAGGCTCTGAAATCAGCTAGAAGGGTCGGTCCGGTTTTTTTTTTTGCCACTACTGTACACTGTTTAAGACTGCACATTAAGATGCAAAATTGAACTGTAAAGAATCAAGATGCGAGAAGTCGTATGATCTGTAACATTTGTTGTGATAAGCGTGTAAGAATAATGTAATTTTTAGTTAAAAACTGGGTAAAAATATTCTGTACAAAGCAACTAGGAAATTAACACTTTTCAGCTTCAGAACACTAGCCAATTAAAGAAATTGTAAAATTTACTCTGTCACACGTTAAAAGTGTTAAAATTGTTAAAAAGGTATTTACCTTCGACAGACGGCCCGTTTCGACGCTATTTGTCGTCGTCTTCAGTGTCTCTTGAACCACTGCTGATTTTGGCTCTGCGATGTGCAGTTGTCGACATAGAACAAACACACATACTAAATACCGACAACAACAAACACGCAGAGAAAATAATGTACTGGCATCGATATGTAGATGACATAATAGTCTTATATAATGGAAACAAAAGACAAATAGAAAACCTACATCAACAACTCAACAAAATACACCCCAAATTAAAGTATATAGTAGAAATGGAACATAAGCAAGCTATAAACTTTTAGACATCACCACAACCAAAACAAATAACAGACACGAATTCAAAATATATAGGAAACCCACTACAACCACAACACATATACACAATTCATCAAATCATCCCAAACAACATAAACATGCAGCTTTCCGTACAATGACACACAGATTAATTAATATACCAATGAACAATGACAACTACACTGAAGAATTAAACACAATAAAATATATAGCACAAGACAATGGATACAACCCTAACATAATAGATACACTAATAAAAGAGGCAAAACAAAAACAGACCAAACCAACACAAACAGCACGCGAGAATAAATACATAACATTAACATATCACAATACCAATACCCACAAAATTGCAACTTCATTCAGAAAACTAAAGTACAAAATTGCATACAAAACAAATAACACAACACAGAAATACTTAAATAACCACACTAAGCATTCAAATATATATAATTCAACTGGAGTTTACAAATTAAAATGCAATAGTTGCCCACATTTTTACATAGAACAGACAGGAAGATCTTTTCATACAAGATACAACGAACATATTAAAGCTATAACCAAACCTTACATTACATCAAATTATGCAGATCACATTATCGACAATAATCATGACTACAATAATATAGAAACAGATATGGAAATTTTACACATCACACCAAAAAGTTCACAGTTAAACATCCTAGAACAATACGAAATATATAAGAATACAATAGCACACCCACAATATATACTTAATACGCAACTACAGTTCAATACACACACATTGTTTGACGTCATAGTACGTCATAGTATACAGACAACCAACCCCCACCATAGGAGCAACACACCCCCACCCCTACCATCGACAACTGCACATCGCAGAGCCAAAATCAGCAGTGGTTCAAGAGACACTGAAGACGACGACAAATAGCGTCGAAACGGGCCGTCTGTCGAAGGTAAATACCTTTAACAATTTTAACACTTTTAACGTGTGACAGAGTAAATTTTATGTTTTTAACAAAGTGTTAACGAGAACTTTAATCAATAAAGAAATTGTACTCCTGAATAGTTCATTCTCTATTTGTTACATTCTTTCATTCTTAAAACTAAAGAAGAAGAGTATTTTTTAACAAGTTCAAATTTAGTGTAACTCTGAAAATATTGAGATTAGGACAAATGTTTATATGACAGTTTTTGCTATGAATATCTTCGGAAATAAGCTCCGTAAGTGGCGGTAACTCCTTGTGAATCACCCTGTATGCATTTTGCGGACCAATAGGCCTACTGAGAAAGACGAGGATGATAAAATTATTACAGTAATAAAGTATAGCCTATACCAAAATATGGGTGCAAAGTATAGGTCTATGAACAATACCAGCCGCCACTGTTACTAGTACAACAGCTCTGTTTACGTTCACGCGCACGGCTCTACCTTACGTTGAGTCAATGCAAGAGATATAAAGCCGTCAGGAGACTAGTAACCACCCCATTGGTATTCGTTCGCGCCTTGGGAGCACGAGTTTGACAAGCATTGACTACATGTTCACAAGACACACAGAAAAAATCCGCAAAGATTTGCCATTGTTTAAAATGAGTTGGAGCGGATTACAAGTGGAGCCAATCAGAAAATTACAAAAGAAAACAGCTGAAGTTTAAGAAGTGGACAGGAACGTTGAGAGATTGAAAGGAGGTCACTATCCTACCAAAAAGAAACGAAAGTACGTTGACATACACAGACGAATATTACGTATAGTTGAAAAATATCCGCAATACAAGGCAGAAGGCACCATCATCCAGTACCTAAGAGCTACAGGCACAACCAGGCAGGACATTTTAAAACCAATTTAAGGGGAGGCAGAGGTGAATATTTCAAAATCCACAAAACGCTAAACTGGAGAATTCCCACGGTATCTTTGAACCGTGCCGTTACGTTTAGCACCAAATTTAAGTAAATACACAATCTTGCCAACATAAGAACACGACGTTGGTGTTTGGCGTCGTTGGAAGGAGAAATTTGTTTCTTTTCTCTCTCTACCTCCTTCGTTCTGAACATTACTGAGAGATAGCACCACTGTTAGCTACAAGGTATATTTGCGCAAATATATTGAAGTAGATTACGTGACTTATTACGTGACTTAGATGAGAGTCTCGAGACAAAACAGTTTTGCTATAATTCTTTTTTTTATTAAATGTTAAGCACAGGAACGCCATTTCGTAATTTTATTTAAGAAACAAGCCAAACAAATTATCTTTGCATCAAAAACGGATGCTCCTGGACCAAATTATCGTATTTTATAATTGTTTGAATGCAACAGAAGCCAGAAGTCTTGCACTTGACTAATGCAGTGAATTATTTAAGAATATAGTCGCGAATTTTACTACCACCATTTCGATTGTCTTCTGTTTGACACGGCTCGGTACGGCCTGGTGACTAGTGGCCAGCGAGTAACATCGACTATCGACATTGCTCTGCTGTGGGTATTATCCAGTTGTTCCCCAAAAAATTTATCCGATTTTTTTTTAATTGATCATGGATACTAACTATGTTATTAGTAATGGACATACCAAGTTTCAACTTTCTAAGTACAATAGTTCTGTAAATATTAATAATTTTATAAAACTTTATATCGTTTGGTATAAAATGCTCCATGCACCATATTGTAAGAAGTTTTCAACATTTCTTTTTATTTATAAGTTCAGAGAAGGTATATAAATAATGATAAGTATTAGTTTATTATGGGTATAATATAGTAATACAGTTATCTTGGTTTTAATTTCATACTTTTAAGGGCACAAAATCAAAAACTAACATCGGAATATCAAAATAAAGGTAATAAAAATGAAAAAAAAAAAATTCATTTCTTCTTCAGTTTTGTTCGAAAATTTCACCTCTGCCTCTCCTTAAATTTATAGATTTTGAAACCAATTTAAATTCATATAATGAAATGTTGTTCAGGCAATCATGATTTCCCTGTGACCATTTTCTGTGACGAATTGTTCGAAACCGATGTAATATTTCCTAATTATCAAGTTTTACATGAAATATTGCGCCTTTAATATCATGTCCTGATTGTTTACCCAGATGAATTGTAGATTTAGAGGGACTCAAGAACTCCCTATAATTTTCGCGAAGAAAATAAAAGTACAAAAGTCATATTCTTCCAGTTATGTTAGTTACATAGACGTTATAACGTGTGTTTTAACACAATGAATATCATGATATTATAGTACATTATGCAAAGAGCCTATAATGGTAGTAATTAAGACGCGAGTATGTTTGTTTATGAAACTCGCTTGCGCTCGTTTCATAATTTTCATACGAGCGTCTTAATTAACATTATAGGCGAGTTTCATACGACTTTTTATGCTCGACCATATTTCTAACTTGAAATTATTCATAAGTATTCATGTTATGGTTATTTAATTGAGGAGCGGAACTGACCTTCTAAATTGTGAGATGTGCGCATAGGCGAAAGTATTGATTTTTTCGAGGCACGAATGTCATTGATCTTGATATAATCTAGAGAATAACATGAACATTACTCTTGATATAACCTGGAAATTGATTTAGAATTGAAAAACGAGATGACAAATTGAATTTATTTGAATATTATTTACAATTAATGCTAATTATTATAGTAACAGAACATAACCTTCTGCGACAGTATTGGATTTCCAGCCTCCGTGACTTTTCGCTAATTGTCTTTCGATTGCATATCCGAGAATAATCGATACTTGCGCTTTTATAATGGTACAATGGTGATTTCTCATTGGCTGAACAACTGAACTATAATGAATAGGTGTACTTCAATAAGGTGCTTTAAAGGGCTACTACCAGGTGTATAATTACTACATTTCGGCATGGTCGAGCATAAAATTAGTTTTAAAATAAGTGTTTATGATTACAAATTCAGCTTGCACTGTCTCAATTCTGGGCAGGGACGGGTAGAGACTTATGTCCCTCCCATAGAAAACGGATATGTTCTATATTGTCTGAAGTGGTGGCCTTTATCATGTTTATCGCGACATTCTGTGATGTGTAAATGTTTAATAGTGGTTCACAATCCACTGAAGAGAACTCAATCAATCCTTAAAGGTAGATAATCATGATGATGTTGATGGTGGTCGTGATTGGTTCCATTAGAACAGCGTTTCTCAAACTATGGTCCGCGGACAACCTGTGGTCCTCGAGGTCTGCCCTTGTGGTCCTTCAAAAAATGCAGAAGAAAAAAATAAAATTCAAACGAATTGCGTATCACTTTATAGCTGAAAATCTCAGAGTCTGGAAATGACACATGGCAATTTATTACCCTATCCGTCTACCGACTTCCCACTCTACTCTCAACAACAAAAGAGGGATTTAAAGCACTATGAATGTGGTGTTTCCCTGCACATCTGGCGCCGCGCCTGTAACCCAGCCAGGGACTACCCAAATTCATAACAGAGGACCCAACCTTTTGATATATTGATGATTTTCTTAATAGTTTTGCCGACTCCCAGTCTGCACATTGAAATGGTCACGTACTGTACGTCGTACACCAATAATACAACTCTGAGGTCACACTTTGAAACTTATTTTGCAAGTAGCTCTAGCTCTAAATATGATGAATTTTCATGGGTTCGTGATCACTTTCATTGCGATATTGAAGCTAACAAACTTTCATTGAGTGAAAGAGAACAGTTAATTGAACTCTCGAATGAGACCGGACTTAAAATGAAATTCCAAGCGGAAGGTATGGTTAATTTCTGGACCTCATCACAAGTGAAAAGAGAATACAGTAAACTGTACAATGGTGCTGTACAGATTATAATTCAGTTTGCTTCTACGTATCTGTGTGAGAAAGGGTTTTCTTCACTAACTCTAATAAGAACAAAGTAGGCTACCGAAATCGACTCGATCTCTGATCTCTGACTTAAGCTTACCAGCGTACGTCCAAATACAGAACAACTGTGCAAGAATCGGCAGGCTTATCCATCTCATTAATATGAGTACCAACATTTATTTATTTATTTTTTTAGTAATAAGTTAAAGATTATCCAAATTCTAATAGCCTTGAATTATTAAAGAAACAAAATGAATTTTATTCCATTAATATTGGCTTAATTAGTTAACACTAATATAAAATTAATTTAATTTAATTAATTAATTTATGCTCGACCATGCCGAAATGTAGTAATTATACACCTGGTAGCAGTCCTTTAATGCATGTCATTAGAGTACACCTACTCATTAAAGTACAGGTGTTCAGCTAATGACAAGTGGGCTTTGTACCGTTATAAAACCGCAAGTATCGATTATTCTCGGATATGCAATCGAAAGAGAATTAGCGAAAAGTCACGGAGGCTGGAAATCCAATATTGTCGTAGAGGGTTATGTTCTGTTACTATAATAATTAGCGTTAATTGTAAATAATATTCACATAAATTCAATTTGTCATCTCGCTTTTCAATGTCTAATTTAATTTCAATGTTATATCAAAGTTAATATTTAGTTTACTCTGTAGGTTCTTATAGGCTATCAAGGTCAATGTGGACATCTGTTCCTCGGAAAAAATCAATACTTCCGCGTCTGCGCACATCTCACAATTTACTAGGTATTGCTCAAGGTCAGTTAGATACAAATAAAATGAATAATTTCAAGTTATAAATATGGTCGAGCATAAAAAAGTCATATGAAACTCGCCTATAATGGTAATTAAGAAGCTCGTATGAAAATTATGAAACTCGCTTGCGCTCGTTTCATAAACATCCATACTCGCTTCTTAATTACTATCATTATAGGCTCGTTGCATAATGTACTATTTATTTTGAAATATAAATATACTGGTATTAAAATATGCTACAAAAATTATAAATTTGCTTTCAAAGGGAACAAGAGTGAAGTGGTCCGCGGAACTGTTCCTACTTAAAAAAGTGGTCCCCACTTCAAAAAAGTTTGAGAAACGCTGCATTAGAAGGTAATTTTATTCTGCAGTTCACCTCGCGCCGTGAACTGCAATGTCACTTGAGTGCAGTTAAGGGTGAGCCCACAAAAGAGATTGCGCTTGAAGAATAGGTCAGACCTCATGTAGAGCCGGATGTCGTCCATTAGATCTCATTCTCAAGCGTAAGTACAAGTTCGCCCTAAGTTGTCTGCAGTTGCGACAGACGTCGACGGTTGCGGAGTGGGCAGCAATTATTTTCCGCTCATCTTGTATGCCAGAAGTAAGAGAAAGAGAAAGTTAATGAGAACGAAATACGAAATAAACCGATAATGAAGAACAAAATGAACAGGTGACGAAAGATGAAATAAATCGATAATGAAAGACGATATAAACATGTACGAAGACGAAATAAAGAGGGAAGGAAAGACGAAATAGACAGGTAAAGAAATACGACATAAATCGATAAAATGACAAGATAAACAGATAATGAGAAACGGAATAAACCGGTAACGAAGGACAAAATATAGCGGTAAGGAAATACAAAATATACTGATAACGAAAGACAAAATATACCGATAACGAAAGACAAAATATACTGATAACGAAAGACAAAATATACTGATAACGAAAGACAAAATAAATAACGAAAGACAAAATATACCGATAACGAAAGACAAAATATACTGATAACGAAAGACAAAATATATTGATAACGAAAGACAAAATATACTGATAACGAAAGACAAAATATACAGATAACGAAAGACAAAATATACTGATAACGAAAGACAAAATATACTGATAACGAAAGACAAAATATACTGATAACGAAAGACAAAATATACCGATAACGAAAGAAAAAATATACCGATAACGAAAGAAAAAATATACTGATAACGAAAGACAAAATATACTGATAACGAAAGACAAAATATACCGATAACGAAAGACAAAATATACCGATAACGAAAGACAAAATATACCGATAACGAAAGACAAAATATACTGATAACGAAAGACAAAATATACTGATAATGAAAGAGAAAATATACTGATAATGAAAGAGAAAATATACTGATAACGAAAGACAAAATATACTGATAACGAAAGACAAAATATACCGATAACGAAAGACAAAATATACTGATAACGAAAGACAAAATATACTGATAACGAAAGACAAAATATACTGATAACGAAAGACAAAATATACCGATAACGAAAGAAAAAATATACTGATAACGAAAGACAAAATATACCGATAACGAAAGACAAAATATACCGATAACGAAAGACAAAATATACTGATAACGAAAGACAAAATATACTGATAATGAAAGAGAAAATATACTGATAACGAAAGACAAAATATACTGATAACGAAAGACAAAATATACTGATAACGAAAGACAAAATATACTGATAACGAAAGACAAAATATACTGATAACGAAAGACAAAATATACCGGTAACGAAAGACAAAATATACCGATAACGAAAGACAAAATATACTGATAACGGAAGACAAAATATACTGATAATGAAAGAGAAAATATACTGATAACGAAATACAAAATAAATAGATAACAAAAA
Organism: Periplaneta americana; assembly: GCA_025594305.2. Classification (NCBI taxonomy): domain Eukaryota; kingdom Metazoa; phylum Arthropoda; class Insecta; order Blattodea; family Blattidae; genus Periplaneta; species Periplaneta americana. The sequence goes on along the minus strand of JAJSOF020000036.1, from coordinate 19,378,010 downwards.
CGAAATAAATCGATAATGGAAGACAAAATAAACATGTAACGAAAGTTGAAATAGATGACGAAAGACAAAATGAAAGGTAACGAAAAACGAAATAAATCGATAAAGAAAGACAAAATAAATAAGTAATGAAAGAAGAAATAAATCGATAACAAAAGACGAAATAAATCGATAAGGAAAGGCAAAATAAATGAAGACATAGTATTGGAAAACAAAGGAAAAAATTATGACACATTCTATGTGTAAAATGATGGAATGACATCTTTAGTGACAATATAATAGGGTATTCGCAATGGTATTCGAAATTAAAGATACAATTATTGCTATCAACTCGAAATTGATAACGATTTTTTGTGGTGTATTGCAAAAGGTAAAGAGAAATAAGGCGTTCGCAATTTTAGCAGGAGTCACATTTCGAGGAAATTATTTATTACATTCAAAATTAGTTTTATTTTCGTTTCGACAATTAACTTAAGTCACAACACCCAAGTCAAGCAAGCATCCATACTTATTGAAGAGAGAGCAGTGCTGCCAACGCGATTGTTAAAAACCCGCTAAGAAACGGTGCATAAACCGCTAAATTGATATATTGTCAATATAAAATAAGACTCTTTTACCGCTATGAGTGTTAAAAATCGCTAAATCCCTATATGAGTAATACAAATTTCACAAATTTTACCCGCTGAATACTGAAAAACGCCACATCTAGCGGGAAAACCCTGAATTGGCAACACTGAGAGACACCATAAACACTACAGAACAGCTGCCTCAACCTGACTGGCTGGCCTGTTGGTGGCGCCAGACGGAATTTTCTGGAACGATCTGCAATCGTTTCTCACAGGGACTACGTTGCCATCTATTGGGGAATAATTGACACAGTGAAGTTATATTCTTCGTCGGTAGAGAGCGCTGCAATGGCAGAAATGATTGATAGCTCTATTCTTAACTTGTTGACAACTAAATAATAAACAATGCCAAATGATCAGGAATAATACGTGTCTTTGCTTACCATGATATGAGATCCGGAATTTTCGTCATCGTTTTTTCGTTATTCGGTGATTTCGTCACATATTACATTTTGTCACTGCAACATTTTGTCACCGATTCGCTTTTGCCAGAAACATTTTCTCACCAATAAACTTTTGTCATCACATATTTTGTCACCAATTTAATTTCATCACTATTCGTCAGCACAATTGTTCTCCTTTCGTGTCGCTTCGCTTGATATTTACATATGAGCCGTTCAGAGCAGAAGTGGTGTAAGTCAAAATTGGGTAATGAGGTTTAAAGTAAAAATTTTGTAAAATACAGCGCAAAGTAGCAATTACTATGTCCTTCGTGCTATCCAATGACTACTAATAGCTTAAATAAAGTAAATATTATGATGAGTTGTCAGACCTAACGTGTTGCAAATGTGTTCCACTGTATTTATTTTTATTTTATTATTATTATTTTTTTCTTATTTTTATTATCTAAATCGTGTTTATTTATCACTTAATGCCAATATGTATCCCACTATGTTGTTTTTTATTATTAATCTAATTTTTGTGTACATTTTATTCAATTGTCGGTTTCTGGTTTAATTATGTAAATCCTACTTAATTGTAATCTAATACTAATATGTATACTAATGTGCTTATTTTTATTTTTACTGTGTACATTTTTCTTTTTTTTATTGAATTATCGGCTTCTGTTTTTATGTGATTCGTATTTGATTCTAACAAATTAATATGTATTTTACTATGTTTATTTTTATTTTATGAGGTAAATTTCTATGTAACTACCTCTTTTGATCTCATTATGTATCAGTATGTAATTACTTAATTCCGATCAAGTTTTATGTTCACCTGTGTAAGCAAGTTTTAATCCTGGTTGAGTGTAAGAGAAGGCCTTACGGCCTTAACTCTGCCAGGTTAAATAAAGCCATTATTATTATTATTATTATTATTATTATTATTATTATTATTATTATTATTATTAATTCCTACTTTGCGCTGTACTTTACAGAATGTTTACTTTAATCTTCATTACCCATTTTTGACTTACATCACTTCTGCTCTGAACGATTCATATAATAATAGACCCTATGTATTCTAACAGAAGGACTATCAGGAGAATATCTTGAAGAACTAAGAAGCCAGTTTCATTCCTTGGTTACATTGGAATTTGTACCAGAGAATGATATGGTTCACGCCTTCGATATTGTCCAAGAAAATGTTATGAATGAGCTAACTCCAATCTTCCATTATTTTGAGGATAACAAAATGATGTCATGGGTCGTAGACGTGGCAGAGGTAGAAAGCAGCCCATGTTCCCTCCAAATACGTGGAATTGTTACATTCGTACCAGGGGAAACCTGCCCAGAACAACAAATACTTACGAAACGTGGCACAGAAGGCTCAATACTTTAATAGGCAAAGCACATCCTTCCTTTTACTATGTCCTTCAGTTGCTATAGGAGGAGACTGGAAGGATACATCAGGACAATGAGAAATTGTAAGCAGACCTAGTCTCGACCCAGAAAAAAGAAGAAATACACGTCCTTAGATAACAGAATTGGGATATCCTGAACTAGCACCAACAGATAGCGCACGTGTACTTTGAGGGATGCGCTTTGCGTGTGCGTTTGTTTTCCGGTATATAAACATTGAGGATTTACGTAGCGTATTAGTACATTAAATACTCTTAAAAACAACTCAAAATGCCACATTTTTGTTGTGTTCCTATATGTAATAACCAGGGAAAGCCTTTTGTGTTCATTCAGGTCTCGAAATATTCTGAATTTATGCTTTAAACCTAAAAAAAAATTAACTAATTAAATTGCGCCTCGAAAGTGCCAGTTATTAAACAAAAATAACTACTTCAAGTAAGGAATTTCTGGCTACAGTTTAATTTTACAAGGGGGGGAAAGAAAAATTAATAAAAATATAGCAATCTCCACAGCAAGCTATGTTAGCTCAGATTATATAGGAGTCTCCGAAGTTTACGCCTGCATTAAACTCTACATTAACTGGGATGTTTATTATCCAGGACGATCCATAGTGAAATCCATTTCTTGAATAATGTTTTTAATGCACTGTACTCTATTTATTAAAACCATCTTTTTACTTGAAATTTTCAAAATCATCCTACACATATTCAAAACTGCATGTCCTTAACCTACAAAACACAGGAATAATCGTGATGCTACTGCGATCATATTATATCGTCTTATCAAACATTGCATTTGATCTTTCTGCAACTAGAGAAAAAAATACGATGAATTCAATCTCGATAGTTCTTTCTCTATAAAAAAAAACACATTGGTGGCTGCATATCCTGTTTTTAGCGTACGGTGCTTACAATACTAATGATTAAAGAGATAATATTCACCTTCGACAAAATTCCTTTATTTATTTAATTTTTTTATTATTTTATTCGTGAACCTCGTTCTCAAAGTTCTCATTTAGGTTCATGAACATTCGATTTACTCGTATCTATATTCTGCATACTGCAGATTTCCCCACCCATCTCTTAAAAGGGAAATCGGTAAGTATTATAAAAGTTTACGCCATTATTTATTGTAAATTAAATTAAATTATGAGATAAGAAAATACTGAATTATATTAAATTATACTAGGTTATACAAAATAATTATAAATATAATTTTGACACGCACAGAAAACCAACAAGCTGAAGAACGTAATCAACTGTAGCATATGACAATATAGCCCTTTCCCTCATGGAACGCTCCTGCCATCTAACGGTAAAACTTCGCATAAGATATCCCTATTGCACGAATTATCGATAGGTATGAAGCCTATAGAAAAGAAGATAACATCCTTGGTTTCCTACGTGCCATAGGTCACAACTTCAGTGGAAATTTTTGTTGAATGCATGCAACTTCAAAATTACATTAATACAGAGTATTAAAATAATATACAGTGATGGTCTTCGACAAATAACAAAAATAGCCCAAATGTAATTTTCTGTATTATTTTAATGACGAAATCTCCTCAGTATAAAATAATGACGAAATATATATGACGACGAAACATCTTCGGTGACAAAATTTCCTCAGTGACAAATAATATGACAAAATGCATTTGATGACCAAAAAAATAATGACGAAAAATAGGTGACAAACTATAACGGTGACGAAATGTCCGGTTACGAAATGCCCTAGATCCCCATGATTTTTATTCACGTGTTATGTTTTTCTTATTCTGATGCTGACTTGAGAAGTTCCAAGTATGTTATAAAAGTTGAAGGTAAAATGGAGCATTGTTAAGTACCATGATTGATATTATTGGTGATAGTATCAGCGCCGTTTACCAAGACTTCTGTATTCCAAATCATGACGACCGTGACCTTCAAGGAGGTTAGAACGCATCGACAAATTGCGCACATCACGACCAACAGCTTAAAATTTATACGTCATAATACTTCCTTCATCACGTTATTCAATTCTTTTAACGTTTCCTAACAGGTGATGTTTCAGTCACACATGTTAGCCGAAAAGTACATTATTAATATTTTATATATTTTGTGGCAAGGATGACCAGATGTCCGGCTTTTGAAGGACATATCTTTCTTCTTTGACTTTGTCTTCCTGTCGTCCAGGATTTTAAATATTTCCAAAATGTCGACATGACATATGAATACTAAAAACTGAACTCTCCATAACTCTTGCCACTTATTGCTCTAAACGTGGTATCAACTTATTTAATGATGTACATGACTTATAATGTTCTATAGGGTCGTCTTTATAAAAGTGTGGGCCTACTCTCTACTAGGTGTTCATTTCAAAGTGTAATGACGTCACTGTTGGTGAGTCAGCGATTTGAAAGTTTCAGCTTTCTCAAAATTGTCGACATCTGAACTTAAGAACGTACGGTAAATACGTCGTAAACAGACGCTGTACTCTGTGTGCTACCATAACCTCTTTCGTGTGTTTTGCATTTATTTGTTATCATCGGTTGCGTACGGCAACATTCCACAATAAAATCAAATGCTCCGTGTCCATGTTGACCGTCCAAGTTAATGTAAAACTGAACCATAACTCGTGTCATTCATTGCAAATACTGTATCAACTTATTTAATGATGTCACATACGAAACTTCATAATTACCGTTCTATAGGAATCGTCTTTATAAAGGTAATACGCCTTTGCGGAGATGTAGGCCTAGGCTCATTTATATACAGTTTTGAACTGAACACCCAGTAGTTTTAATCTGCGTTTGCAGACTATTGTCCTGTAACTTCCATTTTGTCCAGCAAATGCGTTTTCTTGCGTATGGTGGAAAAGAACCTAATTCACCAAGCGGTATGCTAGGGTTATAGTTTTTGTTACATGGTACACTACTTATCTATACTAGTTATTTTTACACAGATAATGGTGAAATATGTATCTACAGTCTTTTAAAGATAAAGTTTAGCAAGTCTATAAATTGTCTGTAGCAACAAGGTTTTGTGATCACTTCACATAGTGGAGTCCTGTATTCGATGTTGCAGTCCAGAAGATGTGTCTCTATTTGAAATTTTTGCTTCAAATCAATCAAATAGAAGGTTTTCTTCAGGAGCATGTAGAGTCGATGTCTGCTGGAATGTTGAAAATTTAAGAAAGAAACTGCAAAAGTAGGTAATGGGCAGTAATTTTGCACGTAAAGCAAACATTAGTCCCGATTTTTTTCTCCGTTCTATATTTCTCACAGTAATCAAAATTTGCATATTAAATATTAGTTTTTCTTTCTTAACAGTTCAAAAATTAGTATAATCTTACATATCAGCTTACTTTTTATAGAAGTGATACGTCTAATTAACTAATTATTAGAAAACTAAAATAATATATTAAAACTGTACATACATGATCGAAATGATAGCCGTCCAAATCTTGGGTTTAAAATATCGGCATCCTAATCAATTCAAATGAACAAAAAAGAAAATGTAAATTAATTTTAAAAATACATAATGAAATTTTAAAAAGAGTATTCTGCGACAAGATTTGGTAGCTATCAAAACGATAAAAATTTATTGAAAATAAATAATATACATTAAATATTATAAAGATGAATAGAGATGGTGATTGATGATGTTCAGTGAAGATTTTAAACTGGTTGATGCAATTGCCTGAAGAGTCTTTTCAGGAACCTTTAATTTTCTGAGGATCTCCAATATAAATTTGGGAATTGTTCCTCGCGCACCAAACGTAAGTCCAATGGCATTCCAATCTTGAATATTATATTTATGACTGAGATCATCACAGCATGGAAGGTAAATAGCGCGTTTGTCTTCATGTACCTGCTTTGGTTGATTTTCATTAATTTCGAACCTTACAGTGGGGTCAAGAATGAGACCAGTTTTTTTATCTCGGTCAATTATTATGATGTCAGCACGCCGTGTAGATCCTTCCGTAGAAAGACATTGAACTTCCTCATATACTTCGTATTCACCATGTTCCCTTAATCTGTTAGCAATTATTGAGCGGACTGTGTTATGTCTGTCAATTCGCAGTAATTCGCCCTGAAGGCAGAAACCTAGCACGTGGGGTAACGTTTCATGCTCATTGCATCTCCTGCAATGGGTATTGCCTAGGCTTCTACCGGGAAGAGATCTAACTGCGATGACATTGGTGCTCATTTTAATGGCCTCGGTCCATTGGCCACAAGATAGACCTTTCTTATTGATAATCCAGGTGTTACCTTTTTTCCAGTGAGAGTAGAATGTAATTCCTTTACCTTTCCCAGGTAATGCGTTCCACTGATTATAAGAAGTGACACGACGTTGTTTACGGATGTTACGTGGATTTATGGTTCCAATATCGTTGACATTAATTGGTAAGTGGAGAAGGCTGTCATTAATTTCGGCTTCAAGTTCCTAGTTTGATTAATATAGGCTCTGCAAACATTAAGACGTTATTAATTAAATATTGTACTAGACTTGAATATTTACTTAATTTTATCTACAGGCACGTGACAAAAATTTTCATTGATATTAAGATGTTGTTCTCTTTATATTGTAAATTGACCTATTATGTATGTATGTATGTACGTATTTATTCACACTGCAATGGGTATATACCCGTTGGCAGTGGTAACTAATTACAATCAATAATGACAATAATAAACTTAAAATTAAAAATACAATTAATAATATTACTAATAATTAATAATAATAATAATAATAATAATAATAATAATAATAATAATAACAGAGAATATCCTAAATTAAATAAAACGATCACTTAAAATAACATTTGAAATAAATCTAATTTGTATCTTAAACCAAAGTTCGAACTAAAACCCACGAGTATGATATGTTCATACCTGCACAAGTACCTTTCAACATTACACTCATTTCGCTGTCAACTCACTCACTGCACTGGAACTACGCCACATTTCACTGATTCTATCCTAATTTCACTAACACTTCAAAAACATTTCACTGTTCAAATACTTTTCACTGCCACTATAAACTATAAAGCTTCACTGACAGGAACATGTTTCACTTACACAGCACACTTCACTGACACGACATACTTCTTCACTGATACAACACACTTCACTGACACAACATAATTCTTCACTGATACAACACTTCAATAACAAAATATCATTTACACCCTTTAAATACTGTGTATAATTACCGTCTATTAGTAAAGTCCTTAAGCCTATTTTAAATACATTTTTGGTTGTTGGTAAAGCTTTTAGTAAGTCTGCAGGTAAAGCATTTCAGTCCCTGATAGTACGATTGAGAAAAGAAAACTTTCCAGTGTCCGTCCTCTGTCTTCTTTCGCTCAATTTATATGAGTGGTCGTTCCTTGCAGAGTAATTTGGCGGCTGCAACCTATTTTGAAGTAAAATGTAAATTTCGGGGGCAAAGACTTATTGGATTTCCAGGTCTCTCATCGGATCAAAAACCCTGATATAACTGGGATGACAATAAATGCAAACAAGACGAAGACCATGGTTATCGGAAGAAGAGCAAAGAAGATAAACGTGCGAATTGTAAATGAGGCAGTAGAACAAGTGGACAGCTTCAAATACTTGGGGTGAATTATAAGCAATAACATAAGTTGTCGCCAGAAAGTCTAAAGGAGTATAGCAGTTACGAAGGAAGCTTTTAGTATAAAAAGAAGCACCTTTTGCGGACCTCTGGAAAAAGAACTAAGGAAGAGACTAATGAAGTGCTTTGTGTGGAGTGTGGCACTGTACGGAGCAGAAACATGGACATTACGACCAAATGAAGAAAAGCTACTAGAAGCTTTAGAAATGTAGATATGGAGAAGAATGGAACGTGTGAAATGGACAGACAGAATAAGAAATGAAGCTGTGTTGGAAAGAGTGGGTTAAGAAAGAATGATGCTAAAACTGATCAGGAAGAGAAATAAGGAATTAGTTGAGTCACTGGCTGAGAAGAAACTGCCTACTGAAGGGTGCACTGGAAGGAATGGTGAACGGAAGAAGTATTGGGGGCAGAAGAAGATATCAGATGATAGAAGACTTTAAGGGGTTAGGTACAGCTTACAGCAGTAACATTTTTGGAAATATTCAACATTTTTTCCTCCATTACTTTATCTTGTACAGTAATGAAAATTGGTATGTGTACTTCTTCTAACATATGAAAAAAATATTTTTACGATTTAGAAAAAAAAAAGTTTTTTTTTTTTTTTTTCAAAATTAAAAATGGTGGCAGTTCACTGTGCAGTGATGAAGCGTTTCCCTCATAACTCATAAACTTGTTAACTTTTTCATGTTTTTCATGTTCTCTCTTTTATTTTATTGCTGAAACTTATACTTACAATATCATGCTCTTTCAACTACATTCCTCAATAAATATTTTTTTAATTTGTGTTAGAAAAAAATACTGATATTTGACCATTTTTTAAACGAATTTATTTTTTATCAGACTATCTCTCAAAGGTAGAGGAGTGATCTTGCATCATATTGTTGACATGATATGTATAAATGCACACAAAAAATTTCATCACAGAATGTTGGACATTATTTGAGTTATGTGGAAAAGGTTTCATCTCTACATAGTGAACTGAATTTTGGAGAAAAAAAAAAAAAGTTAATTTTTTTTATTGTAAAAATATTTTTTTTTTCATATAGCAGAAGGACAGTGTTTTACACATATCAATTTTCATTACTGTACAAGATACAGTAATGGAGAAAAAGAAGTTGCATATTTCCAAAATTTTACTCTGTAAGCTGTACCTAACCCCACAGGATGTAAGAATCATATGCAGAGACAAAGAGGAAGGCAGAAAATAGGAAAAGTTGGAGAATGCTGGATTTGCAGTAAAAGAACTGCTCTTGTGCAGAAAACTGTGAATGAATGAATGAATGAATGAATAATTAATTAATTTGTCAATCCAATATGAGGACGAAATTTGTCGATTTCATGCTCTCCATTACTAAAAGGAATAGTTGGAATCATTATTCACTTTCGACAACGTAGGCCTATTCTGAATTTTATTGAAAAGAAAATAGAAGCCAATCAATAAAATCTATTCAAATTAACACAGAAAATCAATACGTTCCTGTTGTTCAGCTTTTCTCCAAATCGACAGCCGTTTCTACAACTTTGTGGACTCCCTGAACCTACCGCTAAAGAACAAGTGATTTAACACGATTCTCTATCGCAAATAACTCCAAAGTTTGCAACACGTGAACATTAATTTACCCTGCATAATAATTTGCCAAACACCGTATGGAGTTTGACGCTCTGACTGTATCTCAAACAAGACGCTACTAACTGCATTATAAATTCAGATTCACACGACACGGCGTACCTTTATCACATGGTTGGAACTTCGGACATTTCTAAACTTCTGTTACGTTGCCAGCACTGGGGACGCGATTCACGCTCGTCCACTACGAGTTCAAACATTCAATCTCTCTCTTCTCCCGTCATCCCATCTCCTCTCATCTTCTCTCTGCATTTGTTTCTTGTATATGTCTATTTGTATTCTGGTGGTGTGGTAGAGAAGGCCTGATGGCCTTAACTCCACGATAATAAATAAATAAATAAATAAATAAATAAATAAATAAATAAATAAATAAATAAATAAGTAAATAAGTAAATCAATAAATCAATAAATAAATCAATAAATAAATAATAAATCAATAAATCAATAAATAAATAAAATAAAATAAATCAATAAATCAATATAAATAAATAAATAAATAAATAAATAAATAAATGAGTGAATGAATGGGTGAGTGAGTGAATGAATGAACAAATGAATAAGTGAATGAATGAATGAATGAATAAATAAATAAATAAATAAATGAAAATAAATAAATAAATAAATAAATAAAAATATATAAATAACGATGGTTAAGAGCGATACCTTGTATCTATGGTCATTTAGTTTAACTACTTGCATTATTATTATCATTATTATTATTATTATTATTATTATCATTATCATCATCATCATTATATTATTATTTAGATTAACTTCAGATTAACTGTTTGCAGACGATGTAATAATATTAGCAGATTCTGAAGATGGCCTCGAACGTTCGCAATGGGATTAATCAGTAAAAATCATTTTCACTGAATGCGTTATTTATGAAAGGGCCTAAGTCTTGAATACCAAATTGTTAGGAATGAAAGAAAAACTGCTTATAAGCCGAAATTTTGAAATTAAGGCTGAAATAAAAATGTTATCATAAATTCTACAAAGCATTTAGAGTGTGAAACTTACTCTCTTCATACTAAATCGATGTATCTACACCCAAAGAGCAGTTATTACATTGCAAACTTATTTTTCACAAAATAATGACTTAGGCCCTTTCATAAATAACCCATATTTACCTTTATAATGAACCTGTAGAACAGGTCTCATATTTTAAATATCTCGTTTATCATTTAAGGTATGAACAATAAAAATATATTTCCACAAAACTGAATTAGCTACTTCAACTATGCAGTTAAAACAATAACATTTTTAAACCTTCTCTTGTTCAAAAACATACCAACATTAAAGTCTAAAAAACATTGGCCTGTTCTCATGTATGGAAGTGAAGCTTGGACCATACGTAGGCTAATTGTGTTCAATACCGAATCACTGCCAATGAAATGAAGTTTTTAAGAACTGCTGGCTATACTAGATTAGGTAAGAAGAAAATTTTGGATATTTTGAAAGAATTAAATATTGACCCAATTTTAGAGAAAATTCAAAATTATAGACAGAATTGGACATACCATATACTCAGGATGCCTAGAGCAAACATACCACGCCAAGCACTAAATTACAGCCCTTTAGGAACAAGATCTGTGGGCCGTTCGCTGAAACGATGGCGTGAGACCGTAACAGGCCACTAGGCTTAATACGTGATAGGAAGAAGAAGAAGATTAACTGCATTTATGTTCACAAAATTAGACAGTTAACTAATATTTTGTTCTCGAGTAGGAGATCTTGCAAAACACAAACATGTATACAAAAGTTTATCTATTTTGAGAAAAATTAATTTTTAAAAGCCTTTTTCGCAAGATCGTGTTTTTTGTTGTGCTTACAGCTATTGTTCTTAGGTCTTGAAAGTTAGAATTCTCACACAGAAACTTGCTGCTCCATTGCAGTGCACTTATTGTTATTTAGTTACCATTACAATGCAGTTTTGCGAAGTTTTTTCGAATAATATTGCTCTAAATTTTCATTGATTAAAGTTCACGTTAACACTTTGTTAAAAACATAAAATTACTTAGTCATACGTTAAAAAGTGTTACAATTTTAAAAAGGTATGTACCTTCGACAGACAGTTCAGGAGACACTGAAGAAGACGAGACATAACTCGAAACGGGCGGTCTGTCGAAGGTATATACCTTTTTAAAATTTTAACACTTTTTAACGTATGACTAAGTAATCTAAATTTTCAATGTAAAATGTATTGTATTAGCAATTTTAAAAATATGATCATGCAAAAAATGTTGTACAATACACGTTTGTGAAGTGTATTACAAAATCTCGGAAACAAACTTTTTCTCGATTTTGTAAACACCGCTTCCCAACTTTGTATCGTAATATACTATTCTGATTCACCCGCAAATTCATAGATACGAAATATCACTTCTTAGCCATCGATATGCTTCCTAAATATAATACAGAGGCCATACGTTTCTATGGCACTGAATTATTGAGTACAGTCCTCCACTGTGTATATAAAACAAAAATGTGAAAAGCTGAATTCGCCTACGTTTCATTCGAGATTACTATGACTCAAATGGTCGTGTTCTTTAAACGGAATTGGAATTTATTTCCATTCAACTTAGACCGAATGTTAGGTTCTCGTTGGCGTTTGTTATGTGATTCCTGCAAAAGATGGTATGCTTCTTTCTGATCAGTGTCACTAGGCTGGGAAGTTGATGAAATATCTTCTTTCTGAGACATCACGAATTACAAGCACGCGTCTCATGCAAGAATTACAAGCACGCATCTCATTCAAGAATTACAAGCACGCATCTCACGCAAGAATTACAAGCACGCATCTCACGCAAGAATTACAAGCACGCATCTCATGCAAGAATTACAAGCACGCATCTCATGCAAGAGTTACAAGCACGCATCTCATGCAAGAATTACAAGCACGCATCTCACGCAAGAATTACAAGTACGCATCACATGCAAGAATTACAAGCACGCATCTCATGCTAGAATTACAAGCACGCATCTCATGCAAGAATTACAAGCACGCATCTCATGCTAGAATTACAAGCACGCATCTCATGCAAGAGTTACAAGCACGCATCTCATGCAAGAATTACAAGCACGCATCGCATGCTAGAATTACAAGCACGCATCTCATGCTAAGAATTACAAGCACGCATCTCATGCTAGAATTACAAGCACGCATCTCATGCTAGAATTACAAGCACGCATCTCATGCAAGAGTTACAAGCACGCATCTCATGCAAGAGTTACAAGCACGCATCTCATGCAAGAATTACAAGCACGCATGGCATGCAAGAATTACAAGCACGCATCTCATGCAAGAATTACAGTACAAGCACGCATCTCACGCAAGAATTACAAGCACGCATCTCACGCAAGAAATACAAGCACGGATCTCATGCAAGAAATACAAACAAGCATCTCATGTAAGAATTACAAGCACGCATCTCACGCAAGAATTACAAGCACGCATCTCATGCAAGAATTACAAGCACGCATCTCATGCACGATTTCTTGAGAAAAGTACTACAGTTGTGAACTAGCAACATCTATGTATAAGTCTGAACACTGAACAGCACACAAATCTCTTGAATTTCCCCTTTCTCCACCCCTCAACAGCTATCGCAGCACGAGAAGTCCTTTGTTTGCTTCATTCATCTGTATAATCGCTTTGCGTAATTCGCTTGTTTACTGAAGGACAGAAATGTGGCTTAGGAAACCTAACACATCGCAATACACTTAATTCCGTCCAGTAGGGAAGACGCACGGAGCATTTAATGAATCGTATCACGTTGGCACACCCGTCCAGAGCTTCCAAGAATCCCAATTGTGTATCTGACGCAACAAATCAATACTTATTTTAAATCAGTTCGGATATTCGCCATAGATGGAGTTCGGCTGAGAATTATTACTATTCATTTGAATAGAAAGTGAAACACGGGAGAAAGACTGGGATGAAGTTTATTTTTTATAGTCTTAAGACGTAGAAAAATGGGCCATGAGTTTACTTGGACTCTATAGGGCTATTATAATTGAGTACCTACATAAATTATCATGTTAATTTCTATACGTAAATCTAATTAGTTGTTATTTTGAAGCGTTAAGATTAGGGTTGGCATTAGCTGGTATTTCACGACCCGGTTGGACATTTTTAGCAAATCTCAACGTAAGACTGGTGGCCAGTACCAACGTCTTAACAGTCCTGTTTCTTGTTGGTAATTTTATGAAACGAGTTTGAGAACTTCTGTTATGAGCTTTTATGAAATAAACTTAAAGGGGTTTTTCCCATTTCGTGGGACAATTTAACCTTTAAGGTACTTATCTACCCTTAAGAGAAAAAATGGCAATTTTTATCCAGTTTTTATATACTCTTTTTTCCCCGATTACTTGACAAAAAATTAAAAATTTTCACACAAAATAAACCCCTAAAATATTTTGGGGGAGAGAGGAAAGCAATTTTTAAAGCGACAACTGTAATTTGTTAATTTTAGTCCTTGGCCCACAGTTTTTATGCTAGAACAAAATTTCTTCCACTCTTACCAGCATACCTTTGATGTATCATGATTGATTTCAATGACCTTCAAACCAGCTTGAGCGGGAGATTTTGTTTTATCCCTACAGTTGGCGCTAATATCACACCAGCTAGCAGTCGACACCGCGGGAATATAACAGATGCTACAATATGTCTACGTACAATATGTAAAAGAAGGCTACAATTAATTGCGTGAGCCCCATATGACCTACAATATGTACTCAAATAAAATAAAGGCTGAGTGAACCTCGGACCGATGAAATAATAAAACCACGAACCTTCCAGTCCGCAGCCAGCTCATTATCTGTATGTACAATATGTACTCAAATAAAATAAATCGGACCGATGAAATAATAAATCCGTCATTATGTGTAATGTCTAGACTTTTTCTTTATAATGAGAGTTGAGACGTTGACCCCAACAACAATTAAAATATGTAATGATTTGATAGCACTGAAAATGGAAAAACAAAACTCCTATGAAATTAAAACCATATGCCTATTGTATACAAATATTAAACGAATTTGATACATAATTTTTGTATTACATTACATTATTTTATAATACAATTTATTATATATAAAACATAAAAATTATTATTACAGCTAGTTTATCACTGAGAAATAAGGAAAAGCTGTTAACTTCAATTTATTGGAATCAAAGCCGTTAATGGATTATGCAACAAGGTAGGCGATGTTTGGATTCTGTGTCTCAACTCATATTCAATTAATATTATCAGCGTGTGCTCGATTACACTACCTCTAGCGCTTGAAAGTGGAACTAAACGCCGTCGTAGCGCATGAACGCAGAAGAACATAACAGGAAAATTCGCTCAGTGTCCATTCTATATAATACTTCCTATTCACTGGTCTTACTCCCAAAATAACACAGAATAAGCTGTAAAAACAGTTTTTCCCTATCTTATCCTATAAAAGAAAAAGGTTTTTAAGATTTTTTTCCTCCTGTTGTGAGGATGAGGGACCCAAAGGCAGCCTAAGGCTTATTTTGCTTACCACTCCTATTTTGTGAATGATTGGGTAGCCGAACAGCGGCGCTCTTGTACCAGTACAGCACGCTGCACTGTAAACTTAACCCGGGGTATGGTATGAATGATGATATGTGAATTAATGACGACGAAAGAGTCCGAGGTCCAACGCCGAAAGTTACTTAGCAATTCTGCTTCAATTGGTTGAGGGAAAAACCCCAACCAGGTTCTTTGTCTCAACCAGGATTCGAACCCGGGCCCGCGCTGACCGGTACTCCACAGCGGTAGATTTCTTAAGATTAAATATATAAAAATAAAAATGTAAGATTTTGCAGTTTTAAATAAACTGTCTTAAGCACTAGAACACTGGTTGTAGTTTGGGACTTAGCTTCATTCCTTTGCAAGAATGATGAAAAATTTCAGTTCTAAGTGCACTGTGTTTTTAACATTAGTGTTGTAAAATGCCGTAAAACTGAACGTGGAGAAAAATCGCTAATTACATTCTCAATAGGGAAGTATAAGGATTTTATTTCCTCCTTTAAGAACTTCGTCTGAACCGCTTGCCTTTCTCGTGAGTTGCCTTCTTCTGCCACTCTGACGACATAAACAGAGAACTACATTACTTATGTATGGCCAAACTCGGTTCAAAATTAACAAGAGAGACCAAGGGACGTAATGCTCGGAAGTTGACATAACTATATCTTGCATGAACTTCATTGTATTAAGTATGGTTTAAGTCTTCAGCACTATTCAACATGGTGCAATATCATTTGGTTTTTGCACAATGTCATAGATGTAGATGCGTGTTTCAAAAATCGAGAATCTTATACGATGCAATAGTAGTAATAATAATCATCACAATACCAAATATTAGAGTGTTAGGATTCATTGGTCTTTACTGCCCCTGCCCAATCCTCCTTGAGTCTCCATAAATTTTGCGTCCACTCGGGGTACAATGTAGGATTCATTTAAATGTAAATATAAATGAATTTATTTTTGCTAATAATTGTAACATAAAATATCTATATCTATATCTATATCTATATATATATATATATATATATATATATATATATATTTGAACTGGTAATGGAAATTACGGGAAAAAGGCTGAATGGATTTTAATAAATGAACCCTCATTTTGAAGCTTGGAACTCAAAGTTTTTCGGAAAAATAGTAGTTTTCAGTGAAATGTTAATTTTTAAACATAATTTTCCTATTTTCCAAAATCCATCTTTCGTCAGTTTTGAGAACTAGCTTTTCACGGCCGACTTTTCATTCATTTATTCATTTATTTTATTCCAACGACCTTACATGAGCAATGAAGCTTTAAGATGTGGAACATGTCAACATTTTACAATATTACAATTACAATTTTTACAAATTTTTATAGTTTTACAATTTAGTAATTTTCTACAATTTTTACAATTTTGTACAATTTTTTTACATTTTGGCGAGATGTAGTGAGATGAGATGAGGTCCGAGGATTCGCCAAAATATTACCCGGCATTTGCCTTTTCGGTGGGGAAACCTCGGAAAACCCAACCAGGTAATCAAATCAAAGGGGTAATCAAATCAAAGGGGTTGATGCCAAGGACTCGCCACAGACCATCCGGCTTCAGTCCCACGGCTGGGGAAAACCTCCGAAGAAACCGAAGTCCATAACTTTCGCATTTCAGAATAAAACAAAGCACATACTACAATAAACAATATTACACGAAGGCCATGATCTGCAAGAATGCTGACATATTTAGAGCTCAAATTAACTTTGTTATTAAAAACTTAACTTACTAAAATTAATTTACAGGTCTGATTCTGTGGTGTGTAATTTTCTGGGTACAGCTGTGTATTGGATATTAAAGTCTAGAAAACTTGAGGTGGTTTGATGACATTATTACCATTAGAAATGAAATATTATTGCAGTTAATGCCATGATGTGACTATTTTTCATTAATTATACATATTAATGCTATATTGATGATATGAAAGTGAAACGTTTTGGGGTTATATAAGTAGATGTAGAGAATAACTTAAATTAGATTTTGATTTCTATATGTTACTGAGTGGCAACTATATAGTATATATAGTATATGTTACTGAAAGCTATACAATTGACATAAGATAATAATATTATTAAAAATCGAATATATTTATAGTTATTAATCAAGTGGGGTTGGGTCTTTTTCATATATTTAATGGCGGTGTGGTGTAGATATTTACATGCGTGGTTCTCTTCAGTATTGGCTCGAGAGAGAGTATCTTTCATTGTTATGGAAGCAAATAACTTTCCGAATGTCTGGAATTCTTCATTGAAAATAAATCTGTAAAATGTTTATTTGAACGTCTAATGAACTTAGTTTGCAGCATTTGCTGTACAAACCACTAGTAAAATATAATATAAACAGATAAAACTTTAGCTCACCCCTGAAACAGTAGAACTCGTGCTCATGGGTGGATTCCTGAATTTAAATTAAGAAGTATATATACAATTTGTCTTATATCTACTACACACTAAGAACATAAAAATTTAAATTTACAATTTTTCATTATTTATAAAATCCATACATAACTTTCTAAATTTAATATTAGAACTATTAGAATGGACAAGATTGGGATATTTAAATATAAATTTGTTATATATTCTTGGGCCTAAATTACTACTATTATTAAATACTGTAGCACTGTCGCATTTTGGTTCAAACAGTCTTAAAGAATTCATATCTTTTGTTTCATAACTATGAGAATACATTTCAAAATTATTTCGATTTATATGTATGAATTTCATTAATACAATATAATAAATCTGTCTTATTTTAAGACCATTAAAGTCTAAAAACAATTTTTAGATGGAAAATCAATAGGTTTATTAAGAAATTTTGTTATTTTCTTCTGTAATAAATAAAGTGGTTGAAATTAGTTTTAAATAAGCTACCCGATCCTATAATTCCATATATAATTATCGATTGAAATAAAGTTAAATATATTGTGAGTAATAAACTCAATGACAAGTAATTCCTCAATAAAACAAAATAATATATTATTTTACGTAATTTATTAAAATGGTAATAATGTGTTGGTTCCATTTTAAATGACTGTCGAATATTACACCTAAATACTTAACTTCAGAGGACTCTTTAATAATCGAACATTCACACTGTATAAGACAACAATCAGAATTATGTAATTTAATACTTAATATAGATGTAGGAGGTTTGTTACATTTTTCAAATAATGAGAATTGAATAATTATGGTTTTATTTTCGTTGACAGAAACATAATTCATGTCGAACCATTTTTTTTTATTAATTTAAGTCCATTATTTGAATTATTACATATCATACCAGGTTATGCATTTCTTGATTCTCCCAACGTGCTACATGCCTTGCCCATCTCAAACGTCTGGATTTAATGTTCCTAATTATGTCAAGTGAAATATACAATGCGTGCAGTTCTGCGTTGTGTAACTTTCTCCATTCTAATGTAACGTCATCCCTTTTAGTCCCAAATATTTTCCTAAACACCTTATTCTCAAACATCCTTAACTCCTGTTCCTCTCTAAAAGTGGGAGTCCAAGTTTCACAACCATACAGAACAACCGGTAATATAACTGTTTTATAAATTCTAACTTTCAGGTTTTTGAGAGCAGACAAAAGCTTCTCAACCGAATAATAACAGGCATTTCCCATATTTATTCTGAGTTTAATTTCTTTCCGAGTGTCATTTATATTTGATACTGTTGCTCCAAGATATTTGAATTTTTCCTCCTCTTCAAAGGATAAATTTTCAATTTTTTTATTTCCACGGCTACGGCTTAACGAACGTAGAAATTTTCATTCTCTTGTTCTCCTTTTCCAAGTCCTCCACATCTCTACACCTACCTACCTTGCCTCCCGTTTCAGTTACCTGTCATCATATCATAGTGTCTTCACACGCACGCAAAATAGCCGCATACTAGCCATACCAACATATAAGACATCATCGTATTCATCATCATACAAATCTCGCTCTCTCGCTTGTGGAATACCCTACCCAGTGACATCAGAGACTGTCGGAATTTAGTAGCGTTCAAAAGCAAACTTATTAAGCATTTTCTTACTGCGTAGAGTAGATTTAATTTTTACTTAATCAATAAAAGAAATGCTTCTCTAATCTTAACTTTAACAATAAACTGTCTAGCTTTTATTAATCAGTTAATCTTCTAGGACTTTGATTTTTATTGTATTTGAAAATTTAATATTAATTGTAATTGTAATTGTAATTGTATTTTTAATATTGTTGTAATCCCCTGGTAGAGGGGAAGAGAAGGCCTGATGGCCTTATCTCTACCAGGTTAAATAAATAAATGGATGGATCGACAGACAGACAGACACAGACGCAGATATAGAGAGATGGGAGATGGGAGATGGGAGATGGGAGATATAGATATAGATATAGACAGACAGACAGACAGACAGACATAGATAGATAGATAGATAGATAGATAGATAGATAGATAGATAGATAGATAGATAGATAGATAGATAGATAGATAGATAGATAGATAGATAGATAGATAGATAGATAGATAGATAGATAGATAGATAGATAGATAGATAGATAGATAGATAGATAGATAGATAGATAGATAGATAGATAGATAGATAGATAGATAGATAGATAGATACATACATACATACACAGACAGACAGACAGACAGACAGACAGACAGACAGACAGACAGACAGACAGACAGATAGATAGATAGATAGATAGATATAAATAAAATAAATAAATAAATTTCGTATAATATTCTGGTCAAGAGACATAATCATATACTTTGTCTTTTCGGGATTTACTTCCAAACCTATCTCTTTACTTGCTTCAAGTAAAATTCCCGTGTTTTCCCTGATCGTTTGTGGATTTTCTCCTAACATATTCACGTCATCCGCATAGACAAGCAGCTGATGTAACCCGTTCAATTCCAATCCCTTTCTGTTATCCTGGACTTTCGTAATGGCATATTCTAGAGCAAATTAATAAATATAATTTTAATATAAATCTTATTAAATATTGCAAATAACTGAAGTAATATTTTAACAAGCAACATTGTCAGGAGAACAACACATCGACCAACAGAACTTAGAGTAGCGAATGCAAATTCATGAATAGAGCAGAAAGGCAAGCCCATCTATCACGATGAATCTATGGTTGACGTTCCCTTGCCAGCCATCACATTATCGGTGAGTAATATGACATCACTGTGCATGTTAAATGTTACATTCAATTACACACGGCAACAGCGCGTCTCTAATGCTGCAAATTATGTCCCGCAAATAAAATAACTGCAACGCTTTCATCCAGCTACGTACATTGCAGTTCCTTGCAGATCTGACGTAAATGAACAAAACAGGAAAATGTTGAAGTAAAAAGTTATGAAAATAAAACTAACTGCACTCGTGGAGGAATGGGGTGGTACATAATGCTCGGGCTAGCGGTCTAGCGCTGTATTATGAACTTAATTTGGGTCAAACCGTAACCATCTTCATAGCAAAACAGCGCATGTGTATTGCATGCATGACGGAGAAGGATACGGCCAGCGGGAAGATTCCGAAGGCTGCTCTACTACAACCCGAACAAGAGCTGAAAGTATGGAGTCAAATTGTCTCATTTCAATAACACAGATTTCGAACGCGAAATGTTTAGCTTTTATTTCTTCCATAATAAAAGAAACAACTTTAATTTTGTTTGTGACACTCGAGTCCCTCTTGCACCCAACTATTTATGTATACTTGCTTTGGGTTACGTTGTACGCTAAAATGAAAAGTATATTGTACAGTCACTAAAAAAAGTAAAGAATCTGGAAGGAAAAATTAAATCTATGTAAAGAACCAAATGAGAAAGATCTGATGCGGTGCGGTGGGTTGAACTTTGGCGTAGCTAACAAGCAAACGTTCTGATGAGGGCAGATAAAAAAGTTATTTTTTTTTCTTCCACCATGTTAATAAATTCAAAAGAAGTGCTTATACAAATTTTAGCTACTCGAACGCAATTACGAGGCCGTCCAGAAAGTGATTTTCCCTGGGGCCGTTTATAGAAAAAAAAGCACAATTGCATAGAAACATTCATTGAAACAGATACATAGAAAAAAACATTTGCACAATTGCATCCCAGAAATATTCATTGAAACAGATACAGCAATTGTTGCGCTATTTGTCAACATATCCCCCACTGGAATTGAGACATTTGTCATACCATGGGATCAATTTTTGTGTCGTTAGAAGTCACCAGCCGCCTCAGATCGGAACCAGCGTTTGACTGCGTCTGCAAAGTCTTCCTCTCTTATCTGTCGATCCCAAAAATGATATGAGAAATGTTTCAATTCCGATGGAAAATTTGTTGAAAAATAGCTCAACAATTCTGTGTCCGTTCCAATAAATTTTTATAAATTCGATGAAATTGTGTTTTTTTTCTGTTAGTTTTGGCCAGTCATTTGGCGAACTTATTTTTTACGGTTCTCGTAACTGCGGTCGAGTGGCCAAAATTTGTATAAGCACTTCTTTTGAATTTATTAACATGGTGGAAGAAAAAATTTAACTTCTTTATTTGCCCCCATCAGAACGTTTGCTTGTTAGCTAAGTGATTAGATCACCAGTGCGTAGAACTGGCGGTCCCGGGTTCGATCCTCGGCGCCGGAGGGGATTTTTCTCCATTAATAACAAACGGCAACCATCACACAAAAATTAAATTCTGATTCATATTCCGATGATATCCGAATTCAACAAAGTCTTCACGATAATTCTGTTATCCGTCATGACAATACCGATAAAATATAATACTGCAATCATATTTTCGAAGTTAATGTCGATTTGCGTGCATTTACAGTTTGTACGGTTAAAAAAGTGGCGGTCAAGCAATAGAAAGGTTGTATCCGTTTGTTCGATTTTCGTGGTTTCACCTGTTTCATAGTACATGATTCTCCATATCGTGGGCTTACAAGGAAGAGGTATTAAGTCCAGAAATACGAAAAATGAGTTATTAATGGTAATAAATACAACAAATTGTGCTTTGTCTACTGGAAAAACGAATTAAGTCTCAACTCTTATAGTTCATTAGTAATGAAACCTTCACAAATTATTAAGTCCATTACAAACAAAATGTTGACAATACACATCAATATAGAATATTTGTACAGGTAGAATGATTTTAGCTCATAACTAGAGCTGGGGACGGAGCGAGTAGAACTGTTGAGTTACTCGGTTCTATCGGTTTATGTGCTTGCAGCGGAGCACCGAAGTTACTCCGTTAACCGTAGCCGTTACCGGTCAGTTCAAACGTTCAAACAGAGTTCACGTGTTTTACTTAATTCTAGCAGACAACAACGTAGGTACTGTTGTATTTAAATATTTTCTGCTGCAGGACAAATTATTTTCTTCTAGTATTGAAAAGGAGTTCACTATTATATGACCTGTCAAGTGGACCTAATGAACGTTGACAGTTTGAACATATTACTATACATGCTAATAATAATAATAATCATCATCATAATCATAATAATATATTATTATTATTAGTCTATTATTATCATAATATTAGAGTGTTTGATTAATATTAAAATATGTTAAAAAAAGAAGTTCATTATATTTTTCTTCTATTTGTGTTTATTGGATTTGTGTTACCTCATCAGTCATCATTATATTTGTATTTATTTCTACGAATTATGTTAAATAATTACTTTAATTTATCAATAATATTACTCTTCACCAAAGAGAACGTGGTTTTATTGAAGGCTAGTAATGTTATAAAAATAAAATAAACATTATGTTCTTCAGTTTAAGATTCCACGTTTTATTGATTATTTTATCCACTTTCCGTAATCGTAAGTGATAAATTGTGTGTGTTATTTTTAAGTGTTTTAGGCAGCGCTTCATGGAGCCAGTTTCTTTCTATATTCCTTTTTAATTAGCTGCAGTGTTTAACGTTTCATTCATTCATTCATTTATTTTATTCCATAGATCTTACATGAGCAATGAAGCTTTAAGATGTGGAACATGTCAACATTTTACAATATTACAATTACAATTTTTATTTTTATAGTTTTATAATTTAGTAATTTTCTACAATTTTTACAATGTTGTACAATTTTTTTACATTTTGGCGAGATGTAGTGAGATGAAATGAGGTCCGAGGATTCGCCAAAATATTACCCGGCATTTGCCTTTTCGGTGGGGGAAACCTCGAAAACCCAACCAGGTAATCAAATCAAAGGGGGTAATCAAATCACTTGTTAACTTATTAGTTGTTAGTATTATAAATTATTTTATCAATTTATTTCGTCTGTCATATGTAACAACACTGAAAGTTAAATAGGCCTTTCATACAAAATAACTCCGCAAATAGTTGTAATAACGCAAATGAAATTTGCAGCCGCCATTTTGCAATGAAGAGAAGCACTTTTTTCTCGTCAATTGGCAAAGCGAAAGCGCTTTACTTTACTACAACGCTTTTAAAACACGCTTGGTTTCACTTTCAAAGTACGTTCTAAAATCGACTCAAACTATCTAAATTTTAAACCTGCCTCCACAAATTTGTACTCGGTACTGTACTCTGTTCAACCGAGTAATGACGTCACAGTAACTGCTCCGAACCGAACCGCTAAACCCGAGACTTACTCATAACCTGATCAGGAACACAGTGATCGATGCTAGTGATTAACATTGATTGCATAGGTTTTCCTCATAAACATGAACAATTATATGACAAGAGGAAGGAAATTATTGCAGCTAGCTTTGCTGAAAAATGCTGAAGTGATTGCTAGTAAGTGACTCTTCTTAAAGTATATATGATAGCCAAAACAAATAAATACTGCAATTACTTTAATATTTTGAGTTGCAGTTGCTATTTTTATGCTGTACCTAATCATTTTTTTTATTCTTGTTTTGGGATCCAGCAGCTTCATTATTAAAACTATTTAAATGATATATTATAACATTAAAAACAACACAATAAATTCTAAACGTAGACCACCTATGACAACAAGGTAGTAAATATTAAAAATTTTACTGTGGATATTCCATTTCTTATTAAAAATGTTTGATTAGTAAATTAAATTCGATATGCTCTAACAATAGAACTGGGAGAATGGTGTAATCAAAAGTATAGAATTACTCGTCTTGAATGAGTGGAACGGCAGACAGGCGAAATAAATTAAATAATATACAGGGACATCATTTTATTTTTACTAACATTTTTAATATTAACCTGTCTATACCTTTAGAGAACCGGAAACACCGCTTGCTCCCCGCTCCAAGACTGGAGTTCGATGATACTGGCGTAAAACACAAATCACTGTACTAGGTATAGGATGGAAGAAAAGTAGTTCATTCATTTACGTAAACTAGGAAATATCGCGATTTTGAGTTTGATAATTTTCATTAGGTTTTTCTTTAATCAAAGTACAGTACTGTATTAAGAATAAGTGTTTTTACTCACGAAGTGAGTTATCCATGCGAACGTATTCATTATGCAGTGTATATTATACTGTCTACAGCACATTAGCGTGCAATATAGAGAAAGAAGTGAAATTGAAAAATAATCATAATATCTTATCATCCAGTCTGCTGTCCAAAAATCTGAAAGTTAGAATTTATAAAACAGTTATATTACCGGTTCTTCTATATGGCTGTGAAACTTGGACTCTCACTCTGAGAGAGGAACATAGGTTAAGGGTGTTTGAGAATAAGGTGCTTAGGAAAATATTTGGGGCTAAGCGGGATGAAGTTACAGGAGAATGGAGAAAGTTACACAACACAGAACTGCACGCATTGTATTCTTCACCTGATAATTAGGAACTTGAAATCCAGACGTTTGAGATGGGCAGGGCATGTAGCACGTATGAATCCAGAAATGCATATAGAGTGTTAGTTGGGAGACCGGAGGGAAAAAGACCTTTAGGGAGGCCGAGACGTAGATGGAGGATAATTTAAAATGGATTTGAAGGTTTTGAAAATGCACAGGATAGGGACCGATGGCGGGCTTTCGGCAATGAACCTTCGGGCTTCCATTTGTTCTTTTGAAAATGGTGGCATATTATTCGTTGTTTTGTGCAATTATCGCACTATAGACTATTGCATCTAATTCCAATTGCCAGTTTCGTTCTTCGTACTAGTAACTCATGTTGAAATAATTCTGTACCTACTCTACGTACTTTAAATTCAATCTTCACTTCTGCCCGACTCGAAAATATAAAATTACTCAGACATGCTATCTACTGTCCGTCCAAGTGGTTATGCCGCAGGATTGTAGAAAGGGAGGAAATCACGTGACAGTTAATTACTTAACGAGGCCCTTTTATTTAAGTTAAATTAAACAGCTGTATAATATTACGTAAACGTCCAATTCCTAAGAGAATTAATGTTTTCAGAAAAGAGCTAAGACAGCCCAGCTATTATAGAGGGGCGAGCAGAAGCAGGTGGGGGAAATCGGGATGCGACGTAGGCAAACGGACAGTACCTGTGCGAAAATATGATTCAATATTGAAAGCTCTTTCGTCACTGGAAAACGCGAACATATTTCTGGAACGTACTATACTCAGTAACTCAGTACTGCTTACTATCTGCGGTCTTGGTTCTGTGTGGAGTTGGAACGTCCTTAGTAGAAGGGGTGGGAGTGAAGTACATTCAAAAACTCAGGTACAATAAAAATTGAAGTAAAAATAAAATGATGTCCCTGTATAACATCTAGAATAAACATGATGATTTAATTTATTGTAACAAAATTTATTATTCAGGATACAATAAATAATATGATCATTTACCAGCAGGTACCTCATCAGTCACAAGTGAACGAGCTATGTTGGAGCAAATTCACAATGTTTCGGAAGTGATTTTGCAGATTTAGATTCTCATTACCATCCTAACTCTGAGTATTCAGAAGACAATGAAAAATGTGCGGCACCTGAGGAACCAACTAAAAACAGTGGAAGCAG
This sequence comes from Periplaneta americana, assembly GCA_025594305.2. Lineage (NCBI taxonomy): Eukaryota > Metazoa > Arthropoda > Insecta > Blattodea > Blattidae > Periplaneta > Periplaneta americana. The sequence goes on along the minus strand of JAJSOF020000036.1, from coordinate 19,351,873 downwards.
ATGGAGAAAATGTAATCCAAACAAATGGAAACGCATTGTGAAAAAAATTAATTATGAATGAAATCGTATTTGTTTTTTGTAAACCTAGATTTTAATAAAATTTCAGGAGTTTCATAAAGTTCTCCGATTTTAAAATATATGTAGGCTAACTGTAATTTGTTTATTTGCTTAAATGCGAGCAGAATCGGTAAAATAACATTTTCCGATACTCAGTAAAATTTCGTGACAATATCTAAATACTGTATATATTTCTTGTAATATCGAAGTATTTCCCGTGTATTTTATATGATAAGAAGTGTAATTTTGTACGATCGATTTGCAAAATAAATACTGAATTGTAGTTGAAGAGAATAAAGCTACAAAAACTTATTGAGCGTTTCATGTAATAGTTGTGTTTGTGTATTAAATTATTTTGAAGTAGTGTATACCCTTCAAGAGAGAATATAAATCATCCCTATTGATTAAATTTAGGAAATTACACAAAATAAGCTGTGTTTTCATTCTACTATCAACTGATAATAACAAAAATACAGGTTGTCAGGTGATGATAGAAAACAAAAGATGCGAAAACAAATTAATAAGGTTTATAAACAATTGAATGCACTTTCATATTTAAGTATAAAAATATAGGGGTGCCATTTGAAATTTCAGAGTGGGTTGGCTGGGGGGTTGGGGTGAAATCTAAAATGCAGTTAAACTTGGTTTCAGACCTCCCCTCAATATCAAAACTGACATGTTTTTTTGTTTAAATTTAATTCAATTTAAATAATTAGTTATTTAGACTGGGAAGTTTTGAAACTAAAGCCCTGTATGATGTAACTTACACATTCATTCATTCATTCATTCATTCATTCATTCATTCATTCATTCATTCATCACCTGTGGAGTAACAACGGTCAGCGCGTCTGGCTGCGAAACGAGGTGGCCCGGGTTCGAATCCCGGTCGGGGCAAGTTACCTGGTTGAGGTTTTTTCCGGGGTTTTCCCTCAACCTAATACGAGCAAACGCTGGGTAACTTTCGGTGCTGGACCCCGGACTCATTTCACCGGCATTATCACCTTCATATCATTCAGACGCTAAATAACCTAGATGTTGATACAGCGTCGTAAAATAACCCAAGAAAATAAATTCATTAAGTAATTCATTCATTCATTCCATTCCATTTCATGTCCATTCATTCATTCCATTCCATTTCATGCCCATTCATTCATTCATTCATTCATTTCATCTCCATTCATTAATTCCATGTCATTTCATGTCCATTCATTAATCCCATGTCATTTCATGTCCATTCATTCCATTTCATTTCATTCATTCCATTTCATTTCATGTCCATTCAGTCATTCCATTTCATTTCATGTCCATTCATTCCATTTCATTTCATGTCTATTCATTCCATTTCATTTCCATTCATTCATTCCATTTCATTTCATGTCCATTCATTCCATTTCATTTCATGTCCATTCATTCATTCATTCATTGCATTTCATTTCATGTCCATTCATTCATTGCATTTCATTTCATTTCCATTCAGTCATTCCATTTCCTTTCATGTTCATTCAGTCATTCCATTCCATTTCATGTCCATTTATTCATTCCAATCCATTTCATGTCCATTCATTCATTCCATTCTATTTCATGTCCATTCATTCATTCCATTCCATTTCATGTCCATTCATTCATTCCATTCCATGTCCATTCATTCATTCCATTCCATTTCATGTCCATTCATTCATTCCATTCCATTTCATGTCCATTCATTCATTCCATTTCATGTCCATTCATTCATTCCATTTCATGTCCATTCATTCATTCCATTTCATGTCCACTCATTCCATTTCATTTCATTTCATTTCATTCATAGCTTCGAAACTTTCGTATTTATGACGAAACAATTTTAAGCATCCTCTTTTGTCCCTTGTTTCATTGAGAAAAAAAAGAATTAAATGTCCCATTTTCTTGTTTCAAAAATATGGTCACCTTAAATATCGGACATCATTTGACTATTATAATGCGGTTACCAATGATGGGCAAAAACTTCATTTTGTAGTTCATCTTAATATTAGGGAATATCTACTATAGATTACATGTATGTATAATAGTTCAGCTATACTTAAAGTGAGTGCCTAAATGTAGAAATGCAACAGCTACTGCAGTAACATGTTGGGCCTGCATACTTTGAGACCATTATGTAAATTTAAGTTACTGTCAAGGTGAGTGCCTGTATACAGAAATATGAAGATCTATCAATATTTGTATTCGTTCTGACGGCATTAAATATCATATCATATAATATCATTTGATAAGAAGTTAGAAGTCAATAAAATATTTAAATTTATTTGTTTAAAACAGCTTAAAAGAGATTTAAAATTGCTCTTTCGGTTTGTACCCTAAGTTCTAAGTATTAAAAGAGAACCAAACACCGAATATTTATGTCGAGAGACAATACCGTTTGGTATAGCGAATGGAGAATGCAGTTTTCAAGAAATGACATCCATCAAATCCCTTAAATGTAAACGAAGTTCCACAATAAAGTATTTATCATTATTCTATCATAAAAATCAAACAAAATAACAAGCAAATGATTTGTATTCCTACCTTTAATCGACGTGGGTGATGATGCGTTTCTCTCAGTGCTCCCCGGTTCGATTCACTGCTGCCTTACATCCTCTTCGTTTTACGATCGAGTCAGTACTAAACGTTTAGTCTTGTGGCTACGTAGAAACAGCTGAGAGTGGAGAAACAGTTTTACAGAGTGACCCATAAGTAGTCAAACAGTTCTTACAGAATGAAATATAAGAAATATATATTATGAATATGACGATTATGTTTTACATATTGATAGGATGAGATTAAAGATCTAAAATAAATGGTAACAATAACTTATACGCTAGTATATCGGATTGTACAGCAAGCTCCTGTTCTTCCGTGTCCATCTTCCAAATATTTTTGTCTTTTGCATCTTGAATTTTCAGACCCCTAGTTTTCATATTCATTTGCTTGCCACTCCACTCAAATAATAATGGACTTAATACATAATATACTCGCAATCATGTGCCTTCAATAAAATAAATAATGAAGTCTTTTGCTTGACCCGTCTTCACTCTGGTGAGAAACTTGAACCGAATACAGAACTTCTTGATTTTTCCGAGCGTGACGAAAAGACCTTCAACCCTTAACTTGGCAAAACTTCATTTCTCACACTAGTTTATTAAAGCTTGTCGGACTGTAAAGAAAACAACTATCGCAATGTCCATATTTTTATGTGTTGTACAATATTATAGTATTGTGAAATTTTAATTTTCTTACCAATTTTTTTTTCTATTGTTCTATTGAAATTATAGCATACTAACTGGAAACACCCGGCATTGCCCGGGTTTTCATTTTTGCTTTTATTTTTAACTAGCCGTACCCGTGCGCTCCGCTGCACCTGTTAGAAATAAATATAAAGTAATTACATAAATAAAATAGGACGTTTGATCCAGGGAACATTCGTGTTTGATAGAAGGATAAATCGTTTAATATGTTACTTAATTTAAATTGTATTTAAAATATTAAAATGCGATCATTTTGATCCAGAGACCACTCATTTGGTGCAATGACAATTCCTTTAACATGTTTCTTAATTGTTATTACCAATTATTTTTAGAAAAGCGAAAATTAACAAAAAAATTTTGGCTACAGATTTATTATTATATTATATTATATTATATTATATTATGAAAAATATTTATTATATTATATTATATATTATATTATATTATGTTTGATAACGGATCTATCGAATTAGAAAGTTTTTAATTTGTTGTGGGAGCTCTTGAATCTCAGGAGGAACAGCTTTTACAACAGCGCAACATAATCTGCTTGGCTCATTACCCAATTTTTTGCATTGCATTTATTGCATATATATTTTATGTATTTTAACACGATTCAATTGAGCACAGTTAAAATTTGAATTTGCAATAATGGATTGCTAAGCTAACGTACTATTACTGCATACTAAATCGATACACTCTCGTTGTTCGTTAATTCTCTGAGATAAAAATGAATGTATTCATAAACATTATTTTAAGAAATACAGGAAATGAATATACAGAATAACCTATCAAGTTTTCTGTGCATAAGAATCTATTTTAATCTTACCTGTCCTCAATTCACTCACAAGTTACTGTAATAACATTATAACATTATGTCCATCTAGAGAAACTACACTTTCCAATGATGAATTAATAATTAATTATACAAATCGGTTAATTTAGCTTCCGATATTACTTCATATAAACACAGAAACATTCTTTGTAGGCTATGTTTCATAGCTTTCGATTGTTGTTGTCCAAGGCCCTTTATAGACGAAGTCATTTGTTTTTTATTTCATTACACCGCCTTAGATGGCGTTGTTATTGTAATTTTGAAACTCATTTATCTTATTAAGTATCAGTTCTATTAAAATTTTTCAAAGAATAAAACTTATCAGAAATTATTGTTAAAGAAACTTTTGTCATGTAATATTTTTCACGAAAATTAATAATAAGCGAGATATTTCGATTTATTTAATTCAGGCCCCCTTATAACCCCCCTTTTAAATAACGTATTTTGAGTGCCATATAGCCTAAAATCTAAGTTACAACGAACTTAATTTATACTCCAGTTTTCATCGAAATCCGTTCAGCCATTATCGCGTGAAAAGGTAAAAAACATCCAGACAGACAGACAGACAGACATACAAACAAAAATTTCAAAAAAGCGATTTTCGGTTTCAGGATGGTTAATTATACTTGTTAACACCAATTATTTTTGGAAAATCGAAAATTACCAGAAAAATTTTGGCTACAGATTTATTATATATATATACAGTCACACGAACTTTAAATGACTTAGCATTGTCTTGAAGTTCAGCAAAACAAAAACACACCTCTTGGTACTTATACACCCACTTAGCGTTGACCCAATTTTCTACAGATCTTACATTTCATCTCTGGTGGTCAATGATTGTTAAATTTCAAGTGGCTTATCTTATTCGTGGGCGTTTGTTTTTAACTTTTTCACTGCTACTGATAAAATTACAACACATTACGAATTCAAAATTCCTCATAATACTTGAAAAATATGTACTGGATACAAAAATGATGTTACATAGTTTAAAACACAACAACAATAAAAATATTTCATGCGTATAATGAGAAAAATCTCGAAATTTGAACTTACATTTAAAATAATTTTCTGGATGACTTCTGTATATAACTAGACCCGTGACTGTATTTTGTAAGGAACCAACAATAGTCTGCAAGCATGCTGGATGATGATCTTCCTTTATATCGCCTTTCTATTTTACATATTTCTTAATGAAATCTTTCCCCATGAGTATTTGTGAGACATATTACTCTCCATTTTGTCATATGCACTTAACATGGTTTCCACATGAAATTCTATGTAGTTCTCTGCCCTAGAATTTCCAAGGAAATTTGAGCAAACGTCTTTGAAAGCACGCTATGCCATTCTTTCTGCAACGGAAAAATTTTTCCTCAAACAAAGCTCAGCCATAACTTTGTGAATTTGTGGACCAATGAAAATACCCTTTTTTTAATTTGCCTTCACTCAAATTGGTAAACGTTTCCTTTAAATACTGAAAACTACACCCTTGTTCCTTCATTGCATAGGCCTCACTTTGAACTGTTATGAAATTTATTTAATAGAAGGGACCAATATCTGTTTATTTATTAGAAGTACAAAGGAACATGCCAACAATCATAAGGAACCGGAAATAAGTCATAAACTCATAAAATGCATTAGCTTTTGTTTTGGTTTATACCCCCAACCCGCGCCAGATGTTTGTGGGGAAGCGCTTATCAAATTGAAATTCAAATTCAAATGTATTCATAATTTACATTTGAAATGGTATTTGAATAGATACCCGAAATGAGCATATGCTCGTGCTCGGGTACAGTCCAGTAGAGTCTACATAAATTTTACAGACATTAATAATAATGTTGATGATAGAAACAATAATAATAATAATAATAATAATAATAATAATAATAATAATATTAATAGAATCACAGTGACGGGGGTAATACAAAGATAGTAATACAAATTAATTAATAATAATAAAACAAAAATATTAACAATAATAAAATAACAACGAAGACTGATAAAATAAAATATAAAACCACTGAGCGAGAGTTAACACAACTTATATAAGCATCAGTGGCGTAGCGTCAATGTATGCTAAAAAGCTTAGCTTCCCAGTTAATAACAATTTCATAATAAACCTGCAGTTCATGGAGAAAATTATTTATTAATTTTAATAGAATTTATATTTACGCGTTAAATATTGCGATGCGGCAGCTCAGGATGATTTGTGATGCAGCAGTAAACAAGAAGCCTGCACACACCAGCTTCCAAGCAGACCGGTTTCTTCTGTGTAATCCACCCCGCAGATTTTCCATCCCTTTCTAACTAAGCTACCCTAGTCGCAAGGCTTGCAAGAAGCTAGTTTTAACATTTAAAATAAGTAGTTTCCAAGTTATCCCTTTTCGTCAGTTGTGTTCAGTTGAAGTGTTAGTGTGCATTTGGCTGATATAATAAATAATGAGCGAAATAACAGTTCCTGACACTAATTTACTTGAATTTTTTTGGGATAATTGTATTATCAAGACCGACTTACGAACAAAAGTGTGATTTAAAAAACAAATGACCGACTCCCTTGCTGTCAATGAAGGACACAACCAAAAGACAGACGCATAATTACGTAATGATACTAATATTGTGATTTCTCTAAGTATGACAGGGAGTGAGCTAATGTTATACGTATACGTGTCTATTTGTTAAGAGATATGTGTAAACCGTGAAATGATATTTTACTACGTATCATTTGAGGTCATGCCTTATTGGTGTTACTTACGATGTTCCAACCAATCTTCGACTGCTGACTTGACATTGACTACTATTTATTTTAAGACTGTAATTTTTTAATAAGTTTTCTCATATTGCATGAAAGACAACTTGAGTTAGCTTCCTCTGCTCAAAATTTCATGCTACGCCACTGATAAGCATATAATAACCAGAAAAAAAATGAACTCGAAAATCGACAAAAAAAGTTCGTTGTATCGCAGACGAGAGCAACCGCCATATTGACATTGTGTTATGCATTATTGGAAGGAGGGGGGAGCCGAAGGTCTACATCCTGACGTTCTCTTCGAATTTTTCATACAATAATAGGAAGTTAATGCTGAAAAATAGTGTCTACGAGCCAAACTGTTCATTATTACCAGGATAAATACAAATAATACTGAAATATATTACGGTAATCAAGTTTCAGTTATAGATCTCCCCTTTGGTGAAAGAGGTATCATATCAAAATATTTTATGAATGGCGGAGAAAACATAAATTTTAAGAACTATCTAGTGACAGAGATAGTGACAAGTACAATCAAGTGTATCTGTGACGATGCTAAGAAATCATTTATGTGGTAACATACACTGTTATTAATTAAGAAAAATGAAATCATATTATATCTTAAAAACCTTACGTGATACGAAGAAAAGAGATGCATTTTCGGATTCAGCGCATATCAGACTATAAGGGACGCATTGTTTTAAGTCGGAGCAAAATTCTTGTTATTCAGTGTTATCCAGGAAATACGGCAATTACCATTAAATGTTTATGTACCATGTAATATTCTCATATTACTGTCATTGCAATATGCGTTACCACTCATCCTGTGCATAAAAATAAAATATTACCTCCCAATGTAAATAAAGTTATATCGCTTAGTAACCAAATTCAGTCACAAAACTGAAAAGGAATCATTGTTGCATTCCAGAATAGTAAATAAGTTACAGGAATGTAATTTCTTCACAAATATGTTGAGCTCGATCTTGACACGTTGCGTCGTATCCTTGCTCCTTTCTGATTGTGATTATTGCTCGAAAGCCTGCATCAAAGTCACGGCTTTCTGAGCAACAATCAAAAACATAAAGAACAAGTCTGCCATCTTCTTCACACGCCAACATGGCGTCAGCTGCAACACATTGGCGTTCAAAGATATCTGACCCCTACTAATCGATAGTGATCGATAATTTGTTCGTGTAAGTGTGGCTTATCAGTGTTGCCAATAGACATAAATATACCCACAACACAGTACGTAATTAAAATTTCATTCCACTCTACTAATTGTAAAAATCACTATATTTAGCGGGAAACCGCTAATATTGTCAATTATGAAAATAACTTATATTCAGTCTACATCGTGATTTTCTCGAACACTTCACACGTCGCAATAATTGTGTCATCTATTGAGAACTAACGGAACTATTTCAAAGTTTGTCCATTTGTTATATCTTTGGTTCTGACTTACCCCGTGGTTAGAAAGTTCGCGTACACGATCAGAAAATTCTAGATCAGATATCTTTGAACGCCAATGTACCTACTTTACAAACAATGGAAATACAAAGTCAGTAATCTTCTTAAAATAAATAAATAAATAAATAAATAAATAAATAAATAAATAAATAAATAAATAAATAAATAAAAATGAATCAATGAATAGATAGATAAGATAAGATAAGATAAGATAAGATAAGATAAGATAAGATAAGATAAGATTGGATGGATAGATAGATAGATAGATAGATAGATAGATAGATAGATAGATAGATAGATAGATAATAGATAGATAGATAGATAGATAGATAGATAGATAGATAGATAGATAGATAGATAGATAGATAGATAGATAGATAGATAGATAGATAGATAGATAGATAGATAGATAGATAGATAGATAGATAGATAGATAGATAGATAGATAGATAGATAGATAGACAGACAGACAGACACATACATACATACACAGACAGACAGACAGACAGACAGACAGACAGACAGACAGACAGACAGACAGACAGACAGACAGGTAGGTAGGTAGGTAGGTAGGTAGGTAGGTAGGTAGGTAGGTAGGTAGGTAGATAGATAGATAGATAGATAGATAGATAGATAGATAGATAGATAGATAGATAGATAGATAGATAGATAGATAGATAGATAGATAGATAGATAGATAGATAGATAGATAGATAGATAGATAGATAGATAGATAGATAGATAGATAGATAGATAGATAGATAGATAGATAGATAGATAGATAGATAGATAGATAGATAGATAGATAGATAGATAGATAGATAGATAGATAGATAGATAGATAGATAGATAGATAGATAGATAGATAGATAGATAGATAGATAGATAGATAGATAGATAGATAGATAGATAGATAGATAGATAGATAGATAGATAGATAGATAGATAGATAGATAGATAGATAGATAGATAGATAGATAGATAGATAGATAGATAGATAGATAGATAGATAGATAGATAGATAGATAGATAGATAGATAGATAGATAGATAGATAGATAGATAGATAGATAGATAGATAGATAGATAGATAGATAGATAGATAGATAGATAGATAGATAGATAGATAGATAGATAGATAGATAAAGGAAACAAACAAGTAAATAGACCGAAACTGGGTGAATGAAACAATTCTTAACACGTTGGAGTTCTTCCCGATTCGGCAAGTCAAGTTTATTCGTAGATGTACAAGAAAGTTACTGCAGCATCCTAGCAGACGAGGACAACATGAAAATGCTTCTCATTTAATCTGTTCCGTAACAATTTGCTGGCGTCAGAATTACCTGCCGTAACTTCCACGTAACTCTTCAAGCCCAGCCCAGCCTTTCTGATGGCTTCTCAACCCTCTTTGTTATTAGCCGTAATAACCGAAACTTAACTCTGATCAAACACTGCAGAGAGACGGCAGAACAAATACGAAGCATTCAACTCTTTGAGTTTTAGTTCGCAACTTGGTCGTGCTCTCCTTCACGGCTTCCTTGATTCCAAGACTTATTCCATCTTCTTGGTGGCGGAGGGAAGGTTTTGTAATATTTCGATACATTGTTCTAAACTCCCACACAAGTCTCGTTTTCTTTGAACCGTTCACTAAGGTCTCACAGCAAGTTTATGGGGTTAACCATTTACTCGAGGGACTGTGGGTTTTGTGCTATTTCTGAATACAATGGCGCCTTTTTTTTAATCCGCATTTTAGTGTAGGCCAAATAACTTTGTAATAACTTAAGGTATATGTACACCCACAAAACGCAAAAAATGTTAAATTAGAATTTTCAAAATATAACTATTTTAATAGAGAATTTTCTCCCCTTTAATTTGATATAAAAGAATTTCGATTTATGCATATGGTTTTTCAGATAAATCCCATTTTCCAAAATGCTGCGTCATCAGCCACGGTCACTTACTTTTGGAGTGATCTTCCTAGCAGTCAATCCCCTCGTCCAGCATTGCTTGTAAAATAAACTTCTTTCTAGTCCCGAAATAAATGCATAGATATCTGGGCATGATCATTAGATTTAAAAAAAAAAACATTTTTTTACATAATGAAGTAATTTATAATCTTTTATTGTTAGTCATAAAACTCTGCATTTGTGTGTCAATGATGTTGAACGTCATTTTAATAAGAGTCCAAAAGTAGAAATTAAAATTCTGAGGAGGATGGACATAAACCTGGGACAAACACCATAGCAGGATTTGTTGCATCAATGGAAATAGGGACAAAAATGTCAAAAAAAAACATTCAACACTTGAAGATAAAACAAGGAGGAGGTATTTGAATGGCAAAAAGAAGCTGAAACTGGACCGACATGAAGCTGCTTAAGGGGTGACATATGATGATGGAGTCTTCTAGGCTCTGAAAGTTTGTGGCTCATTTCCTACAAATAGTAATTTTAGAATATTTAATTCTTTCAAACATGATATCTCAGCCAAATATGGTGATACCAAGACGATATTGGTGTCATTTTGAAGCTTGAAATGTCCCCCAGTGCCTGACAATGAGTAAAATAACATTAATATAATTAATAATTATCTAGGGTTTTTTACATGATTTATGCAACATAAAATATTATTGTAAGTTAAATATATGGTAACATTTAATTAATATAAATAAAAAATAGTTCTACGTCAGGCACTAAAGAATATTTTTAGCTATAAAACAGTGAAGAAACTGTGGCTCTATCTTAAAAACTGCATGAGCTATCATGTTTCAACAAAATTATAAACAAAATAATTTTTATAAACAATTTAGACATAATTTCAAGGGATCTGTTCACTTCATTCTCTTTCTGGTACCATTCTCAATTGTATAAAAATGTTACAGAGCAAAATTTATACAAAACAAAATTTTTTGTATGTAAAGGTGTACATATACCTTAAGGGGTTAGGTACAGCTTACAGTAGTAAAATTTTGGAAATATTCAACATTTTTTTCCTCCATTACTCTATCATATACAATAATGAAAATTAGTATGTGTAAAACACTGTTCTTCTGCTATATGAAAAAAATATTCTTACGATTAAAAAAAAATTATTTGCATTTCTTTTTCAAAATTCAGTTCACTGTGCAGTGATGAAGCGTTTCCCACATAACTCAAAAACTATCCAACATTCCGCAATGAATTTTTTTTGTGTGTATTTATACATGCCATATCTACAATATGATCCAAGATCACTTCTCTACCTTTGATAGATTGTCTGATAAAAATAAATTCATATTAAAAAATAGTCTAATATCAGTATTTCCTTCTAACAAAAAAAAAAAAACAAATATATATTTATTAAGGAATGTAGTTGAAGAGCATGATATTGTAAACATGAGTTTCAGCAATAAAATAAAAGAGACATAACATGAAAAAGTTAAAATGTTTATGAGTTATGAGGGAAATGCTTCATAAGTGTATAGTAAACTGCTATCATTTTCAATTTTGAAAAAGATATATAATATAAAATTTTTAAATCGTAAAAATATTATATAGCAGAAGGACAGTGTTTTACACATACCAATTTTCAATATTTACAAGATATAGTACTGGAGGAAAAAATGTTGAATATTTCCAAAAATTTTACTGCTGTAAGCTGTGCCTAACCCCTTAAGTAAATGCCAAACTAGCACATTTAAACAACAAAAGAGCATAATATTAATAACAATAATAAGAATAATAGTAATAATATTAATAGTAATAATAATAATCCCGAAAAAGAAAGTATATGATTATGTCTCGTGACCAGGCCATAGTACGAAATGGAAATATTAAAACTGGAAAACCATTCTTTGAGAAAGTGGAAAAATTTAAGTACCTGGGAGCAACAGTAACAAATATAAATGACACTCGAGAGAAATGAAACGCAGAGTAAATATGAGAAATGCCTGTTATTATTCGGTTGAGAAGCTTTTGTCATCTAGTCTGATTAAAAAAAACTGAAAGTTAGAATTTACAAAACAGTTATATTACCGGTTGTACTGTGTGGATGTGAAACTTTGAGAGAGAAACAGAGGTTAAGGGTGTTGGCGAATAAAGTGTTTAGGAAAATATTTGGGGCTAGGAGGAATGGCGTTACAGGAGAATGGAGAAAGTTACACAACGCAGAACTACATGTATTGTATTCTTCACCTAACATAATTAGGAACATTAAATCCAGACGTTTGAGATGGGCAGGCATGTACATGTAGCACGTATGGGTGAATACTAAAATGCATATTTTAATGAATATTTTATATTTCGCGATAAAAATGTACGGTTTCATGAAATTGTTATCTCAATACCTTAAATACAAGGTTATTATATAATTGATAGAAGTTGTGTTAATGTACAAGTTATGTGTAACCAAAACTACAAATTTAATTATCTCAAAAAATAAATTTCCTATATTTCTTACAACAAGTATTCATTTCATTTCTCAGTGGTTAAAGCTACAGTGATAATAGTTATTCATTAATATCTCTGTTGTAAAACGCAGCATTTGATTGGCTATATACAGTATAGTTTTATTGCTGGAGAGTTATACGTAAAGTAGTATTATTTTTTCCATTAATATTTCAACAGTGAAGGAATTACAGTTTTTTTTAATGAACAAATTAGAGTAGGGCATTACAAATGCTCCATTGCACAAAATGCAGTGTTACCTTTAAGGAAAAAATAGATTTAAAAAAATTATTATTATTTTAGAAATAGGACTTTCGCTAAGAAAATAAAAAAAAAATAAGTTTAATTTTTTTGTTTAAAGTGTTCATGAGAAAAGATTGAAATTTACAATCTGTGATTATAATATTGATATGCATATTCAGTAAACATTTCAACTCTTTAGGTAAAAAATTGTGGAGTTTAGAAATTTCAGTAGCGCATCGCTTTAATATAAAAATAAAACAAATATCTGTGCTAATTATAGACGGATAATATAGAGGAGCATTGAATACAAGGGCAATTTTCCTGAAGCAGGAACGGAATTTAAGGACAAAATCAGATGGTTTGGTGGTTTGCTTTCCCATAAAAATTACGGCCTCTAACTATGTTCAATTACTGTGCATGAAATCTCGTGCATTCTCGCAGACTGCGAGTCATTCTTTCTTGTAAAGAGATTCATCGACTAGCAATACAAGATTCATGGCCAGTTTGTCCAAGTAATGTTTAATTTTGCTTAACGAATGTTAAATTAACAGTCAGTTTATTTTTAATGCTTTGTTAATGTATTTCCCATTTGTTCAACATAATTTTGTTTAAGATAACCAACACTTAACTATAACTTAGCACTATTTTAACTACTCAACAGCAGTTGGTAATGATTCTACACATGTAAGACAATTTTTGATTGGCTAAAATTAATCTTTAAATTCTATATTATAGAGTGAGTCATGAAACTTGCATAAAATGACAACCTGTTATAGTAGGCCACGCTCCATAAACAAACAGTTGACAAATGAAAATTGTAGGTGACGTGCTGAATAATAATTACAAAGTAAGGTTATATTTCCTCATTGCGATTATGGATACGAAATACGAAAGAAATAAAATAACACTGATGTATTTAAACAATCCAAAGTATTTTTAAATGTTATATTACCAGTCATATGCTAAACTTCCCTACAGAGAGACACAAAATATTAATTTCGCAACTTCTGTTCGAATAGCTGTGGAGACATCGGCCATATTTAACTAACTGTTAAACGAGTTAACTTCCCGAAATCCTACATTTAAAATTAACAAACTGTTAACAATCTGTTAAACCAAACTGGTGTTGAGAACATACAATTTTATTAATTAACAAACTGTTTAGATGAAAGAGTAATGGAACGGAGAAAATTCTCTCCGGCGCCGGGATTTGAACCCGGGTTTTCAGCTCTACGTGCTGATGCTTTATCCACTAAGCCACACCGGATACAACTCCGACGCCGGTTAGAATCGTCTCAGATTAAGCTCCAACTCTTGGGTTCCCTCTAGTGGCCGCCCTCTGCACTACGTTGTATTGGAGTTGTATCCGGTGTGGCTTAGTGGATAAAGCATCAGCACGTAGAGCTGAAAACCCGGGTTCAAATCCCGGCGCCGGAGAGAGTTTTTCTCCGTTCCATTACTCTTTCATCGTATGATGACGCAGAATATCTGCATGGAAATATCATATGTACTTCGGTACATTAAAATAACATATATAAACTGTTTAGAGTTTAACAGTCGTTAAATTTTCTAACAATACTTGGAAAAACCGACCATCAGAGTTACTACGCAAATATTCTCTATATCACGTTATTCGTATGTTCGTAAAATAGTTGCGATGGCAACGGGAGCTTTGCTAAGTCTTAGGTTATTAACTGAAATTGAATTCTGGAGGGCATTAAATTTTTCTGTCACCGTAACAAATTCTGTGGTGAGTTAAAATTTACCTACTGGTTTCACGTAAAATATGAGTACACAAAGTACATGTGAAGCATACGAAAAGAATGTTACAAGAATTATAGGGTAATAACGTTCAGGAATGAAGAGATATGGAACTGAGTTACGAGGGGCGAGATAAGGGGATTTCTCCAGCATTAATTTCAACTTCTGTTCTGTGCTTATATAAATATATGCTTCTGTTACTGAATCTACGTACTCTAAATCAATTGGGATATTTTATGTTATAGTGGGGAAAAAGATAATTGAAGAGCGGATACTTGTATATATGAAATAATTTTAGTTTCGAGATAACACATCATTTTAACACATTGTGTAGCCTAAGGTTAAGTTCAATATTTTATGAGTAGAAAGTTGTTAAATAACATAATAATAATAATAATAATAATAATAATAATAATAATAATAATAATAATAATAATAATAATAATGGCTTTATTTAACCTGGCAGAGTTAAGGCCGTAAGGCCTTCTCTTACACTCAACCAGGATTAAAACTTGCTTACATAGTTAAACAACAACTGAATCGGAATTATGTAGTTACTTACTGATACGATTTAGTTACATAATGAGATCGAAAGAGATAGTTACATAAAAGTTTACCTCATAAAATAAGAATAAACATAGTGGAATACATATTAATGTTGTTAGAATCAAATACGAATCACACAAAAAAAGACAGGCAGATCATTCCAAACTCGATACAAAGGGCACATTAAAGCAATAACCAGAGGACACAAAAATCTACATATGCCGAACACTTAACTAACGCTAACCACACATACAATAACATAAATACAGACATGGAAATCCTACACATACAACCCAAAAACCAAAAACTCAACACACTAGAACAATATGAAATATACAGACACACCAAAACACACCCTGATCAAATTCTCAACACACAGATCAATTTCAGAACACACACACTATCTGACACCACATTTCAACACTTTTCAACAATCGAACGCACCCACACAACAGGCAGCGAAGTTGAGATGACGTCGAGACACAGAAGGCTCTGAGGATGGTGCGAAGAAGCACCGAAACAGCTGTAAACCGCACATGCTTACACAACCCAGATATGCCTGAAATATTTTTTTGCAATTTTTGTGTATTTTTCAAATCTCATTTAATGCAGTATATAACTGGAGTATTTGTATGGTATCGAAACATTCTAGTTGTAACTGGTTGAGCTAGAAACAGGTGTCCTTTTAAAAGGACAGTAGGCATATGAGCATACATTTTGAGGAATAATTGAATACTATGCTTACATGAAAGGAAACAATGTAATTTTTGTAATTTACAATTATTATTATTATTATTATTATTATTATTATTATTATTATTATTATTAACAAATTATTACGTTGTTATTTTATTATAGTTTTTTATTATTACTACTAATATTATTCTGAAGAATGATGCATTGTGGCTAAGTTCGTTTTAACTTTGGAATGCTTTCGTCATTGAATAGTACCGTATTGCTCTTGATACGTAAAAATAAGTAATAGGCGAAAAGAGTGTTGAAGTTTCGAGGAGGAGGTTATATTGGGAGAGAAGTGACGATACATATAATGAAGCAGTTGCTGTGGCAATGTCGAAAGACACGTTTCAGTTCATTTTCTAAAATCTACATTGTTATGACAATGGCAATTTAGATAGAAAATAAGACCTCTTCCAAAAAATACTAAATGAAAAAGAATAGAAATTTATGTCCGTTAAATACCTCATTCCAGACCGTCACCAGTCCTCCACTTGTAAACAGATCTTGCTGTGCAAATCTGGCTTTCAGGTATATCTCCCTGTGAAGCAGATTTGGATAATTTCAAAGGCAAAATTGTTCCGGAGGCAGGTATCAATCCCGAGACCTTTGGCTTAGCGCACCAACGCTCTGCCGACTGGCTACACAGCAACTACGACCGACACTGTCTCAACTTTTCCCTTTATATCCACACAACTCAGTGGGCTAACAAGACGCCAGAAACCCAATTTTGAGTGCACACGAACTGTGTGTGGCATTTGTAGGCTGCATTATAGTGATATGTCTGTATTTGAGATGAAATTTTGACCGTAGCATAATTTTCAAACGTAGATAGCATTTCATGCAGGGAAAACCCGCTAAAATTGAAAAAAGCGAAACAATTTCAAAATATATGGGGATATGCCTACTGTCCTTTTAAAAGGACACATAAGTTTTCGTCATTATCATGTCGCAATGAATAGATATTTCGAACACATTGTGGTTGCACGTTATATTTATATTTATTAGGAGTCATTTGATCTACAATAATTTGTAAAATAATTCCGAACTGTAAAAATATTTAACATTCTTATCTGATTCGCGTCTCGGATGCCATAGCTGAAATAAACGAACAATTCTCACGTCCACATCTCAAACTCAACGATGACCATGACTCTCATTACCAGTCTTACCACACCTAGCAAGCCTCCAATTAAGACCAGTAATAGTGGCACCTGTGAAAAAGCAAATGCGTTGACTGTAGAGAGGGTAATTTGAAACATTGACAACTGTCCTTTTAATAGAACAGTAGGCATACCTGGGCACGAGTAAGATCGCCATTATATCAATTATTTGTATTCTTGTATTATTTTTGTAAGTGTATAATGTTGCTTTTTGTTGGTGATCTCCTAAATTGGATATTAGGCCTACAACCTGAACATCTATTAATAATGTGATGGATGATGACGATACCTGGGTACTTTAAATTGAGTTGTATAATCCTTAGAAATTGAAATCAAATAATAATTGCTTCCATCGGTACAGGCAAGCTGCTTTCAGAATAAATTTTGAGGTTGGACCATAGAAAATTTGCGAATTATGTAGCATGCGAATATAGGTCTGATATATGAGACGCCGACAGTCAACAATGTATGAAGCTGTAAGTTTGGCACAACTGCTTCCCACAATGCATTATGTGTGACTGTATGACAGAGGGAGGTAAAAGGATCGAAAATGGAAACGCTATCACATTATTCCTTCGGGCGGAACGGATGATTCCTCTCAAAACAGGAGACAACGTGTGTTAACAGTTGCGTCCCTCGCAACAATGGTTTACCCCTAAAAGGGTGGCTAGCAAAATTGTCGCCGGCTGACTGGCAAGGGTGAACCCGCGAGGGTTGAGACCCGGAATTTAATACTTCAGGCAGGTGTGACATTAGCCCAACTTATAAAAAAGCTGAAGGTAAAAAAGCGTTAGATTCGCGTAACCCATTTTATATATCTGATTGGAATCTTTGTTATATTCCTTTGTGAACGCGAAGAAAAGCTGCTCCCAGCTGGGCGCAGCCAATGGGTTCACTTGTTTTAAATTATAAAAAAAAAGCGAGGCGAATTCTTAGTTCAGGAAGTTTAGAAAACGGGTCCAGCATCTGGTACCCTTTCTGCTTGTGAAGAAATAAAATAGGAAGAGGAAATGAGTGATGGGGTGAATGGGGTTGGGTTTTTGGGGTGGGTATTGTGTACACGGAGGGCGGTTGGGATGTACGGAATAGGGGTTGGAAGATTATTTTTTTTACGATGCACGCAAAAGGGCTGCAGGCAGAGTAGAAGATAAATTATAAAAGAATCTGTCTCGAAGTACAAATTTGTAATTTATTTATTTATTTTATTTATTTATTTATTTATTTAATAATAACATATACATAAAAACGTTACATTAAAATACCCCGAAAGAGCAAAGCTCGTGTTCGGGGACAGTTCCGTTACATAGATACACATACTTTGTAGACAAAATACTTAAGAAAAAGCTCACATAAAGATTGTAATAAAATTAGTAAATAATAATACTAATAATAACTGAGTGAAAAAGAGACGATGTTTAGATTGATGGATTAATATTAAATTATTATTAGTAGTATAATTAGTGCAGGTCATGTTGACATAGTAACCAAGATAAAATAGAAAAATACACTTAGGATAGAAATAAACTTGTTTTACAATACATGGTACATAATATATATACAGGGAAGTCTGTCATATAAATTTTTTAATTCTGGATCTGAAAATTTCATTGCTTAAAGTAGTCAATTCTGGATGAAATTTTATTATCGAATTATATAGCCGTGGACCATAATTTGTACTGTGTAGTAAAGCAGCAGATGTGAAATATTTAGGTTCAACTAATTTAAGAATTTCATTTCGTCTCGTATTATGAGCATGTGGCTGAGCTACAAATTTCGTTCTATTTTTATGATAGAATTTCATTAAAGAGTATTCATAAATTTGGTCAATTCTAAAAACATTCAATTCAGAATGGATCAAATTTGTTGGATAATCCAGTCGCCTTTTCAAACAAATTTTGATTATACGTTTTTGCAACATAATTAGAGGAAAAAGAGCAGTTTTTGTAATGCCTCCCCATCCAATTATACCATATTGGATAACAGATTCAACTAGAGCCAAATAAACCAAACGTAATACGTGAGTAGGCAAGTAATGGCGAAGGTGTACAAATTTGTAAATTGTTTTACGTATTCTGTTACATAAAAGGTGATTTGTCTATCCCATTTCAAGTGCTGATCAACAATAATTCCCAGGTATTTCACATCTACAGATTCTTTCAGGCAAGGGCATTTACAGGTTGTAGAGAGTTTACAAAATGAGTTGTGGATTATTAATTTTAAATGAGAAAGTGATTTCAATTTGTTCAATCCAGAGACTGTTAAAGAAAATGGCACCAAAGTAGTTTTAGTTATATTTAGAGATAGCAAATTTGCATCAAGCCAGTTTTTGATCAAATTTATACCTACATTGGCATGTTTATAAGTGTCCTCCCAAGTTAAACCACTGAAAATCACCACCGTATCATCAGCGTAAGAATAACAGGAGCCATTATGTACTTTCAAATCAATGTTTAATAAATCATTAATATATATTAAAAATAGAATAGGACCTAAAATTGTTCCCTGAGGGACACCTATATCAATATTTACATTTTCACTGATATTATCATCAATTTTGGTTCTGATCTTTAAATTAATTAGTTTAGAATAAAATGTTACGGGTAACACACTTCACATATCTCACTCGTAGGTCAGTCATCTTCAGGGCTTTACACTGAAGTTTGATCTCCGATAGGTATTTTGAGATTTGTATTAGTCAAAGGGATGTTGGATGTGCTCACTTCTTGCACATTCCTTCCAATGTTATCTGATTCTATCATTGCATCCAATGGGAATGGCATTCATAGTTTAAAAAGATTATTAAATTATCAGTTACTTTCCATTACTAATATTAATATCTCATTTAATCACTTAAATCAATGCTTGTTCTTCCTATAGGCCTGAAATTGTTCCTAGATTGCTCATATATTATAAAATTATTATTATTATTATTATTATTATTATTATTATTATTATTATTATTATCCTTTCACTACTCTTCGTGGTGTTCCACAGGGCTCCACCCTAGGTCCGTTATTATTCTTGCTTTTTATCGATGAGTTATACCTGAAATCTTGATTTGCATAATACACGTCACTGTTCGTTAACAGAAAACCACAATTTAAGTCACACGGAGTTAGTGTGCACTCGAAGTTGGTTGCTTGACGGTTGTCAGCCCACTTTGAGGTGTGTGGATAAAGAGGGAAAAATTGGATCGGTGTCGGTTAGAGTTCCCGGGTAGCTCAGTGGTAGAGCGTTGGTACATTAAACCAAAGGTCCCGGGTTCGATACCCGGCTCCGGAACAATTTTTCCCTCGAAATTATTCAAATCAACTTTACAGGGAGTTATACCTGAAATCTTGATTTGCATAATACAAGTCACTGTTCGTTAACAGAAAACCACAATTTAAGTCACACGGAGTTAGTGTGCACTCGAAGTTGGTTGCTTGACGGTTGTCAGCCCACTTTGAGGTCTGTGGATATAGAGGGAAGAATTGGATCGGTGTCGGTTAGAGTTCCCGGGTAGCTCAGTGGTAGAGCGTTGGTACATTAAACCAAAGGTCCCGGGTTCGATACCCGGCTCCGGAACAATTTTTCCCTCGAAATTATTCAAATCAACTTTACAGGGAGTTATACCTGAAATCTTGATTTGCATAATACAAGTCACTGTTCGTTAACAGAAAACCACAATTTAAGTCACACGGAGTTAGTGTGCACTCGAAGTTGGTTGCTTGACGGTTGTCAGCCCACTTTGAGGTCTGTGGATATAGAGGGAAGAATTGGATCGGTGTCGGTTAGAGTTCCCGGGTAGCTCAGTGGTAGAGCGTTGGTACATTAAACCAAAGGTCCCGGGTTCGATACCCGGCTCCGGAACAATTTTTCCCTCGAAATTATTCAAATCAACTTTACAGGGAGTTATACCTGAAATCTTGATTTGCATAATACAAGTCACTGTTCGTTAACAGAAAACCACAATTTAAGTCACACGGAGTTAGTGTGCACTCGAAGTTGGTTGCTTGACGGTTGTCAGCCCACTTTGAGGTGTGTGGATAAAGAGGGAAAAATTGGATCGGTGTCGGTTGGAGTTCCCGGGTAGCTCAGTGGTAGAGCGTTGGTACGTTAAACTAATAGTCTTGCTGATTGTCATTTACTTCAAAACGATATAACTTACATGCCATTCAACGTTGGTCTGATTATAACGGTATGAAAATTAATATTTCTAAAACATGCGTTATCTCTTTCTCTAGGAAGACAACTATATTAAAGTTTAACTATTCGCTATTGAATGCCGCCATAATCAGGAAGGACTGTATAAAGGATCTCGGTACATATCTTGATTCTAAATTGTACTTTCATGACCATGTTCATCATTTATTTAATCATTCACTAAGAATGCCTGGTCTCATTAGGTCTATTACTTATTCCTTTTCCTCTTCTGATACACTACTTACATTATATTAAGCTTTAGTAAGGTCTAAATTAGAATATGCATCTGTTGCGCGGAACTCTATTACTTCTACTGATTCGGCTAAACTAGAAAATATCCAAAGAAAATTCATTTCTCTTTGTGCGTTCAGATTTGTACCCAACTCCTCTTCTTTAAATTATGAACTATCTAGTAAATATTTTAACTGTACCAGTCTGTATTCGAGACTTCAGGATATTGATTACACTTTCTTTAATAATGCTATTAATGGTGTCATTGATTGTGATTGTTTTATACGTAACACCTACCTTAGAATTCCCGTGAAAGGTTTTCGTGGACAAAGAATTTTCTTAACTAAATTATTTAAATCTCTTTCTCCAGTAGCCAGGTGTATTAAAAGTGCTAATTTGCAAGATCTAATTTGATTTTACTTATGCATGATATATCCTTACTAATATATTTTTTGTTATTTGTTAGATATTGCTATTTATTTTGATGCATTTGGTCAATAATTAATGTTGACTATTATATTGATTGTATCTCATTTCACTGCCATTTTCTGTCATTCATTCTCATACTCATTTGTTTTGTTTTGTATTGTTTTTTGTATCTTGTGCTAAACTGTAATTGGCTTTGTGCTGTTGTTTTGCACGATAATATTCTAAATAAACTAGTGGCTTGTGCAGCAAATACTGCTGCAAACTAAGTTCGTTAGACGTTCAAATAAATATTTTTCAGATTTATTTTCAATGAAGAATACTTGTCTTTTTGATAGTTATTTGCTTCCATAATAATGAAACATACTGCCTCTGAATGGATTTTTTTTAGGCCAAATACTTTTTCTTGAACCTATCCAACTTCAGTTTTTGAGTTTCAACGCGAAAAAGCAAGTATCAATGTCAGGACGATAGCAGTAGCTATTTCAGGTAATTGTGGATTGTAGGCAAAAGTTAAAAAAAAATGTCAGGTTTGCTAAGCTTTCGAACAATAGCATTTTCGTATAGCTGCTGCATGTAGAACTTGAAATGTAGAGCGTAAAATCATTTTATCCTACTAAGAGATCCTGCTGAAATTATCTGGAGACTACAAAATTTTCTAGGCCTCTTATTTTATCAGTAAGTAATACCTTTTGATCTTTCCTTAGGAACTGAAATCAATATCTACACTACACCGCCATTAAGTATATGAAAATGACCCAACCCCACTGGGTTAATAAGTATAAACATATTTGATTTTTAATAACAATATTATTATCTTACTTAAGTTTTGTAGTTATATATAGCAGCCACTCAGTAATAGAAATGAAGATCTAAATTGAGATATTCTCTACATTTACTTACATAACCACAAAACGTTTCACTTTCATGTCATCAATATAGCATCAATATTATGTACATTGAATGAAAAAATAGATGCATCATGATATTAACTATAATAATATTTAATTTCTAATGGTAATAATGTCATCAAACCACCTCAAGTTTCGTAGATTTGAATATTCAATACACAGCTGTACTCAGAAAATTATACACTGCAGAATCAGTTTTTAATAACAAATTGAATTGAGCTCTAAATATGTCGGCAATCCTGCAGGTCATGGCCTTCGTGTAATAGCCTATTGTTTATTGTAGTGTGTGTTTTGTTCTGAAATTCTATCAAGTCGACCGTGATTGAATAAAATAATTCTCAAAACTGACAGATGGATTTTGGAAAATAGGAAAATTATGTATGAAAATTGACATTTCACTGAAAACTACTACTTTTCCGAAAAACTTTGGATGCCAGGCATGAAAATGAGTGGTCACTCATTAAAATCCGTTCAGCCGTTTTCCCGTAATTTCCATTACCAGTTCAAATTATATATATAGATAAAAATAAATAAATAAATTATTATTCATTCTGGTGGAGTTAAGGACATCTGGCTTTCTCTTCCACACGCCAGAAATTTGTACACTTTTTTATACGATAGTGCGTAAAGTTACATTTTACCGGCTGTTATCAGTGCGTAAAGTGAGCATTTCGAAGCGCTACTAACGCGTGTTCGCAGCGCCACAAACGCGCCACTAAAAGTGGCCTCGTCAGAAGAAACACTTAAGCGTAAAAAAGGGCAATTATTAATCACTTTACGCACTACAACTCATTTTACATGCTGCCAAAAAAACGTAATATTCTATGTACAAACTTCGTTCAATAAGAAATTAATGCGTTAGCTCGATCTTTCATTACTTATGTAAATGTATAACACGTAACACAAATAAGTAACAAATTTAATATTCATATCTACATTTTAACCTTTATTATTTTGAAAGTACCATAAATATAATGAAGACATCCGACAAGAACTAAATAACGCAGCCATTACAGAGATAATCCACAAGTATCGGAGCAACTAGCATGAGCATGTTCTACGGATGCCAAATGATAGACTACCCAGGAGATTATTAAATTACAGACCCGTTGGATAACGAGATCGTGGACGCCCGAAGAAGCGATGGAGAGACCAGCTTTTCACCTGAGACGGAACAGGCTAAATGGCCTAAACCCTGATAGCTATTGATGATGATTATTATTTTGAAAGTAAACTGGGCTGCAAAAGAAATGCCGAGTCGAATCGCTATCGATTTGAAATATTATCGTGCTACGAGGACTTTGCTTAGGAAAAAATAGGTAATATATAAATAGGCTACACAGCAGGCATTGCATATAAACTCTATTGTTGCTCTGTTATCATTACACCATTCAGGTTGTTCGTGTATGTCTTAAATAAACTACAGTAGCGTGCAAATTAATCCGAACAACGTAATTACTTATGCAAAAACACTCAAACGGGATAAAAAAGGATCTAAGACATACCTCAGTAATCTATGTGGCCTCCCTTGTTCCTAATAACAGCTCTGAGACGATTTGGCATGGATTCCACTAATTTACCACAAATATTCTTCATTTCTTCATCTCGAAACCATACACCAATGAGGGCAGAAATCATCTCCTCCTTTGTAGAACAATCCATTTTTTGCATTCTTCTTTTGCAAATTGACCACAAGTTCTCAATGGGGTTGATGTCGGGCGAGTTGCCTGGCCAGGGGAGTACCTGAATATTCTTCTTGTTGAAGAATTCTGTAGTTTTTCGAGACATATGGCATGGTGCCAGGTCTTGTTGGAACACACCTCTGCCATCCGGAAATGATTTTTGCAGCTGGGGTACGATTCTGGTTTCCAATAAGTGAATATATTTGTCAGAATTCATCATTCCCTTGATAGGTATTAATGATCCAGGCCCATCGTGTGTAAAACAACCCCAAAACATTACTTTAGGGGGGTATTTGGGTGCTTGTTGGAGATGAGCTGCTGTTACTTTTTCGGATCCTTTCCGTACGTAAGAAACACGGTGGCCGTGGACCTCGATATGAGACTCATCGGAAAAAAGTACATTCTTCCAGTCATTCTCTGTCCAGTGTTGATGTAATTTTGCCCACATTAAGCGTTTTTTGCACATAACAGGGGTTAGCAGTTGCTTCTTAATAGGCTTACGAGCCCTTCGTCCAGATTCCAAAAGCCTACGCCGCACTGTTGTGACGTGAATATTCGCCCCAGTGGTAGCCATTAACTCGCGGGTTAAGTCGACAGCAGTTAGTCTAGGATTTAATTTACTTTTCCTGACAATTAAACGATCATCTGCAGGTGAAGTCTTCCTTTTCCGGCCACAGTTTCCTTTTTTCTGGGGTGTGATGGATCCAGTCTCCCTGTATTGTTTTATGATCGAATTAACAGTAGCCAAACCGATGTGACATTCTGCAGCAATTTGCCTCTGTGTCATAGAAGAATGCTCTGCTAATGTTATAATTTTAGACCGTTTTCGTGGAGTTGTATCCATTTGTGAAGACGACAGAATGTACACAGGATTGCAGTATTAAGTCTTCAACACAACTGAAATGCTTATAAGTACAAAACGACAGGCAAAATGTCACATATTATAAAAAATAATGACAGATCTTCAACAATGGAATTACACGTACTATAGATGTCAATTAAAGCGGTATGAGCAGCTGTGAGGGCAACAATGACAGAAAATGTAAAAATATGTCGTGTTCGGATTAATTTGCACGCTACTGTATCAATAAATTTTACATAATAAATTGATCCTCTTTTT
The DNA here is from genome assembly GCA_025594305.2 of Periplaneta americana. Classification (NCBI taxonomy): domain Eukaryota; kingdom Metazoa; phylum Arthropoda; class Insecta; order Blattodea; family Blattidae; genus Periplaneta; species Periplaneta americana. Next base: position 19,326,088 of record JAJSOF020000036.1, on the reverse strand, counting down.
TGTTAATACAATGTGGAACGTAACTGACCGTATATATCGATTGTAACAATGACAGCATCCATGGATAACAAGGAAGGCTGTGGAATACCATATAAACTGCAGTTTCACTATTTTCGAGCAGTATTCTTATTAATGTTGTAAAATAGAAGTATATGAATAATTTAAAATCAATTCATATTAAATAATAATGTGAACATATTATAAAAGTCGTATTTTCATATTTATAAAAAACTAATCTCAGGAAAATGGCTTTCCACTTCGCCATGTTTGCTAAAGTCCTCGGAAAATGATATAATTTCTTATCGGTATTTCCGATACAGTGTACATGTAGTACTCATTGCAACAAGAAGTAGCATTCAACTTTTTCTAACTGATGTGTTAATTAAAGCCGGTTTAGACGGCCGTGAAATCCTGATCTATACTGATAATAAATCTGTAGCCGAAATTTTTCTGGTAATTTTCGATTTTCCAAAAATAATTGGTCCTAACATATACAGTAGCGTGCAAATTAATCCGAACGCGACATATTTTTACATTTTCTGTCATTGTTGGCCTCACAGCTGCTCATACCGCTTTAATTGACATCTGTAGTACGTGTAATTCCATTGTTGAAGGTCTGTCATTATTTTTTTTATAATATGTGACATTTTGCCTGTCGTTTTGTACTTATAAGCATTTCAGTTGTGTTGAAGACTTAATACTGCAATCCTGTGTTCATTCTGTTGTCTTCACAAATGGATACAACTCCACGAAAACGGTCTAAAATTATAACATTAGCAGAGCATTCTTCTATGACACAGAGGCAAATTGCTGCAGAATGTCACATCGGTTTGGCTACTGTTAATTCGATCATAAAACAATACAGGGAGACTGGATCCATCACACCCCAGAAAAAAGGAAACTGTGGCCGGAAAAGGAAGACTTCACCTGCAGATGATCGTTTAATTGTCAGGAAAAGTAAATTAAATCCTAGACTAACTGCTGTCGACTTAACCCGCGAGTTAATGGCTACCACTGGGGCGAATATTCACGTCACAACAGTGCGGCGTAGGCTTTTGGAAGCTGGACGAAGGACTCGTAAGCCTATTAAGAAGCAACTGCTAACCCCTGTTATGTGCAAAAAACGCTTAATGTGGGCAAAATTACATCAACACTGGACAGTGAATGACTGGAAGAATTTACGTTTTTTTCCGATGAGTCTCATTTCGAGGTCCACGGCCTCCGTGTTTCTTACGTACGGAAAGGATCCGAAAAAGTAACAGCAGCTCATCTCCAACAAGCACACAAATACCCTCCTAAAGTATGTTTTGGGGTTGTTTTACACATGAAGGGCCTGGAGCATTAATACCTATCAAGGGAATGATGAATTCTGACAAATATATTCACTTATTGGAAGCCAGAATCGTACCCCTGCTGCAAAAATCATTTCCGGATGGCAGAGGCGTGTACCAACAAGACCTGGCACCATGCCATACGTCTCGAAAAACTACAGAATTCTTCAAACAAGAAGAATATTCAGGTACTCCCCTGGCCAAGCAACTCGCCCGACATCAACCCCATTGAGAACTTGTGGTCAATTTGCAAAAGAAGAATGCAAAAAATGGATTGTTCTACAAAGAAGAAGATGATTTCTGCCCTCATTGGTGTAAGGTTTCGCGATGAAGAAATGAAGAATATTTGTGGGAAATTAGTGGAATCCATGCCAAATCGTCTCAGAGCTGTTATAAGGAACAAGGGAGGCCGCATAGATTACTGAGGTATGCCTTAGATCGTTTTTTTATCCCGTTTGAGTATTTTTGCATAAGTAATTACGTTGTTCGGATTAATTTGCACGCTACTGTATAATTAACCACCCTGAAACCGAAAATCGCATTTTTGAAATTTTTGTATGTTTGTTACCTTTTCACGCGATAATGGCTGAACCGATTTATATGAAAATTGGAATATAAATTAAGTTCGTTGAACTTAGATTTTAGGGTATATGGCATTCAAAATACTTTATTTAAAAGGACGGTTATAAGGGGGCCTGAATTAAATAAATCGAAATATCTCGCTTATTATTGATTTTTATGAAAAATGTTACATAACACAAGTTTCTTTAAAAATCATTTCCGATAAGTTTTATTCATTACAAAATTTTGATAGGACTGATATTTAATGAGATAAATGAGTTTTAAAATTAAAATAACGCCATCTAAGACGGTGCAATGAATTAAGAATAAATGACTTAGTCTATAAGGGGCCTTGGACAACAACAATCGAAACAGGGGCCTTGGACATCAACAATCGAAAGCTATTAAACATAGCCTACAGAGAATGTTTCTGTGTTTGTATGAAGTAATATCAGAAGCTAAAATAACCGATTTGTATAATTAATTATTATTTCACCATTGGAAAGTGTAGTTTCTCTAGATAGATGGACATAATGCTATAATGTTATTACAGTAACGTCTGAGTAAATCGAAGACAGGGAAGATTAAAATAGCTTCTTATGCACAGAAAATTTGATAGGCTATTTTGTGCATTCGTTTTCCGTATTTCTTAAAATAATATTTATGTACACTCATTTTAATCTCAGAGAATTAACGAACAACGAAAGTGTATTGCTTTAGTATGCAGTAATAGTACGTTAGCTTAGCAATCCATTATTTTATAATTCAAATTTTAACTATGCTCAATTGAATCGTGTTAAAATACATAAAATATATATGCAATAAATGCAATGCAAAAAAAAAATTGGGTAATGAGCGAAGCAGATTATCTTGCGCTGTTGTAGTAGTAATATACGTTACAAGAGCGGTATGTTGACGTTTTCATGGTCGAGGAAAAGATAGAAACAGCAAAACGTAGTTGAGCTTTTTTAATTTCCGAGAACATGAAAACAAACATACCGCTCGTGTATCGTACATTATTTTGTGCGAAGATCGTTTATTTCATACCTGAAAGACGAATTTCTAATTAGTTGCAATGAAATCTTCATGTTGGTTTCTGTTTAATGACGCCAACTTCGGAACACCAAAATATCTTTCTTCAACATTGTTGCTGTAAAATGTTTTCTGTGTTTACTATACTCCAGCAGGCCGTGATATATGTCTGTCTTTTTTTTTTTCTCCCCAGTCTATAAATGCGGTGCTGGGTAACTTTCGGTGCTGGACCCCGGACTCATTTCACCGGCATTATCACCTTCATCTCATTCAGACGCTAAATAATCTAAGATGTTGATAAAGCGTCTTAAAATAACCCACTAAAAAAAATGCGAACTTAAAACAAACGGTAAGGTTATGTAATGATTTATTTTTCATTTTAATATTTTAACAATATTATTTATATAACATATTGCAGTAATAACATCGGCATCTGGAATCTTGTTGATTTTTTCATGGCTTCCTTAATGTTACTTGCATCAAGAATGCAGTAACTTTAGTGGAGTTGTAGAGTTTACTTAATTTTTGCAAATATTTAAAAACAATAATTAACAGTGCAATTTAGGTGAAATTGCAGTGGTAAGTTTCCAATTTATAATTATTACTATATTGAACGTCTCTAAATATAATATGTTAAAAGCCTAAAGCAGTAAAATCAATATGTCACTTAAGCGGTAAGAAGAGGGAAATTGTTATGTGTGTTAGGTTGGGATACTGAATGTGGAATTTTAGACTTACCGCGGATTGGTTTTGTGCGGAAACCAAGCAAATACGCACGATCTCGCAAAAAAGAACCTTTACGAAATTGTCTTCTAAATAACTATTAAGACAACAGCGAAGAAACTATAATTAATAACGTTCAATTACCCAAAGCAGAGAAAACAAGAATGTTTACATAAAAACAAATCTAAAAAAAAAAAGACGAATGCAAAAAATAATGTTAGATTTGTATACTATTGAACAAGACCTAAGATCTAAAATAATAAACTGTTATTAATCTAAAAGACTAAACGAGAAAAGGCAACTCATAAAATAAACAATAATTACGCCTATAAATAATTAGACAAAGGCTATAATCAACACATCTACTGACATAAATTTCGTTAGACAAAATACACGTTACTTACTTTTGAATTATGATAACGTCCGGCAATCCCTAATGTCACTATAGTCCCGTCGCTCTAATTTCAGGCAACCAATCACATTGCAGGTCGGCTACATTCAAACGTGTGCGTCTTGTGATTCGCTGATGAAGACGTTATTCATTTCCTAAGGCTTGATAAATACTTAATATATAATTGCCCGCCATTTTGGCTCTTTCGTTGGCTTTCGCAGAAAGCACACGAGGACGTTATTTGCCTCGCAATTATTTACTGAATTACAGTGCGTTTGATTTATTATCATAGGAGATACGACATGATAATGTTTAACGGTGTGGCAAATAGATCCCTCGTCCGGTAGCTCGGCAACGAAAGAACAAAAATGGCGAACGATACTACCTACCTAACTTTATAGAGCCTTGACTTCCTAAGACGTAAGCAAAGATGAGGAGTCACGCCGGGAATAACAGCGTCGCGACTTTAGGTAGAGAATTCCATACACGATGAGGGATGAGTGATGAGGGATAGAGATAAGTGCTTGATTCTGTTTCCGTAATGTTGTGAGAATCTGAAAACGTGCTGCTAGGTAAGTGGGAGTGGAGGTATGCAAGAGTTTAAATAGGAGTGTCAATGAATGCATGATTCTTCGTTCCTTCAGGCGAACACATGATAGAAGCACGAAGGATGGTGTTACATGCGATATGAACGCGCTGTAATCTCTCAGCTAGGTTATGGGTCACATTTGTCAGCAAGGAATAACAATAATCAAAATGGGACATCACACGCGACTGAATAAGGATGTTTTTAAGGTAAATTCCTTCATGTGGTTTAAAGAATGGAGCAACGAGAATATTTTCTTACATATGTATGTTACCTGAGTATTCCAGTTTAGATCGTTGTCCATAAACAAGCCAAGATTCTTAACTGTTTCAGTTAAATTTAAGTAACTGATTCTTCGGAATCTGTACAAATAATAAATCTGTAGCCGAAATTTTTCTGGTAATTTTCGATTTTCCAAAAATAATTGGTCCTAACATATATAATTAACCACCCTGAAACCGAAAATCGCTTTTTTGACATTTTTCTTTGTATGTCTGTCTGTCTGTCTGGATGTTTGTTACCTTTTCACGCGATAATGGCTAAACCGATTTATATGAAAATTGGAATATAAATTAAGTTCGTTGTAACTTAGAATTTAGGCTATATGGCATTCAAAATACTTTATTTAAATGGGGGGTTATAAGGGGGCTTGAATTAAATAAATAGAAATATCTCCCTTATTATTAATTTTCATGAAAAATATTACATAACAAACGTTTCTTTAAAAATAATTCCCGATAAGTTTTATTCCATGCAAAATTTTGATAGGACTGATATTTAATAAGATAAATGAGTTTCAAAATTAAAATAACTGCCATCTAAGGCCGTGTAATGAAATAAAAAACAAATGACTTCGTCTATAAGGGGCCTTGGACAACAACAATCGAAAGCTATGAAATATAGCCTACAGAGAATGTTTCTGTATTTGTATGAAGTAATATCGGAAGCTAAATTAACCGACTTGTATAATTAATTATTAATTCACCATTGGAAAGTGTAGTTTCTCTGCATGGACATAATGCTATAATGTTATTACACTAACTTCTGGGTGAATCGAGGACAGGTAAGATTAAAATAGCTTCTTATGCACAGAAAACTTGATAGGCATTCGTTTCCTGTATTTCCTAAAATAATTTTTATGACCAAATGAGTGGTCTCTGGATCAAAATGATCGCATTTTAATTTTTTAATACAATTTAAATTAAGTAACATAATAAACGATTTATCCTTCTATCAAACACGAATGTTCCCCGGATCAAACGTCCTATTTTAATTATGTAATTACTTTATATTTATTTCTAACGAGTGCAGCGGAGCGCACGGGTACGGCTAGTATACTACATATACAGGTATGGTATTTTGTATCTCCTATTACAAATTCACTCACTCTATGCCATAAATTGAACAATAATCGTGTGAATGGCAGCTATTTATAAACTTTTCTTTCTTGTGTGTACTCTTATCGTTGCAGCTCACATAACATAGAATAAATAAGCCTACAAAGCATTTGTAGCGCATCTGTCCTTCATTACTTCAACCCATGCGCCATCCACAGGTCATTGTTGAGTGACGTCTGGATGATTTACTTTATCTCTATCACATACAGCAATGCGAGTAGTATCATTTCCTCATTTCTTCAGTTTCTATTAGGCCTACGTTTCTTTCTCTACAATATTTGACATTCTCTTTTTTGTTGGATGTACGTACTATATTAATTGTGAATCCCATAGATTTTCGGCAGTCACTTCATGTGAAATTATTTTCATGGGTACATCTGTTTCACTTGTTATTCTTTTCGAAAATAAATTCTATCTCAAGATATTTTTAATTTTCGTGTGACTCTTTTCTGAAAAAAAAAGTTCTGTTTCATTTGCACTTTTTTATAACTTCCGTTAAAATAAACTTATTTAGTGAAAGAAGATCGTTAATGCCTTTTTAATTCATGCTCCTATTGTTGCCTAGACATAGACTCAAGATTCGTAATTAATTCTCGTTTTATGCATAATGCTGGAGATCTTAACCCTCATTGAATTTCGTTCTCTCATAGGTCTTTTGCTTGCAACAATCATTCCAAAATAAATATTAAGCGCAAAGCCACTAAACACTAATTATACTGTAAGTAGATCACTAAATGGAAAGTTACATTTACTTTACCGGTCGCGCGGCGTACTTTATACAATCCAGTGACAGGCCTACTGTCTAACTTTACTGTTATTTACTCCACTTAAGAACGCACAACACAACTGTTAACTATGCTAACTAATATAATAACGTATAAATGCACTAAAATCTCTTCACTGCCAATTGCAAAGGAAACTGTTAACACAACTTTAATTCAAAGAACTTCATACACAGGCGCGTCCGGTCGAGGGTTTAAATAGCCGGTCATGGAGAGTAACTCTTGGTAACCGAAACAACAAATAGGTTGCTTTTCCCCACCTTCCTCGAAGATGAAACCAATACGCACTTATAGTAACTTGAACGATTCCACCACATAGCGCAAAAATCATAATGTTCGAATAATGAGAACAAGAAACTTTTCGGAATATGTATTATATGTCTTTCTCGTGTTAAATTCTATCGTACCTTCTTAACATGTTTCGGCCTGTTATGGGCCATCTTCAGAACTGGTTGTTGCTGGCCTTGGCGCCTTTTGTTTTATTTCCTGTGGGGGTGTGTTTGTGTAGTGTGATGTGGAGTCAAAGTGTGTGTGTATTCTGAAATTGAGTTGTGTTGAGAATTTCATTTGGATGTGTTTTTGTGTGTCTGTATATTTCGTATTGTTGTAGTGTGTTTAGTTTCTGAGTGTGTTTAGTTTCTAGTTTTTGATTGGATGTGTAAAATTTCCATGTTTGTGTTGATGTCTCTGTAGGTGTGGTTAGCATTTGTGATGTGTTCTGCATATGTGGAAGTGTTTTGTAATTTTGTTATGGCTGTGATGTGTTCTTTGTAACGTGTTTGAAATGATCTGCCTGTCTGTCCTATGTAGAAGTTGCTGCAGGTGTTACATATGAGTTTGTATACGCCTGTGTGGTTGTATTTGTTGTTTGTGTGTTGAGATGTTTTTGTAGAGTGTTATTTCTTCTGTATGCGACGTTGTAATTTAATTTCTTGGATGTGGTTGCAATCTTGTGTGTGTTTTTGTTTTCGTATGTTAGTGTGATGTATTTTTTTTGTGTTCTTGTGTTTGTGGTGTATTCTTATGTTTTTTGTGATTATGTTTTGTCTTACGTATTATGTTGTCTATTATGTTGGGGTTGTATCCGTTTTTTTGTGCTAAGTATTTGATTGTGTTCAGCTCTTCTTTGTAATCATGTTGATTCATTAGTATGTTGAGTAGTCTGTGTACCATTGTTCGGAATGCAGCTTGTTTGTGTTGTGTGGGGTAGATGGATGTGTTGTGTATGTGTGTTGTTGTTGTTGTGGGTTTTCTGCAGACTTTTTTTTTTTTTTTTTTTTTTTTCGACCGGCCAGAGGCCGTTTTCCAAAGTTATCTATTTTTGTTTTCTGTTTGTTTTACCTTTGGTTCCTTTGTTTTTTACTTATACTAATACAATCACAACACCCATGCCCGAGGCGGGACTCGAACCCACAACCCTTCGGACCAAGCGATAGGGACATGCCGTGCCCCTACCGCTTGAGCCATCCGGGCCGGCAAAACTTGAATGTGTATTTGTTGTCGACTTTTGTTATTGTGATGTCTAAAAAATTTATGAATTTGTTGTTTTCAATTTCTAATGTGTAGTGTAGCTTTGGGTGTATTTTGTTTATGTGTTGATGTAGGTTTTGATCTGTCTTTTGTTTCCTTTGTATAGTATTAGTATGTCATCTACGTATCTGTGCCAATATATGAAGTTGTCCGCGTGTTTGTTGTTGTCTTTGTTCAGTATGTACGCCAAGACCAGCAACAACCAGTTCTGAAGAAGGCCCATAACAGGCCGAAACATGTTAACTAGGTACGATAGAATTTAACTCGAGAAAGACATATAATACATATTCCGAAGTGGTATAGCGTTAAAAGTTGTGTAATCAAGATATATAAGAAACCTTTCTCTTAAGGCTAACTTTCAACGTGACTTTGCGGCTGATTCAACCTTCAATCAAATTATAACTTATATGCTTCTCTATGTTACAGGTGGTTAGTATTTCTTTTTCCCATATAATGTTTCATGGCTTGTTTTGGGGGACAATAGTTTTATTGTTAAAATCATGACCTATAATAAATCTCTCTAAGATCAGATATACTTTTTTTTTTAACTATGTTGGTCATCGTGTGGTTGAATGAGTATGTACAGTATATTCCCCTAACATTATGTTATGCTTGTCTTATTATGAACCCAGCTGAAATCTTTTTATGTAACGTGAATGTAATGCTGCAGATCGCGAAGATACAGGCAGTAATCAAAATGTGATGTGTTCAGACTGGAAAACCTTTCATATAGTTGATTGGTTACGCCTGCAGGAAACCTATTTTACCCAGGACAGCCAGAACATCTCATCCGAAGTAGAAACATCCAATTCATAGCAAATCAAGGGTAAAAAACCATTCTTACTTGCAGAATCGTTCCATGGATTTTAAGAACCGTTTCTGACGTCACTAACAGCAAAGGCAAGCTGCCTATCTTCGAAACAAATGATATGAAAAGGAATATAATCCAGTCTTGTAATAAATGAATGAATGAATGAACGAATGAATGAATGAATGAATGAATGAATGAATGAATGAATGAATGAATGAATGAATGAATGAATGATTATATACGTGTATGCATGTATGTATGCATATGCGTAGGCCATTGATGTCAAAGCAAGCGCATTTTTCTGACCTTGACGTCGTGCGCGGGCAGCAAGCGCTAAGTATGGAAAGAGGAAGGGTTGTGTATATGAATAAGCAACCTGTTGGATTAAGAAAACAGTGGTGCACAAACTTCAAACGGAACGTGAAATTTTATGTCGTTATTTTTATATGGCTTCTTTCTGTTTAATATTATCTATATTATCTGTAAAACAAAAGTACTAACACTGATTTCTTAATATTGCACTTGTGTTTTAAATCTTAATAACATAATAGAGAGTTAAGAAGGAATATTCTCTTAAATTCCATAGTAGTATAATATTATACTGTGTTAAATGGATGAAACACATCATTCATAAAGAAAGTGATATTCCAAAGAAAGAGATTGAGTATGACATGATAAGTTGGAATTTATATTGATGGTATCTTTAGCCTTACAAAAGTAATCAATAAACTGATCAAAACAATATTACAGTACAAAGCAAAGTTACCTAGGTACTGTATCTGTTTTAAGAGTAACTAATATTATATAACAAAACTCCTATCGCATTATGCTTTTAAGGTGATATTTGTGAGCAACTTCCTATCATCAGAATATTAAGTTATTTTCTCGAAATGTGCTGAAGCTATAGAGCTCGCATTTTTACAACACATGGGCACGTATCTTTTGCTTATGATGTAACAGTATTTGCTTTGCTAATTTATTTCCTTATAAACAATTTCCATGCGAATATTTTCAAAATTTTCAATACACTATCTTCAGTAATACGTATATACGGTATATTAGATTTACGAAAACATTCTGTAAGACTACTAAATAAATAGGCCTATACCTGAAAATTTCACTTTTCTATACGAAAAGTTGAGAAAATATTTCTTTTGAATAAAAAAATCAAACTTGTGAAAAATGAGCATTAAAATTAAAACTTACATTCTTATAATGCACTTATACTTCTCAGGCAAATCTAAAAATTAACATGGATACAGTTTTAATAAGTTCTCTTCCCTTTATGTATTGAATCAGTGCTGGCCATCCCTGAATATAGCTCGACCAAGCGGCATATACCACCTCTTTCGTCTGTCTCTTTCCTTTCCGCTGTAAAGCGCTCAGGCTCTCCTGGGCTCTAAAGCGCGCGCTTGCTCCTGTGGGCATCAATTGACATGCCTGCTGTAGGCTATGCATGTATGTATGTGTATGTATTGTACGTAACTTATGTATGTATATGTAAAAGTAGATATAATGTGAATGTACGTACGTGCTCCGCTTCTAATGGGTATAAGTTGTTCAAAGTTAATGAGACAATATGAGAAGGTGGTCTTCTAATCTCAGACAGCACTCGGCCATGACAACGAAACCAGCTTGTCGCTGACAAAAGTGCCAAAGCTCCTAAGTCAAAAATTATTATATAAAATGATTTTGAAATAATTTTATCAATCATACTTCTGTTCTTAATCCAAGCAAACTTTCACGCAACAGTTTTATTGTAGTCCTAATAGTTTTGATTTTCAGGACATAAGAGTTTATGCACATTTTCCAGTGTTGTGTTGTTTACTTGGTTGGCTTTTCAAAGTGAAACATTAGACATTCGAGAAATCTGGCGACACTTTCAGTTAATATGATTACGTAATTAATTACAGTAAGCTTTGGATGACTGAAAAATATGAAAGGGAGACCAAAGGAATGTGACATAATAACGAATTCATATTTAACGCAGGTGTAAAAACTAACGAAATATTCATCTTAATTTTGATTTAACAAAAAAATTGTTATTCTTACACAAACGAGGTGATTAATAAATGCAAGTAGTATAAAGACTCGGGAGGAAGTTAAACGCAGCATAAATATATGAAATGCGTGTTATTATTCGGTTAAGAAGCTTTTGCCATCTAGTCTGCTGTCAAAAACTCTGAAAGTTAGAATTTATAAAACAGTTTTATTACCGGTTGTTCTGTATGGTTGTGAAACTTGGACTCTCACTTTGAGAGAGGAACATAGGTTAAGGGTGTTTCAGAATAAGGTTCTTAGGAAAATATTTGGGGCTAAGAGGGATGAAGTTACAGGAGAATGGAGAAAGTTACACAACGCAGAACTGCATACATTATATTCTTCACCTGACATAATTAGGAACATTAAATCCAGACGTTTGAGATGGGCAGGGCATGTAGCACGTATGGGCGAATCCAGAAATGGATAGGTTGTTAGTTGGGAGACCGGAGGGAAAAAGATCTTCGGGGAGGTCGAGACGTAGATGGGAGGGTAATATTAAAATGAATTTGAGGGAAGTGGGATATGATGATAGAGAGTGGATAATCTTGCACAGGATAGGGACCGATTGCGGGCTTGTGTGAGGGCGGTAATGAACCTCCGGGTTCCTTAAAAGCCATTTGTAAGTAAGTATATAGACGGAAATAATTAATTTGTTACTATTGTTTAGTCAACTGTCCGAAGACAGGTGTGAACCTCACAAGTAATACAAAGAAGAAACCGCTTATGATTTTTAACATAATATAATTCTAAAGTACAAGTATTTCACCACAGTATTAATTTTCAAATGAATCCAATTCTCTGTATTGACATATTATTATTCTAGACATCGGATATTTAGTCTCGTTTAGCGTAGACCGAAACATACGTTCTTTAATGCACGTAGTTATAGGCAATATCATCGCTCAACTGTTTCACGTGTTGCATAAATTTAGGGATTTTTATATAAAATTGTTGCAACCTATCCTATTCGAGCCTAAAAATCCGAGATCATTACAATTTCAAACAACTCATTGAAGTCATAATTGATGTGTGAATGGTTTCGACTATCAATTGTATTGTGGAATGAGAAAGCAATTATGAAATGGTTAACGAGTAGGCTTCGCCTTGTTAAAGTGAAATGCAGAGAGTATAAATACTGATGTGAAAAAGAAAGTCCTATATTTTATTTCAAATTCCAAATAGCCTTACTTGGATATGACATTAGTTTTGTTTGCAAAAAAAAATATCAATGGAAATCGATGTGAAAATTCACCACATTTCACGAGATGAGGTATAAGTAAAACCAGAGACACGTAGACATAAAATATACTGAAACACTAAAATATTTACAAATAAATGTAGTAGCTGCTGAAAATTTTCATTGAATCCACAATATCTCTTGTACACAACTTTACGGTTTGTTATGTTAATCTTTAAGTGAAAATGCTGTTCGCATTGGTCTCATATTACCTCGCTTTTTTCCATCCCCTTTCGTTTATCCTGCGGCTTAATTACTTAGTAGCAGTCGTACGTCGCTTTTCTCTGAACGGAGAAGGCGTCGTCCACAGATCTGTGACGTCCCAGACTGCAGGGCGAGATGCAGCGCCGTTATTAAATTTCCCTGACACATCCCGCAGGATCCTGCAAATGAAAAACAACAGAGCGTCAGTACTGCAAAAACATGTAGGGGAAGGCTGGGCAATGTGGACACGAATCAGTCTTTATGATAACAATGCGGAACTGGGTTACAGCAAATGGAAATACACGCTTGGATTCCGAGTAGTGACACAGTAGTCTCATTATCTGTGATCTGCAAAGGCTCTAATAAGACGCGCCGTTTGCCAAACTATAACGTACTCACCTGTGGATTTACGAATCAGTAGAATTTTTTGGGGAGTTTTATTGTATTTATTTATTTATTTATTTATTTATTTATTTATTTATTTATTTATTCTGGTGTAGTTAAGGCCATCAGGTCTTCTCTTCCACAACACCAGGAATACAAATACAATAATAGAAATAAACAGAAAAAATACACTATATACAAAGTAAAGCTACAAAAGAAATAAAGAGAGAGAGAGAAAAAAACACTATAAACAAAGTAAAACCACACAAAAATATACACAGGTTGCAGTCACACAAACTTTAAATGAGTGATTAAGTATCATAATTAATTGTATTCTAACTAATTAACTAACATAAAGAAGAAACTTGCAATTTTAATCTAGATTAAAAAAGAAAAAGAAAAAAAAACACAAATCAATACTACTAGCACTACCTAAAAAACATTAAGACAAAATTTTCCAATTTAATTTTGAATTGTGATAAAGTCCGGCAGTCCCTGACGCCATTAGGTAACGACTTCCAGAGGCGAGGTATTTCTACAGTATAGGAAGATGAGTATAAAGACGTTCTATGATGAGGGATAGAAAGAAGTGCTTGATGTCGGTTTCGAAGAGTTGTAAGAAATTGAAAGCGCGATAACAGATAATTCGGAGTAGAAGTATGCATGATTCTAAACAGAAAAGACAGTGAATGTATTGTTCTTCGTTCCTTCAGACGCACCCATGAAAGTAACTGGAAGGAAGGTGTTACATGGTCAAATTTGCGAGTATTGCAGATGAATCGTATGCACACATTATGAACACGTTGTAGTCTCTCAGCTAAGAGTGAACTTACATTAATTAGCAAGGAATCGCAATAATCAAAATGGGGCATTACAAGTGTCTGAATAAGATTCTTTTTTAGACTAAGTGGTAGAAATTCTTTCATATGAAACAAGGAGTGAAGTTGAGAAAATATTTTTTTGCAAATGTGTGTTACTTGAGTGTTCCAATTTAGATCGCTATCCATAAAAATGCCAAGATTTGTAACTGCTTCACTGTATTTAACAATAATCCCAGTTCTATTGAGACAGATTTTCTTGAGATTCCACCATTTTCCCTACTATCATTCCACCATGTCATTCATGCAAAATGATGTGAGTACTTGATCATAGTAATTCTGCTATTGATTAATGGCCTTTCATTATGTTGCTATAACCTGAAATATTCAGTTGTTCTAAAATAAATTAAATTTCAGATATCCGTGTTATTATCTTTGCAATAAAGGTAATAAAATTCGTGTGTTTTGCGAAAGAGGTAAGTCATTGCCATTAACATGAACATGATGATTATATTATAAAAATTCCAATCAAAATTGCATTTTTCTCGCATCGTAATTATCTCACTGAATACAACTCGTCCTTGATATTTTCTCTGTGATAATTTAATTGAGCTCCTAAACTCATTTATGTCATCATAAAATAATTTATTCTCGACTTTCGGTCTCGAAAAAAATCATGAAAACATACATTTGTTAAGCTGAATTATATTGCCGAGAAATTAGCAGGACTCGTTGTATTATACAGGGACAACATTTTATTTTTACTCCAATTTTTATTGTACCTGAGTTTTTGAATGTACTTCACTCCCACCCCTTCTCCTAAAGAAGTTCCAACTCTACACAGAACCAAGACCGCAGATAGTAAGCAGTACTGAGTTACTGAATATAGTACGTTCCAGAAATATGTTCGCGTTTTCCAGTGACGAAAGAGCTTTCAATATTGAATCATATTTTCGCACAGGTACTGTCCGTTTGCCTACGTCGCATCCCGATTTCCCACACCTCCTTCTGCTCGCCCCTCTGTAAAAGCTGGGCTGTCTTAGCTCTTTTCTGAAAACATTAATTTCTCTTAGGAATTGGACGTTTACGTAATATTATACAGCTGTTTAACTTAACTTAAATAAAAGGGCCTCGTTAAGTAATTAACTGTCACGTGATTTCCTCCCTTTCTACAATCCTGTGGCATAACCACTTGGACGGACAGTAGATAGCATGTCTGAGTAATTTTATATTTTCGGGTCGGGCAGAAGTGAAGATTGAATTCACAGTACGTAGAGTAGGTACAGAATTATTTCAACATGAGTTACTAGTACGAAGGACGAAACTGGCAATTGGAATTAGATGCAATAGTCTATAGTGCGATAATATGCACAAAAGAACTGAAGCCTGTATCGAAATGAACGGCCACCATTTTCAAAATTGTGTTTAAATATTCATATTATGATTATTTTTCAATTTAACTTCTTTCTCTATATTGTACGCCAATGTGCTGTAGACAGTATAATATACACCGCATAATGAATACGTTCGCATGGATAACTCACTTCGTGAGTAAAAACACTTATTCTTAATACAGTACTGTACTTTGATTAAAGAAAAACCTAATGAAAATTATCAAACTCAAAATTGCGATATTTCCTAGTTTACGTAAATGGATGAACTACTTTTCTTCCATCCTATACCTAGTAGAGTGATTTGTGTTTTACGCCAGTATCATCGAACTCCAGTCTTGGAGGGGGGGAGCAAGCGGTGTTTCCGGTTCTCTAAAGGTATAGACAGGTTAATATTAAAAATGTTAGTAAAAATAAAATGATGTCCCTGTAGAAGAACGTATTTTTAACATATTGTCAAGGTTTTTATATAGTTTCTGGTATATTTCTTACGAATAATACAATGGTTACAGCAATGGGTTTTCAGGGTAAGTCCTCGAACTAGTCTGAACAGTCAACATCACTATACATGAGACAGGCATCGAATTAGAGACGGTCATTGAATATGACCATTTGTCGACCAGCTTCAATTAACAGACGGAAATCTGCGGTGGTTCTAATTAATTGTTGTGAAAACTGGCTTGTTAAGGATACGGTTCGCACCAATAACAGTTCAATACAATGCATATGTGCAGGTCAACACACTCACGCATTTGTACCTTCTCACTTTCTCAATTGTTGTAGCTGATAGTTAGGTAATACACCGTGTTCATAAAATAATATCAAAATATCTAATAACATGGTGAGAATGTTACAAAGAACACATCACAGACATAACCAAATGATACAATACATTAACATATACAGGGTGTTAAAAAGTACCCAATATTTTGGGAGGTGATAGTATGCATCAAAACAAGAAAAAAATGTCTAATAAACATGGGTCCTACAACACATACTTTCTAAGATCTGAACACTTGTTCATAGGAGATGCTCAATGTGACGTCCATTCATGGCAATGCATTTTTCTGTCCTACAATACAGCAGACTACCAGATAATCATACCGTAGTTGACACCCCTGGCATGGAATACTGATACGTCGCAAGGAATACTGAAAACAAAAGTCTGGTTGCGGATATGAGCGGGGCTCAGCAGGGGATGGTGTTGTGAATTTTCGTAATCAGTATGTGTGGGCTGATTAAAATCCCCATGCAGTTGAAGAAATAAGGTATCAGCAACGATTTTCAATCAACGTATGAGCAGGCGTTCTTGGCGATATATTAAGGACCATACGTGCTACCACAGACATTAACTGGACATCGTTATCAGGACTTTCTTATTAACGTATTGCCTACCTTGCTGGAGTA
Source organism: Periplaneta americana (assembly GCA_025594305.2). Taxonomy (NCBI): domain Eukaryota; kingdom Metazoa; phylum Arthropoda; class Insecta; order Blattodea; family Blattidae; genus Periplaneta; species Periplaneta americana. The sequence continues at coordinate 19,309,460 of JAJSOF020000036.1, read as the reverse complement.
TGTGCCATGTCAGCAAAGACTACAGATGTGGTTCATGCATGATGGCACACCAGCACCTTTTCTCCGCAATGAGCGTGAACACCTGACGCTGACATTTCAGGACCGCTGGATTGATTGGGGAGGCCCCACACCTTGGCCTGCTCGTTCCTCAAATCTAAATCCGCTAGACTTTAGGTTATCAAGAACAACCAGGTCAATTTCAAAGAGTGCGTGATCCCTTACGTCGAAGGGCAGAGGAACTGCCATAAATGGACGTCACATTGAGCACCTCCTACGAACAAGTCTTCAGATCTCAGAAAGTATGTGCTGTAGGACCTATGTCCATCCGACATTTTTTTCTTGTTTTTTTTTTTGGTTATTTTACGACGCTGTATCAACATCTAGGTTATTTAGCGTCTGAATGAAATGAAGGTGATAATGCCGGTGAAATGAGTCTGGGGTCCAGCACCGAAAGTTACCCAGCATTTGCTCGCATTGGGTTGAGGGAAAACCCCGGAAAAAACCCGGAAAAACCTCAACCAGGTAACTTGTCCCGACCGGGATTCGAACCCGGGCCACCTGGTTTCGCGGCCAGACGCGCTGACCGTTACTCCACAGGTGTGGACTTTTTCTTGTTTTGATGCATAATAGCACCTCCTAAAATAGTGGATACTTTTTTTAACACCCTGTACAGATCATATCACAAACACCAACCACAGCTACAGCAACATAGACACAGGCGTGGAAATTCTACATATCCAACTGAAAAAAAGAAACTCAACACACTAGAGCAGTACGAAATATACAACACACAAAAACACACCCACAACAAACCCTCAATACACAAATGAATTTCAGAACACACACACTATTTAACTACATAACACAAACACACCCAGCAAAGCAACTGAAAAAACCGGAAGAAGCAAGGACCTCATTAATTCTGAAAATGGCTAACACTATGCCGAAACTGGTCAACAAGATATTTACAAACTTGTTACATTTAATGCATGAAAGACATTATCATAAATATATTCCTGAAAAATTACACTTTTGTGAAAATTCTAATTGCCAACATGTAATGCGCTATTTACAGCCTGATCCGTTTGGGTATGGATGATATTAATTTATTATTATAAAGCTATTATGATAGTAGGAAAAATTTCTTGCTGGTTATATTATGATTAAAAGATGGGAGTTTCCATATATGACAATCAAGAAAGCATAATCTGAAAGGACAAATGAAAGTCATGGATGATTAAAATGGCTACTACAAATCAACAGCGGGCACAATGTTTTTTTTGGTATGCTAAATTTGAGAGTGTTAAAAGAGTTCCAAGGAAATTTCGACGTGAGTATGGTGTGTGTAATGTACCTAAATACGATTCCACAATGTTGTGCTATCGAACATTTGTAGAAACAGGTTCTGTGTTAAAAAACATGCAGGAGGTCGCAGGCGAAACCCAGTAGGCCCTACGAGAAGCAGCTATCTCTTGGCTTGGTCCCCAAACTCCCCAGATCTAACCCCTCCTGACTTCTTCGTGTAGGGCATGGATGGGCATTGTGCCTCACTTCAGAAATAATGCCTCACTGACCTTCACAGAGCTTATCGCTCTGAGTGACATCACCGTTCCTCTCTCACGTAGCTCCTAGGCGTGGGCAGGTTCTATATCAGTTTCATAAGCAATATCAGTGGTGGCATAATGGCATTATCAAATCAGTGTGTACGCGTTAGAAAACGATTATTTCATAAGAAATGGGAGAAAGAGTTTTTTTTTTTTTTTTTTGCTGTTTAGAAGGGGAGAACATACGATGTATGTTACCGGTATGCTCGAAAATCCTATTAGGCATTAATAAATTTAATATACAACGACATTACTCCTTATGTCATAAAGAGCATGCTGAATTAGAAGGTAAGACAAATTAAATGTCATTTTTCGTACTATTCCAAAGAAAATGTATGATCTTAACATTTGCATAGTATATTAAATAAGACATTACACCTTAAACACGCTGCATTAAAAGGTACGAGGAATTAAATGTTGTTTGTACGTATTATTTCCAAGAGACATTTATAAAAAAAAATATGAAATGTGCATAGAAAGCGAAATATGATTTTCTGAAATTATTTTAGGTCGAGAACGTGCAAATCTGTTAAGTAATCTTGAGAAACGCCAGAATATTCAAGAAAATAAACGTAGACAACGTGATGGAATATTATTGGCTAGTTATGCAATTTCTCGCCTGTGATTTAAATCAATTCAATGATGGAGAAATAGTAAAGAGGTTTATGATTAAAGCTGCCGAATTAATTTGCCAAATTGAATAAAAGATTTCGAATCTCTCACGTTAACCAAGCGCTTTCCTAATAATTCGCCACTGACCGCCTGAGCGATTACGATAAGGTGACGCAGGTCACAGCAGTTTATATTTCCCATCCTACTCTGCAGTCTCCTCTCCTAGTAAACAAACTATTTCAAATCGAGTGCCTCACGTAACCGAAAATTGTGCCCATGTATGGTGTAGGGCAGCCGTAGCGAAAAGGCCATGGTGCGCCGAGCCACTGTGTAAGCTGCAACGTGCATAGCACCTATGGGGGGAGGCGGACAACCGAAGGGGAAGTTAATGTTTAGGACGTGTAAAGAAGAAAAAAATGAACAAGAAAACATAGGACACATTATCACAATCTAAAATTTACTGTCTTCAGAATGTCTCTGCGACAAAGTTTCAAAATCAGGAATTATGTCACTTACTGCCAATCGTAGTTGATCACGAAGGTATTTGTCTGTCAGTCGTGATCTAAATTTGATTTTTACTATTTTCATTGTTGAAAATAATTTTTCACAAACGTAAGTTACAGCGAACATGGCTTCAACAGAGCAAGCGAAAGAACGAAGCTTCAAATATTTATTTTTTTTCCAAAGATTTGAAAAGTTCAATATCTGTCAAGTCCTTACATCTAGCTTTCATTTAACGTCACATTGTAAATCTGTGAGTTTGAATTGAAAATCTAACCGCATTATTCGTACATCTGCTGTAAAAGAATCGACGTACAGAGATGATGATAATAATAATAATAATAATAATAATAATAACACTTAACCTTTTAATGTTTCATCAGTAACATGTAGTAACTTATAATGCCGTTTTATGTTATACCACCGTTTTCCTAGTAATATTTGTGAACAAATCATACATTTAATATTTTCATCATATTGTAAGCAAAAGAATGCATCCTCCCATCCTACTTGAAACTTTCGTTTTTTATAGAGGTACATGGTTTCGAGAGAGATATTGCGACGATACGCCACTCGCAGGTCAGAGACAAATACAAATGGAAGGGAGTTTGACTCCAGTGAGTGAGAGGGTGGGGGTTGTAGGTAGGAAGCGAGAGAAAAGCACTGCGAGCCACAATGTGCTCGTGAGTCGCATTTTCGCCGTGGCTGGTGTAGGGTTTTGTTAAAGACATTGCCTATTCACAGAAACTCAGGAACATTGATGATCTGAGAGTAAAAATTACTCAAACTTTTCAACAAATCACCCCTCTTATGTTACGACAGATATGGGCTGAATTGCATCACCGTTATGAGTTGTGCAGGGTGCGCAAATGGGGTCATGTTGAGCTCTGAGGAATCTCCCATCTTTCAGTGTTGTATGCACAAAGTTTCGACAAATAAAGTTTGGTGCGCGAGGAACAATTCCCAAATTTACATTGGAGATCCTCAGAAAATTAAAGGTTCCTGATAAGACTCTTCAGACAATTGCATAAACCATTTTAAAATCTTCATTGAACACCATCAATCACCACCTCTATTCATCTTTATAATATTCAATGTATATTATTTATTTTAAATAAATTTTTATCGTTTTGATAGCCACCATATCTTGTCGCAGAATTTTTTTTTTTTTTTCAAATTTCATTATATGTTTTTTTAACATTAATTTACATTTTATTTTTTGTTCATTTGAATTGATTAGGATGCCAATATTTTAAATCCAAGATTTGGACGGCTATCATTTCGATATTCTCTCTCTTTTCCTTATGTTTTACGGTGTTTTCATTTTATCCATACCCAAATAGAACACCCTGTATATTGTATATCGTATTGACAAAGGACATTCAAGTTACTCATAAGCGTAGCGTAGCTTAAAGGTTAAATCTACGCTAGTTTTCTCCTGCTTCAATCATAGTCGATCCTTTGAAAACGTAACCTTCTCAACAATTCAGTCAGTGCTCCGTTTTGCCAATTACTTGCATAAAAATGCTTTCAAGCACTTTCAGCATAACAACCCTTTGTAATTATGATTGTAGTTTTCGCGTTAATTTCACAATACAAAATGAACGCCACTCAACAGTTTCATTTCATCTGTACCGCTGTACTTTTTTCCGCCCCAGTAAATAACGCCATTTTAATTAACGGCTGCAAACGCCAGGCACGGAGTTTTAATTGACATCAAACCTTGAAGTGTTGACTAATGCTACACGGAACAGGCCGCCCTATGCTGCAGTCGATGGTTCGGGTGAAATAAAATTTGAAAATATGTGTCCCCTATTATGTCCCACTATGAGCAGTAATTATGGGTGGAGGCAAAATTAATATGCCTCTGTAACCTCATCGTCAATAATTTAAATTGGAAAACGCATTTAACATTAGTTTGACAACCTAGTGAATGCTGCTAGTTTTCATTGAAATTGGTCCATCATACAACCAAATTAACATGTATATTAATGGCATGTTAAACCGGGATTTAAAAACCACAGTGGATGATGAGAAAAACAAAAACATGTAAACTATGGTTTCTCCTGGAATTTACTTCACAGAAGAGATTTTTTTACACTAATTAACGATATAAATTAACATTCATGAAATAATTTTGTTTTAAACATTCGATGACTGATTGGTCATATTAGAACCTTGACGAGGAAAAATGGATGTTTACTTGCCTATTTCTGGTAAAGATAGGGGCTGACAGTTTTCGTCGTCACAGCTCCGAATTAGTAGTAGTAGTAGTGGTGGTGGTGGTAGTGGTAGTAGTAGTAGTAGTAGTGGTAATAGTAGTAGTAGTGGTGGTGGTAGTAGTAGTAGTGGTAGTAGTAGTAGTGGTGGTAGTAGTAGTGGTGGTGGCAGTAGTGGTGGTGGTGGCAGTAGTAGTAGTAGTGGTGGTGGTGGTAGTAGTAGTAGTAGTGGTGGTAGTAGTAGTGGTGGTAGTAGTAGTGGTGGTGGCAGTAGTAGTGGTGGTGGCAGTAGTAGTGGTGGTGGTGGTAGTAGTAGTGGTGGTAGTAGTAGTGGTGGTGGTAGTAGTGGTGGTGGTAGTAGTAGTGGTGGTAGTAGTAGTGGTAGTGGTGGTAGTAGTAGTAGTGGTAATAGTAGTAGTGGTGGTGGTAGTAGTAGTAGTAGTGTGGGTGGTAGTAGTAGTGGTGGTAGTAGTGGTAGTAGTGGTGGTAGTAGTAGTGGTGGTAGTAGTAGTAGTAGTAGTGGTGGTAGTAGTAGTAGTGGTGGTAGTAGTAGTAGTGGTGGTAGTAGTAGTAGTGGTGGCAGTAGTAGTGGTGGTGGTAGTAGTAGTGGTGGTAGTAGTGGTAGTAGTGGTGGTAGTAGTAGTGGTGGTAGTAGTAGTAGTGGTGGTAGTAGTAGTAGTGGTGGTAGTAGTAGTAGTGGTGGTGGTAGTAGTAGTGGTGGTGGTAGTAGTAGTAGTAGTGTGGGTGGTAGTAGTAGTGGTGGTGGTAGTAGTAGTAGTAGTGTGGGTGGTAGTAGTAGTGGTGGTGGTAGTAGTAGTGGTGGTAGTAGTGGTAGTAGTGGTGGTAGTAGTAGTGGTGGTAGTAGTAGTAGTAGTGGTGGTAGTAGTAGTAGTGGTGGTAGTAGTAGTAGTGGTGGTAGTAGTAGTGGTGGTAGTAGTAGTGGTGGTGGCAGTAGTAGTGGTGGTGGCAGTAGTAGTGGTGGTGGTAGTAGTAGTAGTGGTGGTGGTAGTAGTAGTGGTGGTGGTAGTAGTAGTGGTGGTGGTAGTAGTAGTGGCGGTAGTAGTGGTAGTAGTGGTGGTAGTAGTAGTGGTGGTAGTAGTAGTAGTAGTGGTGGTAGTAGTAGTAGTGGTGGTAGTAGTAGTGGTGGTAGTAGTAGTGGTGGTGGCAGTAGTAGTGGTGGTGGCAGTAGTAGTGGTGGTGGTAGTAGTAGTAGTGGTGGTGGTAGTAGTAGTGGTGGTGGTAGTAGTAGTAGTAGTGTGGGTGGTAGTAGTAGTGGTGGTGGTAGTAGTAGTGGTGGTAGTAGTGGTAGTAGTGGTGGTGGTAGTAGTAGTGGTGGTAGTAGTAGTGGTAGTGGTGGTAGTAGTAGTAGTGGTGGTAGTAGTAGTAGTGGTGGTAGTAGTAGTGGTGGTAGTAGTAGTGGTGGTGGCAGTAGTAGTGGTGGTGGTAGTAGTAGTGGTGGTAGTAGTGGTAGTAGTGGTGGTAGTAGTAGTGGTGGTGTAGTAGTAGTAGTGGTGGTAGTAGTAGTAGTGGTGGTAGTAGTAGTAGTGGTGGTAGTAGTAGTGGTGGTAGTAGTAGTGGTGGTGGTAGTAGTAGTGGTGGTAGTAGTGGTAGTAGTGGTGGTAGTAGTAGTGGTGGTAGTAGTAGTAGTAGTAGTGGTGGTAGTAGTAGTGGTGGTAGTAGTAGTGGTGGTGGTGGTAGTAGTAGTGGTGGTAGTAGTAGTGGTGGTGGCAGTAGTAGTGGTGGTGGCAGTAGTAGTGGTGGTGGTAGTAGTAGTAGTGGTGGTGGTAGTAGTAGTAGTGGTGGTGGTAGTAGTAGTGGTGGTGGTAGTAGTAGTGGTGGTAGTAGTAGTAGTGGTGGTGGTGGTGGTAGTAGTATTAGTAGTAGTAGTAGTGGTGGTGGTGGTGGTAGTAGTAGTAGTATTAGTAATAGTAGTTGTATTTATTTATTTAACCTGGTAGAGATAAGGCCGTCAGGCCTTCTCTGTCCCTCTGCCAGGAGATTCCAACTACAATATGAACAATAAAATTACAATTAGTATTAGATTTACAATCACAAATAAAATTACAATATCAAATTTACAATTACAATAAAAATCAAAGTACGAAAAGATTACCTGACTAATGAAAGCTAGATAATTTATCATAGAAAAACAAATAATATTTTATATTTACTGAATTACAAATTAAACCTAGAATAACAAAATTGCAGAGTGATGAAATTATCGGATATTTAAATGTGTTGTGATAAGTTAAGGAAACTATTTACAAGAGATCAATTACTGACCAAGTGCCTAGTAAGTTTGCGTTTGAATTCAATTTTATTTCGATAGTCCCTGATGCTAGCAGTTAGCGAATTCCAGAGTCTTGGCAGGGCTATTGTGAAAGAGGATGAGTATGAGGAGGTGCGATGGGATGGTATTGTTAGTATTGTTTCATGGCGAGAGCGTGTGTTCAGATTGTGGTGGGAAGAAAGGTAAGTGAAGCGAGACGACAGGTACGAAGGAATAGAAGAGTTCAAGATTTCGAAGAGAAGGAGAAGTGAATGTAAATTTCTTTTCTTATCTAGTTTAAGCCAACCTATTGTTTCCAGGGATGGGGTAATGTGATCATATTTACGAACATTGCTTACAAAACGTACACATAAATTATGAGCACGTTGAGGTTTCGTTTTGTTGTCGCTGGAGAGGTCAGTCAGTAAAATGTCAGCATAGTCAAAATAGAGAAATACAAGTGTCTGCACAAGGGACTTTTTTTAAGCAAGATGGGAAATGAACATTTATCCTTTTTAGCACATGGAATTGTGACTGCTCCGGAAAAATCGCTGTGACAGATAATAGCAATTTCGTCACACTGTGTCTTTTGGATGATTCTTGGCAATTGTGAATGTTTCTCATAACGAGTCGAGAGATGTTTACGTTTATTAAGCCTCGTTCACATTTTTCAAGTAACTTGAATTCAAGTCACGTGATTTCAAGTACCTGAATTCAAGTCGCCGTTCAGATATATTCAAGTTATTTTGTTTTCAAGTAGGATAAAATGGCGTCCATTGATGTTGTGCAATTAGGAATTTCTGTAGTAGCAAGTCTCCGTGCCAGGGAAATGATAAATATATTGAAGAAATGGAAAACGCGTTGTTCAGTATGGGTTAGGAATTGGATTAATAAGAGAAATACACGACCACTGACTATTACAAATAGAATTAGTGAAATCTTCAAGCAGATTTAATAATTCTTATCGCAAATGTAATAAAACATAAGCGAGTCTGATTTACCATAATTGAAAATAATTATCTTGAAGCTGTTACAGTTCCCCCACAAAAATCTATCAACCACATTGAACCATGCCAGTTTCGGCAATAAATGTCATCCCTTCAAGCAACGCTCTTCTTTTCTTAATCCCTCATATCTTCCTCACTTCTTTTCTAGCCACAGTTTAATAGTTTTGTATTATTTTCATAGGTTATCTCATCTGTGTCCACGTTAAAATCTTTGCTGTTCAGTTCTTCAACGAACTCATCCTTTCTTTACAGCTTCCTTTGCATTTCTATTACGAATCTTTGCAGTTAATATAATCCGCAGGCCTTCGTGAATTTTATACAACTTCTGAAACTCAAATATTTGGTCACTATTTCACTTACTGCTGTTTTCTATTATTTTTACGTTCCCAGTAGAACTGAATAAACAATCAGCTGTTAATTTAACGCTCTTGAAACAGCTGTTAATTTAAATTCCCGCTCTTTTCTCCTTGAATTCAAGTTATCAAGTGACGTTCACACTTTTCAAGTCAAGTAAAAAGTAGAAAGGGATCCAACTTCACTTGAAACTTGAATTCAAGCCGTTAATTGATTTCAAGTCAACTTGAAACATAGTTCACACTTTTCAAGTTCGTCTTTTCAAGTGACTTGAATTCAAGTTACTTGAAAAGTGTGAACGAGGCTTTACTCTTCTGCGAATTGAATTTATATACCAGTGCCGTGTCTTATATCAACAATAATGATTAGCGCGGTAAATATTACTGAAAACAAAACATGTTCTGACCTCTGAGCTGTGTTATCTCGATGAGTGGGCAGATTGTAACTTCAGTATTAGAGAGATGCCGGTATTAACCTTTAGAGTGGGACGAAAATTAATTAGATCCCAATTATGTTGTCCTTCAAGTTAAGGCTCATTCACAATGAGAATTAAACATAACGTAAGCGTTAACTTAAGAATATAAACGTTACGGTAAAATCAAGAAGTCACACCATCATTCACGATGGGAACATAAACATAACAGCAAACATATTTGGTAACCATGGAAACATAACAACGACGCCATTTCCATATATTCTGTCGTATACTTCAGCGCTCCACGATTGTGTTCTGTTTGCAAATCACGTAAGCATAAGCATGAAAGTTTGGAGTTTGCAAACTTTCATGTTAACGTCTTACGGTAATGTTTATGTCAATGCTTATGTGAGTCATTGTGAATGATCCCATTTGGTAGCCTGGGCGCAAACTTCTGTGTTTATGTTACGGTTGTGTTTAATTTTCATTGTGAATGGGCCTTTAATCTTCTGACTGGCAGTTGTATGGACTCTGTACTATACTCTAACCTGGAGAAAGTCCTCAGGGGAATGAGACGCAGAGGGGTAATGCATTGAATGAATGTTGATGTCATAAGGTGTCATAAGGTCACACACGTGGGTACACGCATCTCCATTGGCTAACTCTCAGAGCACAAACGATAAAAACTGATACACACATACTTATACTACTCTAGTTACAAAATTAGGTCATTGTTAATCTCCTGGGGTGCTATTCATAGACATTTCGCTAGCCCGCGCTACGAGCGTGCTAAACTAGCCCCGGCTATCGACTGGTTACTTGTACAGGATTCATATCATATCATATCGCTACACTGGTTTACGAATACGAAAAACGTTAGTTCGCTGATCATCCACCGAAAGCCCGCGCTAAGAATATCTATGAATACGGCCCTTGGTCTTTTAATCCCTCCACACAGGAAATAACATATGCAGGAGAGCGTATGTTTTTTAAACTGACGTTAAAACGGTAATATTATCTATCTACTTCGCTCCAATAGATGACGCAATAGTAAGCACATTCCTTTGACGGTTAATCTCGTGGTTGGAGAACAGTAGCTGTCACATAAACGTACATCAGCCTCCGTCGCTATGAATCACATACAAAACAGAGATAGCAGTTTCTCGGAATTGTAATTTTGGAAATATAGTCACAGTCAGAACCAGTGATAAACCTGGTACAGAGACAAAATCAATCACAGGTCTTCAAATCACACACCACTACTCCTTGCTAATGGTTTGCTTTAGTCATTCTGAATATGAAAATGTAGTTTCGAGAAAAAGGCAAATTTATGAAAATAGATACTGTCATTGCAAGTTATCTTGAACCTTACATCCCCTAAGTCTGTCTTTGGAACTGCTCGGTACGGCGTGTACTCATCAACGTAACGGCACGGCAAGGATGCCCCTCCCTCGGGTAACGTGACTCTTTTAAGAAAACGTTGGTTCTTTTACCTTACGGCTCTCTACTGTAAAAGAACTTGGTTCAATACAGACATCATCTTCTCTCGATACTCCGGTTTTGAGAGGAGAACATAGTTTCGTAGCAAGCTTTAATTAACCTGTAATGAGTAAGTATTTAAATATAATCGTGTGTACAGTCTCTCTCATCCGGGCTGGGGACCGGCAATGGAGGAGTTACTACAGCTACTTCTGTACATTATATAGGGCTGCATGACTTACACCTTCAGCTGATATGTACATATTCTTATAACAATATTTTACAGGCTTATTATTTGAATTTACATTAATTTACAATTATACACAATCCATATCCCTATCATTGCTGCCATCATCGCTTGTTCCAAAATTAATTATTTCGTCAATGGCATCATCCATTCGGAATTATCTTCTTAATCGTAGACTATGTACTACTTTCTGAACACGATAGAATTCTTCGATTGTATCCCGAATAACGTGTTGATCGAAGTCGTCCACTTCAACTTTACACAAGTCCTAATTCGGGAATGAAATAATATGTTTAGTAGAACTATAAGAAAATAATAACTTACAATAGTAATTCATTATGTCGTTCACAGTACACACACTATTGTACATAACTATTATAGCAATAATTTCTAAACATTACATAACTATTCTTTCCCGAGTAGTGTGAGGTTCATTCGGTTGTAATTCAATATTATTCTTAATTCTCTTCACGGAACTAATACTTTTGCCAGAGTATTTAGCCGCTCTCTCATATTCCTTAGCAAGAGGTTCCAGCAAATATTTGTTTAATTTTTCTTCCTCGCAACGCTTAATTTTATTATATTTGCGATAATTTCTCTTTCTCGGCTATGGATAACAGCGTTACTTTTTCTCCGCGGTGGTGTGATTTCACCGTAATTACTACCCTGTGGTTGCTGCTCCATGGTAACACTACTGGTACGCAGTGAAGGAAATAGCTCTATGTTTCTTGACAAGAGATTATGCTGCGGAGCATGCGCAAACAACTCAGTTGGCTCCACCCGCGTTACGCGCTTCCTTCCCTCTGCCCCTCTGTCCCCGCTCAGAAGGTTCAAGATAACTTGCATTAACAATACAATACTGAGATATGAAGTAAGTCTATATAAACATTGCATCTGAAGTTCGAAAAATACAAAGGCAAAACTGCTTATTAACTATTTCGTAAGTTCCTAAAGAATATTTTCGTACGAAAAACGAAAAGTGAAATTTTGGCTATTTTTTAAAGAACTTAGTTCTACTGTTCCTTAAGCAAAGAAAACTCGCGAAATAACGCGAAATTTGGATCACTGTGCCAAACATGTAAATAAACACGAAATATGTTCCTTCTATCACAATAACTACGAAATATACACCAGAATGTTATTCAATATTCTTAAGAAACTTTTTCCAATTTTTCAGTCGCTTGGTAACATCACTATTTCTGTATTTTATACATAGATACTGTGTGCACTCACTTTTATTAACGTCATGGCTAGTGATTATCTCTGAGGTTCTGGCTGATATGTAGGCTACATCTACTGGGTGTTCATTTCAAAGTGTGTCATGACGTCACTGTTGTTGGGTCACCGATTTGAAGCGAGTTTCAGTTTATATGTTAGAGAAGTTGCCTATTATTTAAGGCGTTCTTCAATCTGAACTTGAGAACGTGTACGGTATAAATTGAACGTCGTAGCAACAGATGGCGGTCTGTACGGTCTGTGTGCTACCATAACCTCTTTCGAACTGTGTTTTGCGCCGGCAAGTCGTACGCAGGGTATTTGTTATCATCGGTTGCGTACGGTAACATTCCACAACACAAATCAAATGCTCCGTGTCCATGTTGACCGTCGAAGTTAATGTCAACAAATACGTAAGTAATCATCTTAACCCTCTCCCCATATCCCGACAGTACGTATTTCCAAACAGTTCACATTCCTGCCACTACCGGCGTTACCGTACGTATCGGCATGTAATCTTCAGAATGAACGCCATACTTGCTAGCCAACTTCTCTGCCTCTTAGATTATACACCTGAGCTGCGGAAGTGTAGGAAGATTGAATTCTCTAGGCTCATCAGCTAGCCACATGACGGCATACAGCGAGCCAAGACACATTTTGAACTGAACACCCAGTATTATCAGACAGTACATCTCACTTGACGATATGTGTCAGAGGAAGAACAACTGTTTGTATGCATCTGAAGTCTGATTAGTGTACTATGTTCCTAGTCAGCGATGTATGCAGTAGAGGGGTAAAGAACCTGGCCACACTACCCCATTATCTCCTGGGTTAGTTGCCTCATGAGTGATGCTTTATTGATGTCACTTCTGAACGTGTCTTCGGACAGTTGACTAAACAACATGGCTACTGAAAAAATTAAATGTAAACTGTCATAATTATCAATAGATTAGGCTATTGGTCATATCAAAAATATTATTTGAAAAAAAATTGTTAGTACTTATCTGATCTATAATAAAATTGCTGTGAATTAATGTAGAGCATATACCGGTGCACCACATTATTTCGTACCTTAGCGTATAGCGCAGTGAATGGAATTGTATCGCATGTATTATAAGTATACTATCATACAGTATTCTTTTTACTTGCTTATTTAATGCCGCTGTATCAACTACTAGGTTATTTAGCGTCCATGGAATTGGTGATAGCGAGATTGTATTTTGAGAGACGAGGCTGAGAATTCATCATAGATTACCTGACATTCGTCTTACGGTTGGAGAAAACCTCGGAAAAAGAACCCAGCCAGGTAATCAGCCTAAGGGATCCAATCCAAGCCCGAGCGCAACTCTGGATCAGCAGGAAAAAGTGCTACAACGGCGGTGGCTTGATATAGTATCGAATTATGCAGTATTTTATCGTATAATATGGCATAATTAGGGGAGAGTCGGGTAGTATCGGACATCGGGTAATATCGGACAGTTAGTTTCTTTCATCTACCACACGATGATAGTACCTGATTGACATGGTTAAGTTTCTGTGATGTCGCATAGAGAAACGTAACCATGTCATTCAGGTACTACCATATGGTGTTAGATGAAAGAAACGCACTGTCCGATACTACCCGATGTCCGATACTACCCGAATCTCCCTATGCCATACGATTCATCTGAAATACTCGTAAATTTGACCATATAACACCTTCCCTCCAGTTACTTTCATGGGTGCGTCTGAAGGAACGAATAACAATACATTCACTGTCTCTTCTGTTTAGAATCATGCATACTTCTACTCCGAATTATCTGTTATCGCGCTTTCAATTTCTTACAACTCTTCGAAATCGACATCAAGCACTTCTTTCTGTCCCTCATCATAGAACGTCTTTATACTCATCTTCGTATACTGTAGAAATACCACGCCTCTGGAATTCGTTACCTAATGACGTCAGGGACTACAGGACTTTATCACAATTCAAAATTAAATTGTAAAATTTTGTCTTAGTTAATGTTTTTAGGTATTACTAGAAGTATTGATTTGTGTTTTTTTTTCTTTTTCTTTTTTAATCTAGATTAAAATTGCAAGTTTCTTGTATGTTAGTTAATTAGTTAGGATACAATTAGTTATGATACTTAATCACTCATTTAAACTTTGTGGGTGCTCTTCATAGACATTTCGCAGCACGCGCTACGAGCGTACTAAGCTAGCCCCGGCTATCCACTGGTTACTAGTACAGAATTCAAATCATATCCTATCGCTAACACTGGTTTATGAATACGAAAAACGCTGATCATCCACCACAAACCCGCGCTAAAAATGTCTATGAATACGGCCCTGTGTGACTGTAACCTGTGTATATTTTTGTGTGGCTTTACTTTGTTTATAGTGTTTTTTTCTCTCTCTCTTTATTTCTTGTGTAGCTTTATTTTGTACATAGTGTATTTTTTTCCTGTTTATTTCTATTATTGTATTTGTATTCCTGGTGTTGTGGAAGAGAAGGCCTGATGGCCTTAACTACACCAGAATAAATAAATAAATAAATAAATAAATAAATAAATAAATAAATAAATAAATCTATATTTATTATAAATCTGTAGCCGAAATTTTTCTGGTAATTTTAGATTTTACAAAAATAATTGGTCCTAACATATATAATTAACCACCCTGAAACCGAAAATCGCATTTTTGAAATTTTTGTTCGTATGTCTGTCTGTATGTTTGTTACCTTTTCACGCGATAATGGCTGAACCGATTTATATGAAAATTGGAATATAAATTAAGTTCGTTGTAACTTACATTTTAGGCGATATGGCATTCAAAATACTTTATTGAAAAGGGGGGTTATAAGAGGGCCTGAATTAAATAAATCGAAATATCTCGTTTATTATTAATTTTTGTGAAAAATGTTACATAACAAACGTTTCTTTGAAAACGATTTCCGATAAGTTTTATTCTTTACAAAATTTTGATGGGACTGATATTTAATGAGATAAATGAGTTTTAAAATTAAAATAACGCCATCTAAGACGGTGCAATGAATTAAGAACAAATGACTTCGTCTATAAGGGGCCTTGGACAACAACAATCGAAACAGGGGCCTTGGAAATCAACAATCGAAAGCTATTAAACATAGCCTACAGAGAATGTTTCTGTTTTTGTATGAAGTAATATCAGAAGCTAAATTAACCGATTTGTATAATTAATTATTATTTCACCATTGGAAAGTGTAGTTTCTCTAGATGGGCATAATGCTATAATATTATTACAGTAACGTCTGAGTAAATCGAGGACAGGTAAGATTAAAATAGCTTCTTATGCACAAAAAACTTGATAGGCAATTTTGTACATTCGTTTTCTGTATTTCTTAAAATAATATTTATGTACACTCATTTTAATCTCAGAGAATTAACGAACAACGAAAGTGTATTGATTTAGTATGCAGTAATAGTACGTTAGCTTAGCAATCCATTATTTTATAATTCAAATTTTAACTATGCTCAATTGAATCGTGTTAAAATACATAAAATATATATGCAATAAATGCAATGCAAAAAAATTGGGTAATGAGTAGTAGTAGGGTTTAAGAAGGGCGCGTCAGCTACTATGGCTATTTGCGCCCTTGTGTAATGAGCGAAGCAGATTATCTTGCGCTGTTGTAAAAGTTGTTCCCTGGATCAAACGTCCTATTTTAATTATGTAATTACTTTATATTTATTTCTAACAGGTGCAGCGGAGCGCACGGGTACGGCTAGTAAATAAATAAATAAATAAATAAATAAATAAGTAATAAATAAATATAACCTATTTTGTTGTACTGCAATACACGTAATTATGTTCTATATGCCTTCTATTGCCAATTCTATTGGGATTACTTGTGCAGAAAAATAGGAACGTTGTACTTTGGGATGAGGTTAAGGTTTACAAATGAATTGCAATTCTCTGTGCAAACTTCAAATAGAAACGTCATCGTTTCCATTTCATTGTCCGCGTACCTACAAATTGCCTGGACTGATGAATCAACAACCACACGTTATGAATACAATCGATCCCCTGACCTCTAGATACGAGGTGTTTCAATAGTCCCTGACAGCGGGAGTTCTGCAGGAATGTTAAATATGTGACGCAATAACACTGTCGCTTGTGACGGACACTGGAAAGTGCGAAGAAATAAAGTTTCCAGGCTCACACGCTAGAGTGCGTGGCGCGCCGTGGAAAGTCATTTGTCTTCTCTGTTTGACAGCCGATGCTCAGCGATCCCAGCGCCAAAGATTTATGGTCTGCCCACATGCAGTGATGTTTGCATACACTGCAGGGACAAATATCGCTCCAGTGAACATTTCCACAGCTGTGAAGTCACGGGTCCACCTGTGTGATTGTTACGTCACCTGGACTCATTTGCTGTTTGTTTTTCTGTGGTAGGGGGTGGAACCATTCGGAACGTGTCGATCTGCTCGTTAGAGAGGAAATACTACTTCCGATGCGTTCACAACGACAATCACAATTCCAGCCTTTCAATCGATGCAATTGGGAAACTGTTCACAACCTGTGGAAGCTGTAATTCCTTTTTAACGACTCATTTACAGTACAAAACCTATCAGAGACACTTTTACAAATGTGGAGGTTGCGAACAAAACCGGCCATTTCCAAAATAGAATTTTTTTTAGAAAGTAGAAAAGTATCGAGCCTTCACTTAACTATTTGTACTAAATAAGTTCCTTTTATTATATTCCAATGTATTTTACTTTCTTTTTTCTATTACAGTATTATTTTCATGTTGTTTAGTATCGATTTTGTTATGCTATTATTATTATCATTATCATTATCATTATCATTATCATTATCATTATCATTATTATTATTATTATTATTATTATTATTATTATTATTATTGTAATATGTTAGTATTCTGTTCTTAAACTTTTTGTTTAATTTTCACTGCTTGTATACTTTGTGACCTGGTAGAGTGTAAGAGAAGACCCTGTGGCCTTAACTCTGCCAGCATAAATAAATAAATCCACATCATCACTGGAGTGTCGTTGGTATAACTCTCTCTTATAGTTTCTGAGAAATGGGTCATTTATACACTCTTTTCCCTTTTGAAAAAAGAAGTTTGGAAAAATATAACAATGTATAGTAAGGAAGAATATAACAATGTAATGTAATAAAATAATAATAAAAAAGAAGAAAAGAGAAACGAAAATTAAATAAAATCCACAATAAAAAGGACTTATAATTGAAAGTAAGCTGAGTTGAAAAAATGAAATTTTAGTTTATTAAAAAATAATTAAATACTAGAAAAATAGTACTCGTGAAAATAAATACATTAAAAAATCGTATTGTTCTTAATAAATTACAAGTAATCTTCGGAATATGTATGATAAGAACTTTTTTGTGTTACATTTTAACGTACCTTGTTGACATGTTTCGACCTATTTTCAGTCATCTTCGGAACTGATCGTTGTTGGTGTTGGCGTCTCTTGTATCCTGTGAGGGTGCGTTCGTAGTGTAGAGTCAAAGAGTGTATGTGTTCTGAAATTGAGTTGTGTGTTGAGAATATCGTTGGGGTGTGTTTTCTTGTGTCTGTATATTTCATATTGTTCTATGTGTTGAGTTTCTGCCTTTTTGGTTGGATATGGTTGGTATGAAATATACAGACACACGAAAACACACGATATTCTCAACACACAACTCAATTTCAAAACACATACACGCTTTGACTCTTCACTACGAACGCTCCCTCACAGGAAACAAGAGGTGCCAAGACCAACAACGACCAGTTCTGAAGATGACCGAAAATAGGTCGAAACACGTTAACAAGGTACGTTAAAATTTAACACAAGAAAGTTCTTATCATACGTATTTCGAAGTGATACAGTGTTAAAGATTGTGTAATCAAGATGTATATACAAGTAATCATAAAAGAAGGTCAGTGAACTTAGAAAGGATGTGTCTAAATCCTCTAAAAATGTCATTGAGGTATCTGAAGTAGTTTATGACGAAATGGGTTTTAAAGTTAGGAAATTTAACATTGGCGACATAGGGATTTTAATCTCCCATTAATGCGATTCAGAATCTGTGTGATAACTTTCTAAAGAAGGATGTAGAGGATATTGAAAACACTGAGACTCTAATCGCACGTCTCCAACTTCGCTGACAGAACATTGATCAAGATGAATTATTATTTTTTTTGTATGTAGGCCTATGTATTTATTTACACTGCAAGTAGTTAAACACCCGGTAAGAGTGGTGCACACAATAAAAATAATACACAATGCAATACACAATAATTACAATTAATAATAAGTTACGTAAAATAACGTAATTAATAAGTGAATCTAATTTTACATTACAACCTACATATGAATAGGCACTACATTAGTTTCACATTGGTACTGATAATAGTCTTTCACTTTACTCTCATCTCACTCACTGTATTGGCACTATGACACATTTCACTAACACTTTAGGACACATTTCACTGACACTTTAGGACACATTTCACCGACACTATAAAACACATTTCACCGACACTATAGAACACATTTCACTGACACTATATAACACATTTCACTGACACTATAGAACACATTTCATTAACGCTATAAATTATCACTGATCGGAACTATTCACTGCACTGTAAAACCATAACTTCACTGACTCACCTCGCTTCTCTGCTACAACAGCTCAAATAAGACAAATAATTACACCCTTATGCATAGTTATAAACAGAACTACATTTAAACTAAACATTTCTAGTCTAAGACCCTCTTACAAGCTATTTTTAAATAATTTACAATTCAAACCAAGGGAGTAACTCGTCAGGCTAAATAAATACATGCCACCTTAAAAAATAAATATCACCTTAATTTTAATTTACGCGCTTTATATACAACTTTTTAAGTTATTCTTGAATCTCCTTAAGAAAGGACAGCCTCAAAGAACACTGCATGTAGGGCATTCCAATCATTTACGGTTCAATTTAAGAATGAGAATTTACTACATCCATTTTCTGTTTCCTACATTTGATTTTAAAATCATGATCGTTCCTACCATAGTACGTTCTCTTCTCTAACCGAGCCGGTATGTTTATGCGTGTTTTTTTGAACTAGATGTGCTCTATACAGTGATGTTATTATAGTTTTTATACGTCTGTTTTTAAATATTTCCCATTCCAGTTCTTTTATTGTATCATTTCCATCTTCTCTTTTACCTTTATAATACATTACGCAACGAGCCTATAATGGTAGTAAGTAAGACGCGAGTATGTTTGTTTATGAAACGAGCGCAAGCGAGTTTCATAATTTTCATACGAGCGTCTTAATTACCATTATAGGCAAGTTTCATACGACTTTTTATGCACGACCATATTTCTAATTAGAAATTATTCATGTTATGGTTATGTAAGTGAGGAGCGGAACTGACCTGAATTGTGAGACGTGCGCAGACACGAAAGTATTGATTTTTTCCGAGGCACGAATGTCATTGACCTTGATATAATCTAGAGAATAACATGAACATTAGGCTTGATATAACCTGGAAATTGATTTAGAATTGAAAAACGAGATGTCAAATTGAATTTACTTGAATATTATTTACAATTAACGCCAATTATTATAGTAACAGACCATAACCTTCTGCGACAGTATTGGATTTCCAGCCTCCGTGACTGTTCGCTAATTGTCTTTCGATTGCATATCCGAGAATAATCGATACTTGCGGTTTTATAATGGTACAATGGTGATTTCTCATTGGCTGAACAACTAAATTATAATGAATAGATGTACTTTAATGATGTGCATTAAAGGGCTACTACCAGGTGTATAATTATTACATTTCGGCATAGTCGAGCATAAGCAAATTTAGCTGCCCTATACTGGATTCTTTCTAAGGAGTTTACCTGATATATTCTATAGGGATCCCAACATGTAGTTCCGTATTCCATTAACGGTTTGCTATAGAGCCTTATCAAATTTCATAATAAAGAATTCGTTCATTGCAGAGATGCATATTTGTAGCATTTTCTGAAACGTGCCATGCCAGGTTTTGAAAGTTCGCTCCTCAGATATTACCCTGTTTAATTTCAGACCAGATGAGGGAACCCCGCCACAGAAATCCTCTCTGAGCACGAGCTGCCCCTACTCTTGCAAGTATGATTAAAAAATTAAAACGAACGAGATATAAATGTTTCAGAAAGGGGCGGCTTATCGTGTAACATTGAGAGACTCCCTCTCTCACAGGCATCCGGGTCCGCCCGACAACCCTACGTCCCAGAATGTCAGAAGTCCTGCATGAATTGAACCGGCTAGCAGAAAAAGGGACTATATCCACGTTTTCAAGTGTTGTTCTTATTTCAGAAGAAAACGCAAAAAATAAGTAAATAAATAAATAAATAAACAAACAAACAAGCAAATAAATAAATAAATACATAAATAAATAAATAAATAAATAAATCTATACTAATAATAAATCTGTAGCCGAAATTTTTCTGGTAATTTTCGATTTTCCAAAAATAATTGGTCCTAACATATATAATTAACCACCCTGAAACCGATATTCGCATTTTTGAAATTTTTGTTTGATGTCTGTCTGTATGTTTGTTACCTTTTCACGCGATAATGGCTGAACTGATTTATATGAAAATTGGAATATAAATTAAGTTCGTTGTAACTTAGATTTTAGGCTATATGGCATTCAAAATACTTCATTTAACGGGCCCTGAATTAAATCGAAATATCTCGCTTATTATTGTTTTTTTTTTTGTGAAAAATGTTACATAACAAAAGTTTCTTTAAAAATGATTTCCGATAAGTTTTATTCTATGCAAAATTTGGTAGGTCTGATAGACTTTTAAAATAATAATACAATACGTTTTCACCGCCGCCTCAGATTGTAGCGTTGTTGTTCCTGCAGTAATTCCCATGTGCAAAATATAAAATTTTTGAGTAGGAAGAAAAAACACACTTATTCATTCCATGGCAATGGTACATAGGAGATCGTGAATTCTTACATTTTCGAAAGAAAGAAATATAATTACATATCACTGTTTATGCTATATCACTATTTAAGTTATTTGAAGGTTTCAGAACCATAGTGGGCCAAGCGCTATTTACTGAAGACGTAGAAAACAAGGGTTAAAATTAAGTTATTATCATAATTCAATGGAACCATATAGCAAGTAATATAAAGTATACACAATAAAACTAAATGATATGTCAATCTTCATTAAACTATAGTTGCGTGTAATAACAAATAAGAAACATGTTAAAGGAATTGTCATTGCACCAAATGAGTGCTCTCTGGACCAAAATGATCGCAATTTAATTATTTAAATACAATTTAAATTAAGTAACATATTAAACGATTTATCCTTCTAACAAACACGAATGTTCCCTGGATCAAACGTCCTATTTTAATTACGTTAATTACTTTATATTTATTTCTAACAGGTGCAGCGGAGCGCACGGGTACGGCTAGTAAATAAATAAATCTATACTAACAATAAATCTGTAGCCGAAATTTTTCTGGTAATTTTCGATTTTCCAAAAATAATTGGTCCTAACATATATAATTAGCCACCCTGAAACCGAAAATCGCTTTTTTGAAATTTTTGTTTGTGTGTCTGTCTGTCTGTCTGTCTGTCTGTCTGTCTGTCTGTCTGTATGTATGTATGTTTGCTACCTTTTCACGCGATAATGGCTGAACGGATTTCGATGAAAATTTGAATATAAATTATGTTCGTTGTAACTTAGACTTTAGGCTATTTGGCACTCAAAATACATTATTTAAAAGGGAGGTTATAAGGGGGCCTGAACTAAATAAATCGAAATATCTCGCTTATTATTTATTTTCATGAAAAATGTTACATAACACAAGTTTCTTTAAAACTAATTTTCGATAAGTTTTACTCCTTGAAAAATTTTGATAGGACTGATATTTAATGAGATAAATAAGTTTTAAAATTAAAATAACTGCCATCTAAGACCGTGTAATGAATTAAAAAACAAATGACTTCGTCTATAAGGGGCCTTGGACAGCAACAATCGAAAGCTATGAAAGATAGCCTACAGATAATGTTTCTGTGTTCATATGAAGTAATATCAGAAGCTAAATTAACCGATTTGTATAATTAATTATTAATATACCACTGGAAAGTGTAGTTTCTCTAAATGGACATAATGCTATAATGTTATTACAGTAACTTCTGAGTGAATCGAGAACAGATAAGATTAAAATAGCTTCTTATGCACAGAAAACTTGATAGGCATTCGTTTCCTGTATTTCCTAAAATAATTTTTATGACCAAATGAATGGTCTCTGGATCAAAATGATCGTATTTTAATTATGCAAATACAATTTAAATTAAGTAACATAATAAACGATTTATCCTTATATCAAACACGAATGTTCCCTGGATCAAATGTCCTATTTTAATTATGTAATTACTTTATATTTATTTCTAACGGGTGCAGCGGAGCGCAGGGGTACGGCTAGTAAAGAAATAAATAAATAAATAAATAAATAAACAAATAAATAAGTAAATAAATAAACGCACATCTGTATATTATTCAAATATATTCTGCAACGCTTCAGGGTATACTTTTTAATAGATATTTTAAAGTGGTGATTATGGTTCAGATATCCATAATATGTTGTACAGTAGAACTATATCTCTTTCGGGCCTCTATTTTCATGTTAAAGTAAAATTTAACAACTCTTTCAAATTTTATGATAAAGGCGGCACAATTTTCATTTTCCTATGAATTTATATTTTGATATTATTTAGTTTTAGGTCACCGGGTTCAAATCCTGGTCCATCCATTCCGAATTTATAACTTGTATTGGGTAAGTCTATGGTCCTAGTAACACAATGGTTTTCTTCGGACACTCCGCTTCCCTTATGATACCCCAACAACTCCCCATCATCATCCATTAAGTGTGTAATGTATGGTACACCAAGAGCCAAATCACAATACTGCCATCTAGCGTAATATTTGTAATGTTGAGATGGTACAATAGTACATTTGAAGACAGTTGTATTTTCGTAAGTCAATTAATATTTTATTGTACTGGAGTACTTCGTTACTTATAATCTTTATATATATATATATATATATATATATATATATATATATATATATATTTCTTCTAATCGTATAATAGTCAATTAAATCCCACTCGAGTTTTGATTTTCTCTAGATAAATCAAAACCTCTAGTGAGATTACTGTTGAAAAAACTTCTATCTTTTTTATATTTTTATATAGTTTCGTGCGAGATCGTACGTATTTTCTTGTTTTCCGCACAGAACTAATACGCGGTAAGTGTGAAATACCACATTCAGTATTCCCAACGTAACACACATAACAATTTCCCTCTTCTTACCGCTTAAGCGCGACATTCATTTTACTGCTTTAGGCTTTTAACATATTATTTTTAGAGACGTTTAACATAGTAATAATTATAAATTGAAACTTACTACTGCAATTTCACCTAAATTGCATTGTTAATTATTGTTTTTAAATATTTGCAAAAATTAAGTAAAGTCTACTACTCCACGAAACTTATAGAATTCCTGATGCAAGTAACATTAAGGAAGCCGTGAAAAAATCAACAAGATTCCAGATGCGGATGTTATTACTGCAATATGTTACATAAATAATATTGTTAAAATATTAAAATGAAAAATAAATCATTACATAACCTTACCGTTTGTTTTAAGTTCGCATTTATAGACTGGGGGGAAAAAAGACAGACGTATATCACGGCCTGCTGGAATATAGTAAACACAGAAAACATTTTATAGCAACAATGTTGAAGAAAGATATTTTGGTTTTACGAAGTTGCCGTCATTAAACAGAAACCAACATGGAGATTTCATTGCAACTAATTAGAAATTCGTCTTTCAGGTATGTAATAAAACGATCTTCGCACAAAATAATGTACGATACACGAGCGGTATGTTTGTTTTCATGTTCTCGGAAATTAAAAAAGCTCAACTACGTTTCGCTTTTTCAATCTTTTCCTCGAACATGAAAACGTCAACATACCGCTCTTGTAACGTATATTACTATTATGTTGTATCCCAACTTTCAATTTCGTATGCCTCACAGTTATAGCCATGACACTATGAAGTTTCATTTGTGTCTTTTCACGTAGTTTACCTCATCATGGCGGTTACTCAGCATCTTTATTGAGGTGGAATGATGATGAATTGGCGAATATTTTGAAGGCTGCATTAGCTTTTTAAGACGTAATTCCGGCATTTTCTATAAGAACAAAGGAAAAATTACGGAACTCTCCACAACCGTAGGCTTCACTGATCTATCGGGATCGCCGGCTTTCGCTACATGCAAAGCCTGCAAGTCATTCCCAGGATAAGATTATTTCAGAAAAACATTAGTGTGACTAAGATGATACACACTTTCTTATTATATGCTATGCTTTACCCGTTTCACAACAATTCAGTTTCTTTATCATGTTGCAAATGCTGTTCTTGTCCGTAGTTTATTTTCTTAAACTTTACTCGAAAGAAAAACACAATAAAATGCAGCAAAATAAGATGATGGACTTCCGTTTCTGGATTTCACGGAAAATTAATTATTCATTACGTACATCAAAAGGAGGAAAAGACACAGTGAACAGTTTAAGGAGGTAAGTTATATAATTAATTTTTCACAAATTTACATAAATGACTGGCGCAGAGGTACTATAAGAGATTGTACAGGGACATCAGTTTATATTTATTAACATTTCTAATATTAACCTGGCTATACCTTTGGATTAACGGTTGAGAACAGGAAACACCGTTTGCTATCCCCTTCCACGACTGGAGTTCGATGATACTGGCGTAAAATACATACAAATCACTTTACTAGGTATAGGAGGGAAGAAAAGTAGTTCATCAATTTATGTAAACTAGGAAATATCGCGATTTTGAGTTTGATAATTTTCATTACGTTTTTCTTTAATCAAAATATAGTACTGTATTAACAATAAGTGTTTTTACTAACGAACTGAGTTATTATTCGGACGTATTCATTATGCAGTGTATATTATACTGTCTACAGCATATTAGCGTACAATAAAGAGGATGAAGTTAAATTGAAAAAATAATCATAATATGGATATTTAAACACATTTTTGAAAATGGTGGCCGTTCATTTCGTTACAGGTTTCAGTTCCTTTGTGTACATTATCGCACTACAGAGTATTGTACCTAATTCCAATTAGCAGTTTCGTCTTTCGTACTAGTAACTCATGTTGAAATAATTCCGTACCTACTCTATAAAAGAGTACGCCTACCTTACGTACTGTAAATTCAATCTTCACTTCTGCCCCAACCGAAAAGATAAAATTACTCAGACATGCTATCTACTGTCCGTCCAAGTGATTATGTCGTAGGGTCGTAGAAAGGGGGAAAATCACGTGACATTTAATTACTTAACAAGGATCTTTTATTATGTTATTTTAAACACTTGTACAGGGACATCATTTTATTTTTACTTCAATTTTTATTGTACCCGAGTTTTTTAATGTACTTCACTCCCACCCCTTCTACTAATGAAGTTCAATCGTCCTCCACACAGATCCAAGACCGCATATACAGTCATAGTAGCCTTACGGTCATTGTAAACAGTACTTTCCAGAAATATGTTCTCATTTTCCAGTGACGAAAGAGCTTTCAATATTGAATCATTTTCGCACAGGTACTGTCGTCCATTTGCCTACGTCGTATCCCGGTTTGCCCTACCAGCTTTTATTCGCCAGCTAGTGGCTGGGCTCTCTTAACTCCTTTCTCAGAACATTAATTTCTGTTAGGAATTGGACGTCTACGTAATATTATACAACTGTTTAAAATAACTTAAATAAAAGGGCCTTGTTAAGTAATTAACTGTCACGTGGTTTCCTCCCTTTCTACGACCCTACGACATAACCACTTGGACGGTCAGTAGATAGTATGTCTTCTGAGTAATTTTATCTTTTCGGATCGGGCAGAAGTGAAGATTGAATTTTACAGTACCTAAGGTACCCTTTTACAAAGTAGGTACGGAATTATTTCAACATGAGTTACTAGTACGAAGAACGAAACTAGTAATTGCAATTAGGTACAATAGTCTATAGTGCGATAATATGCACATTAGAACTGAAGCCTGTATCGAAATGAACGGCCACCATTTTCAAAAATGTGTTTAAATATCCATATTATGATTATTTTTCAATTTAACTTCATTCTCTATATTGTACGCTAATGTGCTGTAGACAGTATAGTATACACTGCATAATGAATACGTACACATGGACAGCTCAGTTCGTGAGTAAAAACACTCATTGTTAATACTATACTGTATTTTGATTAAACAAAAACCTAATGAAAATTATCAAACTCAAAATCGCGATATTTCCTAGTTTACGTAAATGGATGAACTACTTTTCTTCTCTCCTATTCCTAGTAAAGTGATTTGTTTGTATATTACGCCAGTATCATCGAACTCCAGTCGTGGAACGGGGTAGCAAACAGCGTTGATCCAGATGTATAGGCAAGTTAATATTAAAAATGTTAGTAAAAATAAAATGATGTCCCTGTATAATATTACATAGACGTCCAATTCCTAACAGAAAAAGTTTTCAGAAAAGAGCTGAGACAGCCCAGCCACTAGACTTTACAGAGGGGCGAGCAGAAGCGGGTGGGGGAAACCGCGATGCGACGTAGGTAAACGGACGACAGTACCTGTGCGAAAATATGATTTAATATTGAAAGCTCTTTCGTCGCTGGAAAACGCGAACATATTTCTGGAACGTACTATACTCATTAACTCAGTAGTTTACTATGACCGTAAGGCGACCTTGACTGCATACGCGTCCTTGGTTCTGTGTGGAGGACGGTTGGAAGTTTACTAGTAGAGAGAGTGGGAGTGAAATACTTAAAAAAAAAAACTCAGGTACAATAAAAATTGAAATTAAAGTAAAATGATGTCCCTTTATAAACAGTCCCAACCTCAGCGTATAATAATAATAATAATAATAATAATAATAATAATAATAATAATAATAATATAATATAATTTTAATTGCTGATTTTTGCAAATAGAGAAATAATATTGGAAATGGTTGTTATAAGAGATATTAGGGAGAGTTGGGTAGTATCGGGCATCGGGTAATATCGGACAGTGAGTTTCTTTCATCTACCACCAGATGATAGTACATGAATGACATGGTTACGTTTCTGTGATGTCGCATACAGAAACGTAACCATGTTATTCAGGTACTACCATCTGGTGGTAGATGAAAGAAACTCACTGTCCGATATTACCGATGTCCGATACTACCCAACTCTCCCCTAAAACAAGTTAAATCCACTTTTCATTATTTTGATAAAATCACAAAAATTAACCAAAACTCGAGTGGGATTTAATTAACTATTACACAATTAGAAAGAAGTATATAAAGGTTAGAAGAAATGAAGTACTCTAACACAATAAAATAGATAGTCTATTAATTGACTCAATAAAATTCTATTTCACTAATGTTCCCTTCATCGAAACGTTTGAACGGAGCCGCCATTTTCAGTTGACTATCTATGCGGGAAAGAAATGACGATCGCAAAGCATGTTTTATAGTACCGTAAAGAATTTGCAGTTTGAAATGTTGGCAAACAAAGAAACAAATGCTAGGGAAATGATAAAAATAGACAAATGCTAGGGATGTGATAAAATTGTGCGATAAGTAGCCATGATTGGCTGAAAGACGCCCTTTCGGTACCGTTTCATTGGTAAAAAGTAGTATGACGTAGTGAAAGTGTAATATTAAGCTAAAAATACTTAAAACTAGATTTAACTTTTTTCTTCAATAAATTGTAGGGCCTATAGCTACCTTATGTAATTTAGCGAACAATTAATCACATATAGGCCATATTTTTTGTCCTTTTGAAAGGATAGGCCTATATCTTACACGCTACATCATCAAGTATCATCTGAAAGAGACTGATAGCCAGTTTCACCAAGCTTGAGTAAATAAATCCAAAAGAAACATTAACTAGTGAACACTAAAATATTTAACAATTCACTAATATGCGAGTTGATCACCAACCAAATTTTCTTAACATTTAATGAACAGTAAATAATGCCTCATTATGGATAAATAAGTCCGTTCAATTAATTTTTCATAACTATATCAAATTTTTTATGAAACCACAGCCTACTATATCACAAATCCAATGGCTGTTTATATCATTCGCATGCGGCCAACAATGAAGCAACGCGGTTACAACATAAAGCAAATAGAAGCTCTAATTATACCAACATAGAGACGACAATAATTGTAGATGTGCTTCCAATATACAGTTTGTATTTAAATATAATTGAAAATAAGAAAACCGATGGTATATCGGTTCGGCATAGAGAATTTACTTGGAAAAACTGGCAATGAGTAATTCCCATCCAGAAGTTACTAAATGGAATGTGAAACAACTTAATAGTACATTATGCAACGAGCCTATAATGATAGTAATTAAGAAGCGAGTATGGATGTTTATGAAACGAGCGCAAGCGAGTTTCATAATTTTCATAAGAGCTTCTTAATTACCATTATAGGCGAGTTTCATGCGACTTTTTATGCTCGACCATATTTCTAACTTGATATTATTCATTTTATTTGTATCTAACTGACCTTGAGCAATACCTCGTAAATTGTAAGATGTGCGCAAAAGCGAAAGTATTGATTTTTTCCGAGGAACAGATGTCCACATTGACCTTGATAGCCTATAAGAACCTAGAGAGTAAACTAGATATTAACTTTGATATAACATTGGAATTAAATTAGACATTGAAAAACGAGATGACAAATTGAATTTATTTGAATATTATTTACAATTAACGCTAATTATTATAGTAACAGAACATAACCTTCTGCGACAGTATTGGATTTCCAGCCTCCGTGACTTTTCGCTAATTGTCTTTCGATTGCATATCCGAGAATAATCGATACTTGCAGTTTTATAACGGTACAAAGCTGACTTGTCATTGGCTGAACACCTGTACTTTAATGAGTAGGTGTACTTTAATGACAGGATTAAAGGACAGCTACCAGGTGTATAATTACTACATTTCGGCATGGTCGAGCATAAAGTCTTTTATGAAAGTTAAGAGACAATGAAAAAAGAATTACACAAATGAAATAGTTGCCTCGTATCCCTTATCATAATACTGTCATTCGAAATGGTCTGTACAGCAATGAGGTGAAAGACTTTCTGTTCTGTACGTTTCATCCAACCGGCCGCCAGGAAAAAAAAACAGATATTATATGTGTGTAGTCAATTGTTACAATTATTCCAGGAAAGTTAGCAAGCTATGTTGTAACAATTGTAAATTACAACCTGAACTTCGTCGTTGTCTATTGCGAATGATACAGAATTTGGTCATAATGATGAAATTGCATCCGAAACTTTATGTAGTGACTACATAAATACAAACACCATTCAGGTTTCCGACAACAAGGTAATAACTTTCAGTAGCATGAAACCGAAGAGTTAATAGCAATTACCGCAATGGCGTTAAAGGATGATTTATAGGCCTATTTGTAGGATATTTTAACCTATGATCAATTTCTTCTAAAATTTTGAGTACCACGTAAGGCGGTATCTTTCATGAAATTTTGTGTCATTAAAATTTTAAAACAATAGTTTCTTGATACAAATTTAATGATACTCGGGAGGAAATTAAACACAGAATAAATATGAGAAATGCCTGTTATTATTACAGAATAAACATGGGAAATGCCTGTTATTATCTGGAATTCGCTACCTGCTAGCATCAGGGATTGTCGAAATAAAATTGAACTCAACCGCAAACTTACTAGGCACTTGGTCAGTAATTGATTTCTTGTAAATAGTTTCCTTAATCTATCACAAAATATTTCAATATCCAGTAATTTCATCACTTTGTTATTCTAGGTTTAATTTGTAACTCAGTAAATATAAAATATTCTTTGTTTTTCTATGATAAATTATCTAACTTTAATTAGTGAGGTAATCTTTTCGTACTTTTTTTTCATTGTAATTGTAATTGTAAATTTAATACTACAGGGTAATTGTAATTTTATTTTTAATTGTAATTGTAAAGTTAATACTAGGGCCTAATTGTAATTTTATTGTTCATATTATAGTTGGAATCTCCTGGTAGAGGGTCAGAGAAGGCCTGACGGCCTTATCTCTACCAGGTTAAATAAATAAATACTACTACTATTAATTATTCGGTTGAGAAACTTTTATCATCCAGTCTGCTGTCGAAAAATCTGAAAGTCAGAATTTATAAAACAGTCATATTACCAGTTGTTCTGTATGGTTGTGAAACTTGGACTCTCACTTTGAGAGAGGAACATAGGTTAAGGGTGTTTGAGAATATGGTGCTTAGGAAAATATTTGGGGCTAAGAGGGATGAAGTTACAGGAGAATGGAGAAAGTTACACAATGCAGAACTGCACGCATTGTATTCTTCACCTGACATAATTGGGAACACTAAATCCAGACGTTTGAGATGGGCAGGGCATGTAGCACAAATGGGCGAATCCAGAAATGCATATAGAGTGTTAGTTGGGAAGCCAGAGGGAAAAAGACCTTTAGGGAGGCCGAGACGTAGATGGGAAGATAATATTAAGATGGATTTGAGGAAGGTGGGATATGATGATAGAGAATGAATTAATCTTGCTCAGGATAGGGACCAATGGCGGGCTTATGTGAGGGCGGGAATGAATCTTCGGTTTCCTTAAAAGCCAGGAAGTAAGTAAGTAAGTAAGATTTTAAATTGATTAATATTATCTCCTTCTGGCTCTTGATTTTCGAGCAGTTCCAGATGTAACAATTCTGCGTGCAAACGCTTCGCCATTTTGTACTGAGACTAGTAAATTATTAAAAATTGAAAGACGAAAATTTCTATCACTAAACTAATGAAGGTTTTACTGGTTCATTAAGGCTAAAGAAGCTTGGTGAGCTATAAAATGATTTAATGAATCAGTAAATAAATTAATGAATCATTAAAGCATAGTGAAGCTTGGTGAAGCCGGCTATGATTGGCTCCAGTAAACTGTTTACAAATGTGACAGAGAACAGATTATTGTACCTGCATTGTAGGCATAATCCAATGTTAAGGCCAGCTGCTGCAAAGAAGGACAGAAGACTGTCAATCTGAAAATAAACACACAGGCCTATATTAACGATTAGCACAAAATGATAATTATACACTGTAAGATAGCAACATTAATTTATTTTTTATTAGACAGTACAGTGTTCGGACATTAAAATAAATATTTAGGTAACATAATCATTGATAAAATGCTTGCATTAACGGTGGTTTTAGAATTAATTACATTAAATAATAAAATACATACAATTATATGGGATGAGTAAAAAGTATGGAACAACGCTTGTAACTATCTTATTTCTAATTTTATGAAGAAACTATTTATACAAAAGTTGTAGAGTATCAAAGAAGGAATATTTTGAACATGTTTTCAAGTGCTATGCTTTTCATTTATAAAGAGTGTGCCAATGAGTCTGTTTTTTTTTAATGGCACCATGTAGTTATTTCCACATTTTTTAATTCTTCAGGCCACGAAGAACAGCTGACATACATATTTCATTATTCTCGGTAAACTATTGGAATTTTCCATCACTGTGTTAAGAAAAATAAAACATTTCAAGAGAGACGATAGAGATTGTGCGAATTCTCAAGAACATATTCGCAGCTAGCATTCACTTGTTTTATGGTAAGAGAAAACGACTATTGGAATCTTTGCGTATTGTCGAAGTAATGTTCCACGAAATGCATTAAGAAATCCATGCGAGAAACACAGACTCTTCCAAGCGTCAACTGTCTTTTATGTGCTCATTTCAGTCAAGTACTTTGACGTTATATTCTGTTTGAGAAAGAAGGTTTTGCAGAAAATGTGATGCATTTGCCGTATTGGAATTGCTATTGAGTTTCGACTTCCTATCTCTCCATTATCAACACCATACAGCTCTGAAAGAACGATAGCATTCTGAATCCATATTCAATTATTGTAATGCAGTCGAGAGTTGATGTTTAAAAATATCTACCAACGCTGGAAAAAGGTTTCATTCATTTACAAAACTAACTAATCCTTGAGAAGAGAGTATGATATAATTTTATTAAACCCGGATTGAAATACCACCAATGATTAAAAAGGGTACAATAACCTCTGTTTCTTTTGCTGCCAATTCAATAATTCTGTACTGCAATCTCACCATTACAGTCCTACTACCTACTACTGAATGAATGAATGAACAACACTAATTAAAATGGATTTGAGGGAGGTGGGATGTATTGCTAGGGACTGGATTGATCTTGCTCAGGATAGGGAAGATGGCGGGCTTATGCGAAAGCGACAATGAACCTTCATTTGTAAGCAAGTCTGAAACACGTGTTGTGTTCTGTGTGAGTGGAACGACTCTGGGAAACTGTCATGGTAACATAAACAAATCCTTCTAACGGAACAGTCAGGCCAAATTCTGAAAATATCTTCTTTCCGAATTCTAAGAAGCCGTCATAACCATTACTTCCAGCAGCTTTGGTTAGAAATGCGGGTTCTACTATTCGTTATTACGTATGACGTATCTCTGAGCCCGCTTCTGCAATTGGATTAATGTTTTTGCACCAACAATTCTGGTTATCTTCGCATCGTATTTTTAATGAGATTTTAACATTTTCATGGAGGTGCTTTTATAAAGTTCATCTAAAAATGAACAGAAACGAGGTGGGTTGTGCAAATAACAGGAGTTAAATATTTTAATAGAGAAGGTGATGTGTTCAAATTCGGAATTGCTGGGTTTTATTCCCGAAGACTCATGTTTGCAATTAATGCCATTCTTTTTGATAAGTGCTGCCTTCATCGCCAATTTATATACACACAACATAGGCTGCATTACACATGGAGAGAGCATTTTAATAACAGGATATTCAAAGATTTCAACAGATAAATTCGTATAATTGATTAAATGGCAATCTTACTCGTGTTAATCATGTAAGCATGTGTGGCTTACAGCTGTTTCGGTGTTACTTGACACCATCCTCAGAGCCTACTAGATCTCGGCGCTATCTCAACTTCGCTGCTGTTGTGTGGGTGCGTTCGTATGATGAAGAGTTGTGTCAAATAGTGTGTGTGTTCTGAAATTTTTCTGTGTGTTGAGAATTTGATTAGAGTGTGTTTCAGTGTGTCTGTATATTTCATATTGCTCTAGTGTGTTGAGTTTTTGGTTTTTGGGTTGTATGTGTAGGATTTCCATGTCTGTACAGTATTTATGTTATTGTATGTGTGGTTAGCATTAGTTATGTGTTCGGCATATGTAGATGTATTGTGTCCTCTGGTTATTGCTTTAATGTGTTCTTTGTATCGAATTTGGAATGATCTGTCTGCCTGTCCAATGTAGAAACTGTCGCACCTATTGCATGTGAGTTTGTATACGCCTGTGTGGTTGTATTTATTTGTTTGTGTTGTTTGTGTGTTTGTGTAGGCTCTGAGGATGGTGTCAAGTAACACCGAAACAGCTGTAGCCACACATGCTTACATAATTAACACGAGTAAGATCGTCATTTAATCAATTATATATATTCAAGTGTTAAAAGTTGTGTACGAAAGTTTCAACATGGAAGATAAATTCGTTTTGAGGGCACCAGTTTAAAGTATTCAAAATATTTTCGCAGTTACTTCCGGGTATGTGTTCTGTAACAGAAACTTAAGATTTATAATCAATTTATTAAAATGTACTTGGTATTAAAATATTGAGGACCGCGATAGCGTCGCGGTCAAGGGTACCGCGCCGTGGCGTCGTGTATAAGGCATCCGGAGGAACCCGAGTGCGCGCAAAATAAATTTCTACCTGTTTTAAAACACCCGAATACGCGCGGCGCTCAATTCTGAGTATAGGTCAACTGTGCGCGGCATTTTCCTTCCCATTTTTTGCTAGTCTATTTGCCATTCATAGCTAAGGTAAAAATTGCAGTGTGATATGCATGCCGAAATTCGTATAGGGCATTTGTCAAGAAGTTAAAATACGCACTTGGGATGTACTATAAGCAGTAACATGAGTTGCTGCCAGGAAGTGAAAAGGAGGATAGCAATGGCTAAGAAAGCTTTTAATAGAAAAAGAATAATCTTCTGCGGACCTCTGGAAAAACAACTAAGGAAGATTCTAGTGAAGTGCTTGGTGTGGAGTGTATGTATGTATGTATTTATTTACACTGCAAGTGGGCAAGCACCCGGTGGCAGTGGTATATACAATATTAACAATACACAGTTAAAATGATAAGCAATACACAATAAAATTTACAATACATAATAAAATTTACAACACATATACAATTTTATACACAATACAATAAGAATACACAATACAATTTAACACAATAATAATAAAACATAAAATAAAACACCTAATTTTACAACACAACCTACATAATTATGAACACAACCTACATAATTAGGTATTGTGGTATTGTATGGAACAGAGACATTACGACAAAGTGAGAGGAGACTACAAGCATTTGAAATGTGGATATGAAGAAGAATGGAGCCTGTGAAATGGACAGACAGAATAAGAAATGGAGCTGTGATGGAAAGAGTGGGTGAAGAAAGAATGATAATGAAACTGATTAGGAAGAGAAAAAGGAATCGGTTGGGTCACTGACTGAGAAGAAACTGCCTACTGAAGGATACACGGGAAGGAATGGTTAACGAGAGAAAAGTTAGGGGCAGAAAAAGGTATCAGATGATAGACGACATTAAGGTATATAATAATAATAATAATAATAATAATAATAATAATAATAATAATAATGATTTATTTCAGCTGGCAGAGTTACGGCCGTAAGGCCTTCTCTTCCACTCATCCAGCAAAAAGTATATATACATATGTATGAACTTACAAAGAATTCAACAATTTGATTTAGATGAGAGTTACATGTATATAAGAGTTATTTATTTTACGAATTAAACAACAAAATACTATGAACTATTAATTAAACACTGAAATAAACTGTGTAGCAGAATTAAGCTAAAATACATAGAATGTTACTATATTTCAAATAATATTAGATAATAGAAAGAGATTATTATGAGACAATTTTGAAAATACAGCAATATCAGGATGATGTCTAAAGAAAGAAGTAACAATGTAGTCAGTGATAGTTCAAATCAGTATGATCGGAGTGAAATGCTAATAAGGTTATCTTTGAAGCTGTTTTTAAAGGTGTTTATTGTCTTGCAGCCCCTAATACTTTGTGACAAGGAATTCCATTGACGCGAGGTGGATACTGTAAAAGATGATGAATAACAAGATGTTCTATGGAGAGGTATACTTAGCGTGCCACAGATAAGTGATCTGGTATTTACGTCGTGGTTAGAGTATAGATAAGAGAAACGAGACGAAAGGTAATTTGGTGTTGAGGTGTGCATAATTCGAAAGAGTAAAGACAAAGAGTGTAAAGTTCTGCGTTCTTTAAGTCGGAGCCACGAGAGACTTGCGAAGGACGGTGATATGTGATCATATCGTCGGATGTTGCACACGTATCTGACGCACATATTCTGAGCTCGCTGTAACTTGACTGACAGTTCACAATAATCGAAGTGCGGCATTACTAGGGTTTGTACTAGGGTAACTAGGGTTTGTACTAGGGTA
This sequence comes from Periplaneta americana, assembly GCA_025594305.2. NCBI lineage: Eukaryota > Metazoa > Arthropoda > Insecta > Blattodea > Blattidae > Periplaneta > Periplaneta americana. Next base: position 19,273,860 of record JAJSOF020000036.1, on the reverse strand, counting down.
CTAGGGTTTGTACTAGGGTAACTAGGGTTTGTACTAGGGTATGCAGAGAGTAAGAGGAAGGCAGAAAATAGAAAAGATTGGAGAATGCTGTTTTTTTTTTTTCAGTAAAATGACTTTCCCTGGGGCAGAAAATTGTCTATGAATGTATGGATATGTAAAAACTAATGTAATGATTAACTTATATTGCCTATTATTTATTATTTATTCCTGGAGTCTGTTGTTGAAATGCTAAGTCAATTCAGGACGTGGAATAAGTCCCTCTGTTAATGCATTAGTCCTAAATGTGAATATTTCACACCTGTCATGCAACATATCTGCTTGTATAATAATAAAGTTTTAGTACTACTGAAAGTTGACGTCTAGGTAAACAAAATGAATTCACACTTTACACGCTTTCTCGCTAAAGTTTAACCACATGACGCATGAAAATGTGTTTCATACGCTACGTTCATTGTTTTATATTTTTTACATTTTATTCTCAGTGTTTTCAAATTCAACAGACTCCAATGCTAGTTTAGGAACAAACACATACAGACGTGCTATTAATAAACTTTTTTTTTTTTTTACCGAGGAGAACATTGCACGACATGAAACAGAAAAGGTCGTAGTTTGTTTATAAAATTTCTGTCATTTAGCACTTCATGAATAAGATCAGAATATTAACCACCATAAAGCTGTACAACAAAATTTACAGGCAACAAAATTAATTTCAATTTAAACTTAAATTTCTTGCAACCAAATTTGTAAAGAAAATTAACTGATAAGGATATGAGCGGAATTACAGATGGACCTGGATTTACAAAAAGATTCCTTATTGAAGAAATTGTAGTAATACAAGTATCGTTTTAATATGAATCATCCACACCTATGGAGTAACTAGCGAATAGAGATTATAAAGAATGGACACTGAGCGAATTTTCCTGTGTTTTGTTTCTCTGTGTGCCGGCGTTTAGTTCCACTTTCAAGCGCTAGAGGTTACTGTAATAAAGCATACGCTAAGATAATAATTGAGTATAGAGTTGAGACACAGGATCCAAATATCGCCTACCTTATTGCATAATGCAGTAACGCTTTGCTTCAAATAAATTCAAGTTAACAGCTTTTTCTTATTTCTCAGTCACAAACCAGTTGTAATAATAATTTTTTTATATTTCAGATATAATAAATTATATTATAAAATAATATAATACATTATAAAATGAAGTATCGAATTCTTTTAATATTTGTATATGATATAATATAGGTATATGGTTTTACTTCTCATAAGAGTTTTGTTTTTCCATTTTCAGTGCTATCAAATCATTAAATATTTTAATTGTTGTTGGGGTCAACGTCTCAAATCTCATTATAAAGGAACTCTAGAGTCTAGGCATTACAGTTAGTGACGGATTTATTATTTTATGGATCCAATATATTTTATTTGAGTACATAATGTATCTACATGTATTAATTATATGTGTTATATTTCCGCTGTGTCGACTGCTAGCTGGTGTGATGTCAGCGCCAACTCTAGGGAGAAAGCAGAATCTCACGCTCTATCTGGCTTGAAGGTCATTGAAATCAGTCCGGCTACATCAAAGGTACCGACGCGAAGTGTCCATACTTAATTACCTATACGCTGGAGTAACGGTTAGCGCGTCTGACCGCGAAGCCAGGTGGCCCGGATTCGAATCCCGGTCGGGACAAGTTATGTGGTTGAGATTTTTTTTCGGGGTTTTCCCCTCAACCCAATATGAGGAAATGCTCGGTAACTATCGGTGCTGGAAGACCTCTGCGGTGGTTGAATGGTCAGACCTCTGACCTGTCACACAGGCGGCCCAGGTTCGAGTGCCGATCAAGTCTGGGATTTTTTCATTGAAAAATGAGGGATGTGCTTTGCTCATTAAAGTATTGAGACTTCAATGCCACGCTTCGTAAGCATTTGTTGTTCTGGGCAAGTTTTCTCTAGTAAGAATGTAACAATTCCATGTATTTGGAGGGAAAATGGGCTGCTTTGAATATTGGTAATGGAAATTACGGGAACACGGCTAAACGGATTTTAATGAGTGACCCGTCATTTTGAAGCTTGGCATCCAAGGATTTTCAGAAAAAAGTAACTTTCAATGAAGCGATAGTTCTCCTACATAATTGTCCTATTTTCTAAAATCCATTTTTCGTCAGTTTTGAGAACTAATTGCTTTCAGAATAAAACAAAACACATACTACAATAAACAATATTACACGAAGGCCATGATCTGCAGGATTTCTGACATATTTAGAACTCAAATTGAATTGGATATTAAAAACCTGAAGACTTACTAAAATTAATTTACAAGTCTGGCTCTACGATGTGTAATTTTCTGAGTACATCTGTGTATTGGATATTAAAATCTAGAAAACTTGAGACGATTTGATGACATTATTACCATTAGAAATGAAATATTATTATAGTTAATGCCATGATGTGACTATTTTTCATTAATTATACATATTAATGCTATGTTGAGGATATGAAAGTGAAACGTTTTGAAGTTGTAAGTAGATGTAGAGAATATCTTAAATTAGATCTTCATTTCTATAATTTACTGAGTTGCGGCTATATAGTAAGGCCTATATAAAACTACAAAACTTAGTAAGATAATAATATTGTTATTAAAAATAAAATATTTTTAATAATAATATTGTTATTAAAATCAAATATTTTTATACTTATTAATCAAGTGGAATTGGGTCTTTTTCATATACTTAATGGCGGTGTGGTGTAGATATTTATATGCACCATTCTGTTCAGTATTGGTTCGAGAGAGCGCAAAAATTAGAGTTCCTAAGGAAAGACCAAAAAGTATTACTTACTGATAATATAAGAGGCCTACAAAATTTTGTAGTCTCCCGATCATTTCAGCAAGATCTCTTAGCAGGATAAAATGATTTTACCCTATACATTTCAAGCTCTACATGCAACAGCTATACAAAGACGCTATATCTATTGTTCGAAAGCATAGCAAACCTGACTTTTTTTAACTTTCACCTACAATCCACAATAACCTGAAATAGCTATTGTTTTACTCCCACATGAAAAACCCACTGATCGTCCTGTGTTTTCGCGTTGAAACTAAAAAACTGAAGGTGGAGAGGTTCAAGAAAAAGTATTTGGCATTAAAAACATTCAGGGGAGTATGTTTCATTATTACGGAAGCAAATATCTTTGAAAATGTCTGGTATTCTTCACTGAAAACAAATCTGAAAAATTTTTATTTGAACATCTAATGAACTCAGTTTGCAGCATTTGCAGCACAAACCACTAGTTGTATATAGTTTGAGGAGAGGTTCCGATATGATCTCATTAAGTATACCGAACGTAAGTCCCCTACATTTTCTGAAATCACTTCCGTGTTGTTAGAACTTACGTAAACAGAGTGGCATCTATTAGCTCGCGCACAACGTTACAGGAACTGGCATGTCATGATGACGATAATGATGACGACAATGATGATGGCTGCATTTTGGATAAAATAGAAAATTATAGACTAAATGGTCACTGATTTCTAATAGTAACAATATGAGAAGAAACTTTGTTTTCAAACATAGCAGAAAAAAGAAATTTCAAAGGCATAAGTACAATATCAATTAATAGAGGAATGTAATTCAGTCAATACTTAACAAAGAGAAATACATAAAATTCTATATTATACCAAAAGTAACATTACATATATTTTGATGACAAACGTTTTCGCCAGTCATATTGGCATCCTCAGGTCGAGCAAAACATGTTAACAAAGTGAACACTGGTCTTAACTAGTTAAAAACAACATTAAAATCATGATATAACTTAAAACAAGTAATAAAATTGGGTAATATAGCCACCAAGTTGTATGCAAAATGATGTGTTGTAAAGGCATGTATGAAGAGGGAGACGGCACGATCTCTTCTACAGAGTGATTTATATAGAACTGACACATTTCTTTCATTAATTGTTTCAAAACGAATTGTGCCAGCGACAACTTAGTATACCTAAAATGTAGAGGAATTTTGGGAGATTAAGTAACCCTATGGAAAGAAGTCCGGCGTTGTCAAATCCGGAGATCTCGGTGGCCACAGGTTCCTGGAAATTATTCGGTCGTCAAAGAAACTTGCAATTACTTGCAATGGATTCATTTGATGTATGGCATGTAGCGCCATCTTGCTGAAAATATCCTTGACTCAGCTCTACATCGTCCAGTTGCTCAACAAACTCAAAGACAAACGTCTTAATGAATTTTTGGGTGACTGCTCCAGTCGTGCTCTTACGTCAACAACAACGGTGGGAAGCCTAGATGAACGATGCTTGCCCTTTTCACTCACCAGAGATCCAGTTGTTTCCAATTTGTTTACCAGTCCCAGTATTGTGTTTCTTTTGGGAGGATTGCGAACACCAAATTCTCTCTGGTATGTCCTTTGAGTAGCTGTAATTGAATTCGTAATCCAGTATTGCTTCACAAGGGAGAGTCGTTGATTTAATGTGTACTGCATTTTCACGTTGACACAAAATGTCGAAAACAGCTGCCAACAATAGGAATAAAACATAAACATCTGCACATCTAGTGAGAAGGAATCGAAACTCCAGAACATTCTGCTTAATTTGGTGCTAAAATTGGGCCAGTGCTGCCAACAATAGGAATAAAATATAAACATCTGCGCATCTAGTGACAAGGAATCGAAACTCCAGAACATTCTGCTTAATTTGATGCTAAAATTGGGTCATTGAATGAATTTCCAACGGAATAATTAAAGAAAGAAATGTGTCAGTTCTATATAAATCACTCTGTAGTATTGCGGTAACAGTTTCGGATTCAGATTAAAGATGCTACTGTTACCGCAATACTACAGGGTGTTCATTTCAAAGTGTGTCATGACGTCACTGTTGTTCGGTCACCGATTTGAAGCGAGTTTCAACTTATATGTTAGAGAAGTTGCCTATTATTTAAGGCGTTCTTCAATCTGAACTTGAGAACGTGTACGGTATAACTTGAACGTCGTAGCAACAGATGGCGGTCTGTACAGTCTGTGTGCTACCATAACCTCTTTCGAACTGTGTTTTGCGCCGGCAAGTCGTACGCAGGGTATTTGTTATCATCGGTTGCGTACGGTAACATTCCACAACACAAATCAAATGCTCCGTGTCCATGTTGACCGTCGAAGTTAATGTCAACAAATACGTACGTAATCGTCTTAACCCTCTCCCCATATCCCGACAGTACGTATTTCCAAACAGTTCACATTCCTGCCACTACCGGCGTTACCGTACGTATCGGTACGTACTCTTCAGAATGAACGCCGTACTTGCTAGCCAACTTCTCTACCTCTTAGATTATACACCTGAGCTGCGGAAGTGTAGGAAGATTGAATTCTCTAGGCTCATCAGCTAGCCACATGATGGCATACAGCGAGCCAAGACACATTTTGAACTGAACACCCAGTAGAAGAGATGGTGCCGTCCCCCTCTTCATACATGCCTTTACAACACATCATTTTGCATACAACTTGGTGGCTACATTACCCAATTTTATTACTTGTTTTAAGTTATATCATGATTTTAATGTTGTTTTTAACTAGTTAAGACCAGTGTTCACTTTGTTAACATGTTTTGCTCGACCTGAGGATGCCAGTATGATTGGCGAAAACGAGTGTCATCAAAATATATGCAATGTTACTTTTGGTATAATATAGAATTTTATGTATTTCTCTTTGTTAAGTATTGACTGAATTACGTTCCTCTATTAATAGAAAAAAGAATGTTGTGATTCTCGTCATCTCAAGTAAATCTGTTTCATTCATGCAAAGGAAGGTTGTGGACATCCTTGGAAGAATATTGTTCCGGGCGTATGTTGCATAATATGGCCACCCCTGAAAATACGAATCACAGGGACGCAAAGCCGAGCGTCCCTAGGAGGCAGCAAGCAAGATCGCGCAACGTATTAAGTCACGAGTTGCTGGCCTCCCAAGGGACGCAACTCATTTCACATAATTTGCGATACTTGGCAACTTTGATTGATCCGAGACCAAAGTCTGGGAGAGCTAACGGAGTATCTGCCTTAACAAGCTGAGAGATGGGAGCTAAGATAAGCAAGTATGACGTGGAGAACACAGAGTAAAGAAGAATGAATCAAGGGAGAAAGAAAGTACAACACAGAGAAACAAAAACGAGGCAATAGAATAAAAATAGTAAGAAACAATGGGAGAAAAAAGGAAAAATGGTTATTAGTTGCACTTTAATTTACACTTTACTTACTGTTAGTTTATCTATGTTGTGTTTTGCCACTATAGTTTATGTTAGAATTTTATCAAAGTATTTCTTTTCAGGAACAGATTTGTGGAAATTCTTGAAAGCTTGCTCTTGATGTCAGATAGGAGCTGTTTAAAATGTATTACTCTGAATAATTTCAAGGAAAAATTGTTCCGGGGCCGGGTATCGATCCCGGGACCTCTGGTTGAACGTACCAGAGGTCCCGGGATCGATACTCGATCCCGGAACAATTTTTCCTTGAAATTATTCAAATCTGCTTTACAGGGAGCTTCACCTGAAAGACTGGATTTGCATAATATATACGTCACTGTGTACGTTAACAGAAAACCACAATTCCAAGTCACACAGAGATTGTGTGCTCTCGATGTGGGTCTCTGGCGTTTCGTCAGCCCACGCGAGTTGTGTGGATATAAAGGGAAAAGTTGAGACGGTGTCGCGTGGAGTTCCTGGGTAGCTCAGTTGGTAAGAGCGCTGGTACGTTCAACCAGAGGTCCCGGGATCGATACCCGGCCCCGGAACAATTTTTCCTTGAAATTTCAAATCTGCTTTACAGGGAGCTTCACCTGAAAGACTAGATTTGCATGTATTACTCTCTTACAGTCAGCATTTAAAAACTGTGATTGTTATTGTCTTCATTATTAATAAAATTTATACTTAAAAGCCATAAGTAAGTAAGTTAGCTTGAAATAGGATAACTGATTGGACACTTTGGTACATTTATCTTCATAACTAATATATAAATCAACTAATGGACACCGATAACAACAAAGGAAATAAGCTTAATGCATAGATGAAATCTGACGTGTAAACAAGTACAAGAATAAAATAAACTACACTTTCTTACAAAATAGAAGAGCAAATATGTACACACTTACTATTGTAACGTCCATACTTTAAACTCAAAATGCATAGGTTACCTCTGAAAGAGTAGTTGTTAATATAGCCTATGCCTTTTAATTATTCTAAGTGGATGTATTATTAATTCTCTAATAAATCGTTTTTAGGGAGATCAAAAGTCAACAAAAATAAAAGCACTCTTAAGTCTAATGATTGTAGCTTCATGATGCGTGCTGTTGTTTTACCTGGATTGCTGAATGAATGAATGAATGAATGAATGAATGAATGAGTGAATGAGTGAATGAGTGAATGAATGAGTGAGTGAGTGAATGAATGAATGAGTGAATGAGTGAATGAATGAGTGATTGAGTGAATGAGTGGGTGAATGAGTGAAGGAGTGAATGAGTGAATGAATGAATGAGTGAGTGAGTGAGTGAATGAATGAATGAATGAATGAGTGAATGAATGAGTGAGTGAGTGAATGAGTGAATTAATGAATGAATGAGTGAATGAATGAATGAATGAGTGAATGAATGAATGAATGAATGAATGAGTAAGTGAGTGAATGAATGAATGAATGAGTGAGTGAGTGAATGAATGAGTGAATGAGTGAATGAATGAGTAAGTGAGTGAATGAGTGAATGAATGAGTGAGTGAGTGAATGAGTGAATGAATGAATGAATGAGTGAGTGAATGAGTGAATGAATGAATGAGTGAGTGAGTGAATGAATGAATGAGTGAGTGAGTGAATGAGTTAATGAGTGAATGAATGAATAAGTGAGTGAGTGAGTGAATGAATGAATGAGTGAATGAGTGAATGAATGAATGTGTGAGTGAGTGAGTGAATGAGTGAATGAGTGAGTGAATGAGTGAGTGAATGAGTGAGTGAGTGAGTGAATGAATGAGTGAGTGAATGAGTGAGTGAATGAGTGAATGAATGAATGAATGAATGAATGAATGAATGAGAAGAGAAGAGAAGAGAAGAGAAGAGAAGAGAAGAGAAGAGAAGAGAAGAGAAGAGAAGAGAAGAGAAGAGAAGAGAAGAGAAGAGAAGAGAAGAGAAGAGAAGAGAAGAGAAATTTTAATTGAAAGGTACACGGTGATAATCACGTCCTTGCAACGATTCTTGAAACCCCTGAATGGCTCAATATTTTCTGTCGTTCATTATCGAGAACCGTCCACCCGAGTAAAGGCTGGTTCACAATAAACCGGAAACGAGAAACGGAACGAAAACGAAAACGGTAAAATTGTTAAACTGTATACATTTAAATGTGAGCATTCACAATTAACGACAAGCTTGCCGGAGCCCGAGATCTGGAACGGAGAGTTGACCAAATTTCAACTTTGGCGTTCATGTTTCCGATCACAGCCCACTAGATTCATTCTATTGCCATCTAAAAGCTATTTTGTCGTCGTATATTTTGTAGTAAGAAGACCGTGACATAACCTAGGCATTATTTTGTTCTGTGCTGTGCATCATGGAGCAAGTTTTATTTGATGAGATTCTAATATTGAAATCCTCACATTTACGATAAGCGGCGTGCCTCTATAAAGATGAGAAAATGAAGGAGAATACATGACTTTCAATAGCTGCAGCTTTGAACACCGATCGGAAGCGAATCATATTTTATTAACTTACTGTATTGGTTGTATTACACACTACATATTCACGCTTCAATTCAATAACTACTGTTGTGTTCATTTTTGTTCTATTACAAATATTTCTTCTCTAATTATTTTACGTTATGGTACACTTAAAATAGGTTGTGATAATAAAGATGCATGGGCATATTTATAGTACCGTACCTAATGAAATGTTTCAGTTTAAATTTCGAAGTTGGTTAACCTGTGTTTATGTTGGCTGCCTTGTACTCATGAGAGAACGCTATTGGTCAATTATACCCAAATAACATCAGAATGCGTAATATCGACTTTACATATCGTTATTGACATACATATCGATATGCATAGTCGTCTACGTTCTCAGTTTATTGTGAATCAAAAATTTTCATATTCACGTCCGCTGCTTTTCGTTTTCATTCTGGTTCTCGTTCCCGGTTTATTGTGAACTAGCCTTAGGACTCAGGACATTCGTTAAACCGAACATTGAACCACTGCGCAAGACGGAATAGCTTCGCAAACTGTCTATAGCGCCAGGCGTTCAGTAGCAATATGTCTTTTCTATCTTTCGTAACCGGTTATGCACGACTCTAATACATATACATACTAGTAAACTAAAAACTACACAACTGATCTAATTTGATATCTAGATTTTAAAAGTATATTTAAAGTATGTACAAAGGAAAAGTTTCTACCAGAGACATTACGAAGTCTTTACACTTTTTCATTTAGCTAGAAGCAAGGTGATCGCGAAACTTATCATACCTGTGTTACCATTTGTTTTCCTTTCCGCCATTGTATTTAATGCTGATATCGATTCATTGGTCGAGTTTACTATCAAGTCGATTGATTAACTGGCACAGAATCATCATTGCATGAAATTAATTGTATTATATTGCGTTTCTGGTTTCCAGAGTAAATTACTCTCCGTTCCAAACGGTGAACGATGTACAAGGAAATACGACCCCACCGCTCGCTTTTTGTTTCACGTAACCATGGAAACAATGCAGTGATGACGTGAAACGACTATCTATCTATGCACTAATAACATAGAATTTAATACCAACTCGTGTTCAACAACAACCCTACTCCATATACTCAAAGTTATTTCAATAAGTTGGGAACTGAAGTTGAACGAAGCGAAGAGTTGATAGGTTGGTTGTTCGTATAAGCAAGCATGGCCTACGAAGATCTTCTTGAACTTTATTAACCTGAAGTTAAGCTATATGTAGCCTACAGTACACCCACAAAACGCAAAAAATGATTAAACATTAGAATTTTCAAAATATAACTATTTTAATAGAGAATTTTCTCCCCTTTAATTTGACATAAGAATTTTCGATTTATGTCTTATGGTTTTTCAGATAAGTCCCATTTTCCAAAATGCTGCGTCATCAGCCACGGTCACTTACTTTTGGAGTGCATTACTTCTGGAGTGATCTTCGTAGCAGTCAATCTCCTCGTCCAGCATTGCTTGTAAAATAAACTTATTTCTAGTCCCGAAATTGATGCATAGATATCTGGGCATGATCATTAGATTAAAAAATTTTTTTTTACTTAATGAAGTAATTTATAATCTTTCACTATTAGTCATAAAACTGTAAATTTGTGTGTCAATGATGTTGTACGTCATATTAATAAGAGTCCAAAAGTAAAAATTAAAATTCTGAGGAGGATGGGCATAAACCCTGGGACAAAGACCATCGCAGGATTTGTTGCATCAATGGAAATAGGGACAAAAATGGCAAAAAAAAAAAAACATTCAACACCTGAAGTTAAAACAAGTAGGAGGTATTTGAGTGGCAGAAAGAAGCTGAAACTGGACCGACATGAAGCTGCTGGTGATATATGATGATGGAATCTTCTAGGCTCTGAAAGTTAGTGGCTCATTTCCTGTAAATAGTAATTTTAGAATATTTAATTCTTTCAAACATGATATCTCAGCCAAGTATGGTGATACCAAGAAGACATTGGTGTCATTTTGAAGCTTGAAATGTCCCCCAGTGCCTGACAATGAGTAAAATAACATTAATATAATTAATAATTATCTATGGGTTTTTTACATGATTTATGCAACATAAAATATTAGTACAAGTTACATACATGGTAATATTTAATTAATGTAAATAAAAATAAAAAATAGCTCTATGTTAGGCACTAAAGAACAGTTTTAGCTACAAAAAAGTGAAAAAACTGTGGCTCTATTTTAAAAACTGCATGAGCTATCATGTTTCAAGTTGCATGTCAAAATTATAAACAAAATAATTTTTAAAAACAATTTCAAGGGATCTGTTCACTTCATTCTCTTTCTGATACCATTCTCAATTGTATAACAATTTTACAGAGCAAAATTATACAAAACAAAATTTTTTGTATGTTAAGGTTATATCTTAAGTGTACAGTAATTCCACTTCTACAAGACAGAATTATTGTGTCTTTACTTGCAATCAAAAACACAGAATGGCAATCCACTTCAAGATTCAGCAGATGATTTACTTCGTGATTTTCTGTACCGGTATTACACCGTCCCGTCGATTTAGTAGAATACGGTTGAGTCTAAAGAAAGCAGAAACAGTACAACGTGGTCTGCTGTGACGAGAATCCAAGCCCCCGCTTACCGGTAAGACATCATGTCACAAACACTTCCAAGTCTGAGTATTTCTGACAATGTAAATATTATTCAACGCCTTGAAAACGGCGTAGATGTTAAGGATATTGTTGGAGAGAGTAAGGTAATACATATATTTATTTATTTCTATTTTTTATTTATTTAATACTATATTTATTAATTTATTTCATATTTATTCCTTACACTCGTTCGCTCATCCATCCATCGAACCATCCATCCAACCATCCATTCATCCATCCATCCATAACTTCACTCACTCACTCACTCACTCACTCACTCACTCACTCACTCACTCACTCACTCACTCACTCACTCACTCTCTCACTCACTCACTCATCGAAATGTTAGAAACCTCGACAACAAATCCACAATAGATATTCTGAACGTTGATTTATATAAGCTGAGAAAAAAATCGAAAAAAATCATACTTATGTAACCCCCTATATCCCACCTTCAATTTATCTCTCTTAATTCTTATTATCTTCCTGAGGACCTTTATTTCCAAACACACTCAACCTCCGCTCGTCTTTCAAGAGTCAAGAGACAGCGTTTTACAACCTCGTAAGATGACTGGAAAGATAACCGTCTTATATGGCCTAACAGCTCCTTTTCTTTAAGAAGACGAGATTGTAGTCTGCCTAAATCTTGTATTGTGCTTGTGTGTTATTTTCCTTATATATGTTACTTCTAAAATTCCCCAGCACAAAAAAAAAACCGAGATGGGATGCATTTTTATATAAATAAATAAAATGTAAATAAGTAACAAATAAATAATGTAATTTAATTTTTAAGAGCAGATCTCTTGTCGTTAAGGCTCCATCCATCTTCACTTTTGTGAGAATTCTTGACGAAAGCTAGACATCAATAAGGAGTGGGGCTTCCTGGAAGTATGATAATATGACGTAATAAAATAATAAAAACACTAGGCAAATGAAAAAACACCTAGTTCCTTTATATAAAGATGAATCTTTACTATAAATTAATTGAAACTGAACTGTCGGAAGTACACTGTTTAATTTTTATCTTTACTAAAATAATTGCCGTGTTTTGGCGTGAAGAAAATTTCTGACATTATTTCATTCACCTAATTTTTTAGATTTTATGTGCCGAAATAAATGCAGTTAAACAACATTTATGGGTTTCGTTCTGAAATACTTCTTCCAAATTAAGAATGGGCGAGAGAGTGGAAAATATTTTAACGTTGCCTGTACAAAGATTTCATTTTAAGTTGCGATGTTATGCGTTACAATATGGGAGCCCGAAGAAAAAAAGACACGAAAAATAGAAGGAAATGATAGTTTGTTGTCATAAAAATGAAGTACTGATAGAATAGGACAGAAGTACATTGTTAGAGGAATGAGTTCGATGCTAGATCGATATCTGAATTACAAGCGCTACGTGATTCAAATCTTGCAGCCTTCATAGAGTATCCCCCGGAGCAATGAATTCGCGAAAACACTTACTTGTAAGACAAGTCCTTCGACACTCTCGAGCCAAGGGTTCAGCAATCATACAGCCTTTCATCTTATCCTTGAAAAGATTCCTGACGAGAAAATTGGAAGATTTCGTTTATTATGAACGAAGTACTATAGGTATGTATTTATTCACAATGCAAATGGATAAATACCCGGTGGCAGTGGTAACTAATTACACTCAATAATGACAATAATAAGCACAATTAATAAAAAATGCAATTAATAATAAATTAAAAATAATACTAATTTAGACTAATAATAACAATAATAATAATAGTAATAATAATAACAAGGAGTATCCTAAATTAAATTAAGCACGACCACTTAAAATAACATTTAAACTAAATCAAATTTGTATCTTAACCCTAAGTTCGAACTAAAACCCACAACTACCCTTTTCCATGAAAAAAAAAATGTTAGTGCAAACACTCGTGATGCCCCACTTCGATTACTGTGATATTCTGCTTACTGACCTAAGCGTTACTTCGGCGCAGAGACTACAACGTGTTCATAATATATGCGTCCGTTTCGTCTGCAATATTCGCCGGGCTGATCACGTAACACCATCCATCGAAATGTTGTCCTGGCTCCGTCTAGAAGATCGTAGGAAAATCCACTGTCTTTCCCTTCTCTTTCACATATTTCATTTCTCCACTCCTGTCTATCTTGCGTCTCGTTTTCAAAATTTATCCACCCATCATAACCTAGACACACGATCACAACACTCCTCAATATTATCCATTCCCTCCCACCGAACATCCTCATATTCATCTTCTTTCACTGTGGCTGTTCCTCGGCTTTGGAATTCCCTACCGAATAATGTCAGGGACTGTCAGACATCAAACCAATTTAAGAATAGGCTAACGAAATATTTTTCTAACAATTCTTGTTAACAATAATAGCTGTTTCAGGTTTCTCAATGTTTAATGGTTATATCACAGAATAAATATTTAAATTATCTCATTATTATTATTATTATTATTATTATTATTATTATTATTATTATTATCATTATTATTATTATTATTATCATCACTATTTCTTACCAGTGTTTATTATTGTCACACTAACATTACTTATCCAACTTTCATTATTTGCTTTCATGTTGTTTTATGGTCTAGATATTAATGTAATAACTATGTAACCAATTATTGTATTCTATTAGAATTAGAGTCTGGCTGGGCGGAAGGGAAGGCCTACTGGCCTTAGCTCTGCCAGATTAAATAAATAAATTATTATTATTATTATGTTCATCCATGCACAAGTACCTTTCTGCACTACACTCATTTCGCTGTCAACTCACTCACTGCACTGGAACTACGACACATTTCACTGATACTATTCTGATTACTAACACTTCAGAAACATTTCACTGTTCAAATACTTTGCACTACCGCTATAAACTATAAAACTTCACTTACACAACACACTTCACTGACACAACACACTTCTTCACTGATACAACACTCCAAATAACAAAACATCAATTACACCCTTTAAATAGTGTGTATAATATACTACCGTCTGTTAGTAAAGTTCTTAAGCCTATTTTTAAATACATTTTTGGTTATTGGTAAAGCCTTTAGTAAGTCTTCAGGTAAAGCATTCCAATCCCTGATAGTACGATTGAGAAAAGAAAACTATTACGCCATATTTAGTAATTACACAAAGAATTTCAGTTTATACATGATAAAAAAATGAGTAATTATATTCGGTATTTTTAAACATATTTAAATTTGCTTCTCTCTTCAGAGTTAATTTCCTTAAAGGTTATGATTTACTTCATAAAAAATGTGAAAAAGAACACCATGATGTACACAACGGTTGAAGTGCACAGTTTCATCGTAGTCTAAGCCATCGACGCGTGTTTTTTATTGGGATATTTTACGACGCTGTATCAACATCTCAGGTTATTTAGCGTCTGAGTGAAATGAAGGTGATAATACCGGTGAAATGAATCCGGGGCCCAGCACCGAAAGTTACCAAGCATTTTCCCGTATTGAGCTGAGGGAAAACCCCGGAAAAAACCTCAACCAGGTAACTTGCCCCGACCGGGATTCGAACCCGGGCCACCTGGTTTCGCGGCCAGACGCGCTGACCGTTACTCCACAGGTGTGGACACGCGTGTTCTAATTTGGAGTAGGGCAACGAAGATGTCTCAGGGAAAGTGATGCTCTCTGCCTATTGAAGTTTCAAGCACGTCACGAATTACGTCATATGTTTCCTTATTAACAGATAAATACAAATGATAAGGAATGGGTTGTTCTACCGATGTACAAAAAGAAATCGTCGACAAACGCATTAAAATTGTAAAAAGTTCATATTCCTTTAATGGAACTAGAATAATATTACTTCTAACATTTCAAACATTGGTTTTCTTCCAAAACTGAAAAAGAGACTTGTTGCAACATCAAACAAATGAATGATTTAGAAAGCATGATGGAATATTCAGATTGTCAATTTCTATAAATGAATAAAATATAATATTTTATTACTCAGTCAATGACAAATCAATGTGAAATAATGACTTATTTTATAGTCATTAAGTTTATATACATGAATTACAAAATTGCGAACGTTTTCGCCTATTCAGGCATCCTCAGGCAGAGTTATACAATATCTCAATGTCACATACGTAGCTATTGGTGGTGAGTACTATTTGAATTAATGATGTACAAGCCATCTCCATTATTAAAATGTAATATTACAGGTAGTAAACTTAATAATGTTAAAAATGTTAAAACCATTTAGTAATTAAACTTCATAATATGTGGAACTCTTGTTCAGTCCAATGAGTGGTGAATATGTCGATTTAAAATGTGACAACTGCATAGTTAGCAGCAAGTCGTCTCACCACTACATAATTTACATTAAAAACAGGATGTTATAGTAATCCATGCAGTTGCTAACTATGCAGTTGTCACATTTTAAATCGACATATTCACCACTCATTGGACTGAACAAGAGTTCCACATATTATGAAGTTTAATTACTAAATGGTTTTAACATTTTTAACATTATTAAGTTTACTACCTGTAATATTACATTTTAATAATGGAGATGGCTTGTACATCATTAATTCAAATAGTACTCACCACCAATAGCTACGTATGTGACATTGAGATATTGTATAACTCTGCCTGAGGATGCCTGAATAGGCGAAAACGTTCGCAATTTTGTAATTCATGTATATAAACTTAATGACTATAAAATAAGTCATTATTTCACATTGATTTGTCATTGACTGAGTAATAAAATATTATATTGTATTCAAATGAATGATTCCAAAACCTAACAAATAGTTAATTCCAAAAGCTCGCGAATGGTTGACTTCAAAACCTCACAAATGGTTAATAACAATATATCACAGGTGGTTTAATTCAAACACCTCACGAGTGATAGACTCCAATTTCAACGCCTCACAAAGTATTGATTCTGGCAACTCACAAATGATTCATTTCAAAACCTAACAAATGGTTGATTCTAACAACACTTCACAAGTAGTTGTTTGCAATACTGTACAAAATGGTTCATTCTAACGCTCCACAAAATGTTGATTCAAACACTTCGCAAATGGTTTGTTCCTACATTCCACAAATGGTTGATTGTGACATTCCATAAATGCATGATTACAACACTCCATAAATGGATAAGTCCAACACTCCAGAAATTGCTGATTCCAATACTCCACAAATGGTTGATTCTAACACTCCACAAATGGCTGATTCCATTCATAAATATTTGATTCTAACACTGCACAAATAGTTGATTCCAACACTCTACAAATAGTTTATTCCAATACTCCACAAATAGTTTATTCTAACACTCCACACATAGCTGATACAAACACTCCACAGACAGTTGGTTGCAGCACTCCATGGTTCCAACACTCCATAAATGGATAATTCCAACACTCCATAAATGGATAATTCCAACACTCCACAAATTGCTGATTCCAATACTCCACAAATGGTTGATTCTAACACTCCACAAACAGATTCCATCCACAAATAGTTGATTCCAACACTCCACAAATAGCTGATTCAAACACTCCACAGACAGTTGGTTGCAGCACTCCACAAACGGTTGATTCTAACACCCCACAAATGGTTGATTCTAACACTCCATAAATGGATGATTCCAACACTCCATACATGGATAATTCCAACACTCCACAAATTGCTGATTCCAATACTCCACAAATGGTTGATTCTAACACTCCACAAATGGCAGATTTCATCCACAAATAGTTGATTCCAACACTCTACAAATAGTTTATTCCAATACTCCACAAATAGTTTCTTCTAACACTCCACAAATGGTTGATTCTAACACTCCATAAATGGATGGTTCTAACACTCCATAAATGGATGGTTCCAACACTCCATAAATGGATAATTCCAACACTCCACAAATTGCTGATTCCAATACTCCACAAATGGTTGATTCTAACACTCCACAAACAGATTCCATCCACAAATAGCTGATTCAAACACTCCACAGACAGTTGGTTGCAGCACTCCACAAACGATTGATTCCAATACTCCACAAATAGTTTATTCTAACACTCCACAAATGGTTGATTCTAACACTCCATAAATGGATGGTTCCAACACTCCATAAATGGATGGTTCCAACACTCCATAAATGGATAATTCCAACACTCCACAAATTGCTGATTCCAATACTCCACAAATGGTTGATTCTAACACTCCACAAATGGCAGATTTCATCCACAAATAGTTGATTCCAACACTTCACAAATAGTTGATTCCAACACTCCACAAATAGCTGATTCAAACACTCCACAGACAGTTGGTTGCAGCACTCCACAAACGGTTGATTCTAACACTCCACAAATGGTTGATTCTAACACTCCATAAATGAATAATTCCAACACTCCATAAATGGATAATTCCAACACTCCATAAATGGATAATTCCAACACTCCACAAATTGCTGATTCCAATACTCCACAAATGGTTGATTCTAACACTCCACAAATGGCAGATTCCATCCACAAATAGTTGATTCCAACACTTCACAAATAGTTGATTCCAACACTCCACAAATAGCTGATTCAAACACTCCACAGACAGTTGGTTGCAGCACTCCACCAACGGTTGATTCTAACACTCCACAAATGGTTGATTCTAACACTCCATAAATGGATGATTCCAACACTCCATAAATGGATAATTCCAACACTCCATAAATGGATAATTCCAACACTCCACAAATTGCTGATTCCAATACTCCACAAATGGTTGATTCTAACACTCCACAAATGGCAGATTTCATCCACAAATAGTTGATTCCAACTATTGTATTGTATTGTATTGTGTATTATTATTTGTATTGTGTATTATTATTGTATTGTGTGTAAAATTGTATATGTGTTGTAAAACTGTATTGTGTATTGTAAATTTTATTGTGTATTGGTTATCATTTTATTGTGTATTGTTAATATTGTACATACTAGGTTCAAAAAGTTCCCGGAATTTGCTAGCATCATAGAAACAACGTACCTTAAACACTATTCTACAGCATTCCCTTCAAAATAGTTGCCTTCCGCAACAACACACTTTTGCCAACGCGTGTAGAGTTCCTGGAAGCAGGCCTGGAAGCCATTTTGTGAAACCCGTCTTAGTGCTCTCGTCGCGTTTGCGATAACCTCTTCAGCATTGAATCTCCGTCATTTCAGATGACTTTTCAGACGGGGAAACAGAAAGTAATCAGGTGGTGAGAGATCAGGAGAGTATGGTGGGTGATCCAAAGCAGTTATGTTGTGCCTGGCAAGAAAATTCTTTACAATAATTGCGCGATGAGCAGGTGCATTGTCATGCATAAGGAACCAGTTGTTTTCTACCCACTTTTCTGGACGTTTCCTTCTCACTGCGTCCCAGAGGCGACGGAGGGTTTCTACGTAAATTCTTTCGTTACAGTACGGCCTTCTGGAATGAACTCATGGTGCATGAGACCCTGAGAGTCGAAGAAAACTTCCAACATAACTTTGCTTTAAGTGTGCTTAAATGCGATAGGCTCATGTCAGTAGATTTACTGGCATGAAAAGAACTCCTGCGGGACAAAATTCCGGCACATCCGGCGATGCTGATATAACCTCTGTAGTTGCGAGCGTCGTTAAATAAAACATAACATTTAAAACAACTTTGCCTTTGGAAGTGTCCCTAGGAAATTTTTGCTTCCGAGGAGATGTTTTCGATTTCCACTCAGATGACTGTCGTTTAGGGACTGGGTCGTACAAGTAGCACCAGTTTCATTTTGTTTAAGAAATCACCATCTTCATCAGCCATACTGATCATGTCCCCAGCAAAACACAGAACTTGATGTTTGTACTTTGCTCTGTGGATATAATTACAAAATGCGACGAACAAACGAAACACTATGATAAACAATTGCCTACAACTCAAAACCAATAATTGCCATTATCAACAAACTTTAAGGAAATGACATCATGAATATTACCAACAAAACAAATGTATAATATCCCTTGTTATATATTAATACGAAAAATGGTAGTAAAATTCCGGGAACTTTTTGAACCTAGTAGTATATACCACTGCCACCGGGTGCTTGCCCACTTGCAGTGTAAATAAATACATACTTCACAAATAGTTGATTCCAACACTCCACAAATAGCTGATTCAAACACTCCACAGACAGTTGGCTCCAGCACTCCACCAACGGTTGATTCTAACACTCCACAAATGGTTGATTCTAACAGTCCATAAATGGATGATTCCAATACTCCTTAAATGGGTAATTCCAACACTCCACAAATTGCTGATTCCAATACTCCACAATTGGCTGATTCCATCCACAAATAATTGATTACAACACTCCAAAAATAGTTTATTCCAACAGTCCACAAATAGCTGATTCTAACACTCCACAAATGGTTGATTATAACACTCCATAAATAGATTATTCCAATACTCCATAAGTGGATAATTCCAACACTCCACAAGCTGCTGATTCTAACACTCTACAAATGGCTGATTCCACACACAAATAGTTGGTTCCAACATTCCACAAATAGTTTATTCCAACAATCCACAAACGGTTGATTCTAACACTCCACAAACGGTTGATGGCTAGTTATAGTCCTTTGCAAGTGATTAATTGTAACACTTTACAAAGGGTTAATTCAAACACTTAAAATACCTGAACAACTTTATGGTATCTTTACTGTGTTAACTTTTGTAATTTACCTGGTAGATTAGTTTCGAAGTGTTATCATTCATTGTCCGAAGACTAGTCTTAATTTTAAAACGATTGATTCCAATATTTCACCAAACGATTTTACAATTGATCATCTGTAGCATCTCAATCAATAATGGCTGAGTCCATACATACGCACCTACCTGAAGCACTTTAATATTATTATCTTCAGTACCTTAATACAATTTAATCCATAATCTTTAAGTGGTTTCTTCCAACAATTGTAAAATGATTGCCTCTAAAAATTTAAAATAGTTTCCTCAAACACCTTGAAATAGTTATCTCCAAGATTTCAACAACGGTTGACTCCTACATTTCAACAATTATCGACTGACGATTTAACAATGATTACTTAAACACCTTAATAAAGGTTCGCTTCAACACCTTGTTAGAAATAAACTCCAACACTTCAACAATATTTGATTCCAACATTTCAATAATGGTTGACTCCAATACGTCAATTATAATTAGGCCTATTGTCTCTATTAGCTCATAAATGTTAGCGTCTAACACCTCAGAACTGAATGCATCTACCTCAAAAATATTTGCGTTTAACATTTGTAAATGCTAAATAGCTACATTCAACAGCTAAAAATTATTTCCTTCAGCACCACAAAAGTGGTTTCCCCCAACGTCTATGTTCCTCTCAGTGTTACACTGGTTAATTTGTTACTTTTCAAGGTCAAAGTACAAGAGCGTAACTTTTGCTTCTTCGAATGGGTGTAAGCAGCCTAGAGATATTCCTCTGCTAACTTGGCAGTAGCAAGAACTTCGTTATGTACATGAATTAATATAGCTGCATTAGGAGTTTCAAACAACATTATTCTCGGAAACAGAATACCATCGAAGCGAGTAGACCTACCACACTTCTCAGAACCCACACAAGAAATTGGTGATAGTTTGTGTAGGCCTAATAATGAATAAGAATATTTAACACTATAGTAGAGGAGTTTTCATAGTTTCAGAATTGATTCTCCTATTACATCTTCTGTTTTTCTTATTAGAAATGTAAAACAAACGTTATTTTGTTTCTAAAGTACTATATTGTCAAAAAAATGTAAAGGCTTAACGACTAAAATTCTTATTGTGTACTATTTTGATAAATTTAAGTCCTAATGTACTGTTATTACTTATTATGCATTCAATTAAGTTCGTGTATGTTAGTGAAATAACGCTTTTCTCTGGTTTTAAAGCCTAGGTACTCTAATTTAAGAGGTCTTAGACCTTCTATGCAATAACGACTTGCTAATTAAACGCGCGACATATGTTTACGAATGAAATAATAATACTGTGCGATACAAGACACGTATTCACATGCAATGGAACAAACTAAAGTCGTAATGTAACTATCACAACGCAAGACAGATTCTATCGATGTCATTTCTCTTCCGACTGTACTCTTGAATATCATTCAAGCTATCTCGTGATCTTTCCTGTCTTCCGCTCTTCCTTCTCGCATTGTTTCATTCCTTCCGTCGGTATTCCCTGCTTGCGAGGTCTATACGTATATACCAGATGTCTCAATAGGGCCTTCTCGGAGCACTTCCTCCTCTCTCTCTTTTTTAATGTAAGAGTGGAACAAGATGCGGGAGCAGTTCGTGTATCTACGGATGACGTCATTGACCGCGACATTTGAATAGACATCTGCAGCCGCTACGATGTTGTATTAATCTCCGAGAAAGAATGTCCTTATTACCGCAAATATATGAAGAAATAAAAGCTTTCATAGGGAAAGGGAAATTGTGGGAGTCAATTTACCACTTCAGTAATCTGATTGTTTCCTAATTTGAATCAAGACCAATAACAAACATATAATGAAGTACTTGAGAAAAGAATTTGAGACCACATTTAAGATTTGAATAGTTCTAATTTAAAATAATTGTGAATTTCTAAGATGATTTGGTTATTGTTAAGTATTGAAAACTTTACGAAACACATTATTTCACTATTATTGTAATTATCAGGGAACGGATTTATATGGACTAAAAATATATGAAATATGTAAATATATATGTAGTTATTTTTACCAAAATATGGAATTAAATATGGATTTTTACCAAAATATGGAATTAAATATGGACTTAAAATTATAAAAAAATGACTATGTACGTTAAATATTGGTACATTTTAATCAAACTAAACAAAAAATATAATGGACGTACCTTATCTTCCAATGTAGTTTCAACAAAACACAATTTTTATTGTCTGTTACCATAACAATAGGTTACAAACATTTCTTTCAAGTGCTGAAAAGTGAATCTTCTTCTATTGTCTCTGAGGATAGATTTATACTGACTAAAAGAGCGTTCGACGTCACAAGAAGTAACTGGTACATAATTCAATTTCACAATGTCTGCTGGGGTAAGTCCAAGTTAATCTTCACTGTTGATTCACCACTCATCACAGCAACAACCTTTTGTAGTTCTTCATATCCAGGGTTTTTTGAAAGTACAGTGTCCACCTTAGCTCTTACTGCATCTGCAACTTTACCTCTACCACGATTCAGTTGTTCCACAGTACTATTTATAATTTCAAAACTTTCAGATAGTGAAAGGTGCCTATTTTGGAGACTTTTGAGCGTTTTTATGATGCATGAAAATGTATGCTGAATGTGAGCTAAGTCATTCTTCACACTTATGTCACAGGTAACTGTTTTCGCAGTATCAATTGAGACTGCATCTTCAGAGTCCAATGCAAGGAGAACATTGTTAATAGAGTCTATATGTTCGGCATAATATTCAACTGCTTCTAGCCATGTACCCCGTCTAGTTAAAATTGGCTTTGGTGGCAATGGAATTTCAGGGTACATTTCTTTCAACACGTTAACTCTACTGGGAGCTTTGAGAAATACTTTTTCACTGATGAAATCAACAAATCTACTTTAGGGAAATTGTCTCTGACCACTTCTGCCACACGATGAAATGCATGCGCCACACAAGTAAAATGAGTCAATTTAGGATATACAACAGATAATGCTTGTCCAGCTTTGACCATATAAGGGGCAGCATCGCTAATAAAGAATAACACATTATCGTACATAATACCCTTTGGCCACAGGATACCCATAGCTTCGTTGAACAGTTTAACTATAGTTTTGTTATTGCACTTTTCTAGAACATCACAATGTAAAAGAATTCGTTCAGAATATTGTTCACTTAACAAACCGATAACTACATTACCAACAAGTCTACCTTCTTTGTCGGGAGTCTCATCAATGGAAACCCAAATTGAACTATCTTTAATTTCATCTCTTATCTTCTGTATTGTCTCATCGTAGATGGATGGAGCATACGTCTTCCTAAGTGTTGACTCATCCGGGATTGTATGTTGAGTATATTTTTCAAGGAATTCCCTGAAGACCTTATTCTTTAGTTTGTAGAGAGGAATATCAGCAGAGATGAGAGAACGGCACAGGTCGATGTTAAACTCAGATCTTACATTCGATGTTGTTGGTTGTGTTAAAAACAATTGTCTCTGCTTGGAATTTAGTTGTTTGTTGGCCTGATGTTTACTAGTTGTAATGTGTTGTTGCACCAGGAACTTTTGTGTAGATGATACTGCACACTGACACAAATTACAAAATAATATTTTATTGTCAGTTGATAAACCATCTTCTTTAAATTCTGAAATGTAACTTGTTAGTTTTGATTTTAAATTGACTGAATGACGTACTTTTGGCATATTTACCGTCTTTATAGTATGATTTACAAAACTGAACCTATGTGTACTCTGACTGGCATTTAACTGTTGAGCTGCACAACTGAAGTCTGTTAAAAATTTTAAATTAAATTAATACAGTTTTGTAACTTACTTTCCCATTGTTGATAGGACTGCTAATTTTCAAATAACTCTGATGTTAAAGGGATTACTGAACATGTGTTTAAATCTCTATTGTTGAAATGTATTTTTAAAAGTTAATGGAATTTTGTTTTGTTTTATTGTTAAACCTAATATAATATGGACTGTTTTATATGAAATATGGAAAATATATGGAAATTAACGAAAATATGTACTAAACTCTAAAATATGGAAAAATATGGAAAATAAAAGTAGGATTTTCAACCCTACACATTGTGAAACATAAAGATAATGCAAAATATAAATTATATTAGCTTTATAAGTAAATATGTATTTACATATAAATCCTTTCCCTGGTAATTATTATATTAATATTGACGTTTCGTAAGAATACGTACCTTAACAACCAACATCTTTAATTGTAATTTTATTATTACTATTTAATAGAATTTTATTTTATTAAATATAGTATCAACTTAAAAAAAGACATACCAAAAACCATTTACTAGAAATGAAGTACTGTTGTTGTTTAGTCAACTGTCCGAAGAAAGGTCTGAACCTCACAAGTGATACCAACAAGACACTACTTACGAGGCAACTAGGCCAGGAGATGATGGGGTAGGGTTGCCAGTGCTTAAATAATTACGTAACATGTATTGTTGTTCTTGCTTCAGATTTCTTTTTACTCATTAATATATAATTAGAAAATAAAGTTATTATTATTATTATTATTATTATTACTACTACAAACTACTTAAGAAATTTTATTCCTTCCGAAAACAACCGTCTATTGTGACAGTACGACTAAAAAGTGCAGCTTTGTGGAATTTCTCCCGCGACAGTTACAACTTAGCTCGCTCATGTGTGTAACATGAATCAGTGATCGGCTATCTTCGTGTACTGCGCTTATCTCTTCAGCTGACTACGCTATCTACACTTGCTCTCTGTAACAATTTTATTCGTTGGCCTTGAGACGCCTGGTATATACCATAGCTTCTTCAACTGCCTACAAGATAAAGAAATTTACATAACCTTAAGGCCAGTTTCTTCAACCTTTGTTATAATGCACCTAACATAGCGTTAATTAACTGTAAGTTAAAAGTATGAATTGCTGTTAAAAATATTGCGTTTCTTCGACTTTACATTTCACATTTTAACATTCTGTTTGTTAACTCTCTGTTAGGACCAGAGATTCTAGAGTTTAACCATAACCTATAACCAAGTATAGGCTCACTTCTGTTTTCTGAACTCTGACAATCGATTCTCGCTTGTTTCCGTTGTTTGATTCAGAGAGAATAGAAGTCTTTCTATTCTCTCAGGTTTGATGTCTGCTTCTTTCCTCGTCTGTATCACAATAGCGTGGAGCGGCGTATTGGTGTTGCTGTTATGAAAAGGAAAACACTGGAACAAAAAGAAATCTTGGGACTAGTTTCTCTTCGTTCGAAAGAAACCTTCTGCTGGCAATTATTTCCCAGTATAAACCAATTAATGAGAATAAACAAACAAACGGATCTAAGTTGAAAGCGAAAAGTGAGACTTGGCAGAAAATAGCCTATACCTTTGTATGAACTTCTGGTCTGTCAAATCACAGAAATCATCCGCTCTGTTTATGTATTCATGGATATCATTTTCTGAATAATGCAGATATATAAGTTCAGCATCTAACGCACCAGCCATATTGGATACTTCTATGCTAACAGAGAGTTAAATGATTTAACTGCATGAAATTGGGCAGTTAAATTAACAGAGGTTTTAACAGCCTGTTAGTACTAACAGTAGTTGAAGAAATGCTACAGCTGTTAAGTTCACAGTTAAAATGGAATAACACACTGTTGTAATTTAACAAAGGTTGAAGAAACCGGGCCTAAGTCTTTTAGTCAATATAACTAAATGTTTGTCACATGCGTAATAATGGAATGATGCATATACACTCCTAGGCCTAGAGGCGGAATTCTTTCTCCATATCAAAAAAAAAGAGAAATATGCAAATTCAGAGAATTATATCCGAAGTTAATTGGTTAGATTTAAGCTTTTATTATACTTCCATTTTCCAAGAAGAAATTACTTGACAGAAATGAATAAATTCTGGGAATCTGGTTTCTATAAGGAAGTCATTAGCAACCCTTCGTAATCTCCGCTGTTCGCAAACACTGAAGAATATTAGTATTGTAACAACTTCTGTGCTCGACAGAGAGGGGAGACGAGAGCTGTGTAATGTGCGTTGTATCGATTTTTATTTATCTTTTCGTTCGCTACGCAGCGCTCGCCCTAATTTGCTTCATTTCCGCCGATTTTCAGTCTGCCAGCCCAGAACTCTCAAAGGAACGTTAATGGCGTTCTTGATGGAACAAATCCATGCAAATGGATCTGAATAATCTGGTAGCATTGCTAACGTCTTTGGATGGACTGGGTGGTAAGGGGAAAATTGTCTCGTGGTTTTTTTATGCCTGGGTGTATTTATTTCAATAGCAGGACCTCAAGCTGCCTGCAAAGTAGCGTTCTCGCTTAGGAATTTATCCCGAGACCGAATTCCTCGGAAATTCGACTTTGGTTGTCATGGAAGCGCTTAGCCTACATCATATATAACACTATGACAATGTAAAGGTGTGAACGAGTTCAAACCAATATACATTCCTATACATAATCCACTTGGAAAACGTTATTACACTCCGCGGGGATTTGAAAAGTTTAAAATTAGTGTTATTTAGTTATACTTCGGGATGAACGCGCTACAAAAGAGTACACAATACATACGTCACTATTATAAAGTTAATACATGTCTGACATTATTCGTATAAAGATGGATAAATAGTAATAACAACTTAACGTCTTTTTCTTTCAAAAGGTATGAATGAAATTATATAAATTTTAGGAAAACAACGAAAATTGTATTAACTGAAATAGTGTTTTAAAAAAATAAGTAATAATGAATTTTTTTCGCTTCTTCATAAAGTACAAGATTTTTTTATTTTAGTACGTTATTTTACGACGCTTTATCAACATATTTGGTTATTTAGCCTATGAATGAGGTGAAGGTGATAATGCCGGTGAAATGAGTCCGGAGTCCAGCACCGAAAGTTACCCAGCATTCGCTCATATTGGGTTGAGGGAAAACCCCGGAAAAAGCCTCAACCAGATAACTTGCCCCGACCGGGAATCGAACCCGGGGCACCTGGTTTCGCGACCAGACGCGCTGACCGTTACTCCACAGGTGTGGACAATACGAGATACTCTGAGAAGAATTTGTAATGTATTAGAATAATGGTAGGTGCCAAAGCTAGGGAATCGTGTAAGATCTTTTAAAAGAAACTACAAATAATTCCCGTGGCTCGTCAGTACATTTTTTCATTAATATACATCCATCTATGCAATCGTGAAAACTTTGTAACTAATTCAACAGTTCATAGTATATAGTGACTTTCATACGCCATCGGCAAGTCTTCTGTTGTCAGAAAAACCATCTGCTAAGCCAGTTATAAATTTGCCGCCTCCACCGTACTCAAGCTCGCGTCAGGCGTCAGTGTGAGTTGTACTCTCGCAATATAAGCACGTGTTTTTTGGGGATGTAATACAGTATGCTAATTACATTAATATGACTCAATTTAGGTATTGTATTCTTCAAAGGGTATTCGTGTATGATTCATAAGTGCGTAGACTATAGAATCGGCTCGTACTGTGAACTGAACTGAAAAATAACATTTCTGAAGAAATTGCTTACATTTCTCCTCAAATTGATGTACTGAAATATTAAAATTTCCCTTTACTCAGTACATTGTACATTGCAATCAAAAGAGGTAATTTTTATACAAGAATAGTTTATAAATGGCAATATAATTATATGATTTTGTATGCACTGAGATCTGGAGAATCCAAAAATGTAGAAATAAGTACATGGTGCCATTTAAGAAAACAGACTCATTGGCACACCCTTCATAAATGAAAAACATAGTACAGTGGAAGCTCTTAAGTTCGACATTACTATAGTTCGACTGCTTACGTAGGAAAATTAGACACGCCCCTATACTGGCACTAAGAAATGGGTTTGCCAGTTGAATGGGAATTGGTACTGTGTCTTGTAGTGATACTTTTGTTAAAGGAAAACAGAACATTTTATTGATTAGGACATCCATATTTAATCACTGATTTTAAATTAATGAACTCTTCTTTTTCTATTTGAGAATTGTGTCGTTTGTGAACGGAACTGTCGAAACCCACTGTGGTACTAGAAGCGCATACACAAGTCTCGGGGCGGGCAGAAAATGCAAGTACAGTACTGTATTCGTTGATGGATAACCAATAAGAATTTGTATTCATTTCACCTGCCACACCCACTATCCTTATTGGACTGAACTTTCAATTCTGTTTTGTCGAACTTAGGAGAGTCTACTGTACTTGAAAATATGTTCAAATTATTCCTTCTTTGATACCTTACAACTTTTGTATAAATAGTTTGTACATAACAATATATAAATAAGAAAGTTACAAGCATTGTTCCATAATTTTTACTCACTCCGTACAAGAGCTAAACCCTTATCAGGAGACCACTACCCTACAGGGACATAAAAAGGCTTGTCTTTAGCTTTTAACATCAGAATGTGTAATATCGACTTTACATATCATTATTGACATACATATCGATACTCATCTCATATATAAAGAATGTAATGTTTTAAATATCAAGCAAATTTATATGTATACTATTTTGAATCACTACCATAAATATCAGCTAAATTCTTATCATCCGATCATGGCCACAACACAAGAAGATACAATATTTCGCTCCCCCTCATTGAACCAAAATGTAAGACTGAAGCAGGTCTAAGGCACAGTTCTAATTACGGTCCAAGATTATATAATGATTTTATAAAGAGGAATCTAAACTAAAATTTTTAAACAATACATTATTCGAAAACAAGTGCTTGAACTGTTTTTAAAATTATAATCAAGTAAATTCTTATTCTTTATTTATTTTTTTCTGTCACCTTAACAATGTTGTATTCTTAACTTAGTATGTTTATGCATAGGCTATGGTACCGTTTGTTTTTTTTTTTCCTTATTCCTTTTAAACTTTATGTGTAATTTAACAATTTAATCACAGTTGTAATTATTATTATTATTATTATTATTATTATTATTATTATTATTATTATTATTATTATTATTATTATTATTATTTTCTTCTATCTAGTTTTCATTATTGGTCACACCCGACCTCAACCATCTTGCTTTTTCGAGTGTGACCCAGTTACCTTGTATTTATACAATAAATTGTAATATGTAGGCTATTTGACTATGAGATTGGTAATCAATTTCGAATTTTGAAGAATATTCATATACGAGTATTACAATAGCATTGTAAAATCTTTGTTATTGTATGTAATTTTTGTTTGCAATAAAATCTTTGTATTCTTTGTAATCTTGTAATATCGATATGCATAGCCGTTTCATTTCTCGGTTTATTGTCAATAAAAATCTTCATGTTCACGTTCTTTGCTTCCCGTTCTCGTTCTGGTTCCCGTTCGCGGGGTATTGTGGACCAGCCTTTACTCGACGTTAAAAATTGAAAAGTCCACTGCAAGAATGATGGATGTCACTTTCTTGTCGAAAATGAACCAAGACTGTCAATGGATAGCAGTGGCGGTTCATGCATATTTCTTAAGAGGAGGAAAGAATGTTAACAGCATAAAATAACACCTTGAATGAAACATGCTACAAATTGGCCTACGTGCATACATGTAAGACCAGGCAGTGTTGGGGTTGGCCTTCCCTTCTGTATAGCAATAATCTGTTCTTGTAAACTGAGTTTCCTAAATTGTCCAAAATATAATATGTTTTCACTCCCATTGTTGAATATTTGCACAAATTAACAATTATAAGGAAATTCACAACCTCTCAGCATTTTTCGAGCACACTGCAACATCACACGTGTTGGAAGACACCAGCTACTAACACGTAACCGGAACCGTTTTACGGAAACGGGAATGGGAAATAATCTGTTAGGAAAGCGAGAACACTGCACTCACCCACGTGGTCTGTGTTGCTACATGTATATTTTTCTGTATATATTTAAATTTAAATTTAAATTTAAACAAGTTCAGTAACACATGCTTTTGAAGAATGTCAGTTCTTGTAAAGTCACACTACCATTATTGTTCAAATCTGCCGGTGGCCGATTAATTTTTTTGTGTTGAAAATAATGTAGTTTGCAGTACTTTCAATTTCAAATATATTTGTACAAAACTGACAACTTGGCTGATGTCCTGTCTAGTAGACAATGAATGGAAGTGAATTTCAGGGGCGAAAAAGATCCGCGATATTAATGTAGAACTACTTCCTCTTTGTTTTATATAAACCCAATTTCAACTTTCAGATATCCTCGAAAGTTTCCAACCATGAATAGTAGCCTATACAAAGTGCAATGAATAATATATTTTGATTTATAATTTAAAAAAAAAGTTTATACGGTGTCTTTCGTTGCTTTTTGTTAAAACTGTTTCTATTGTCTCCCCTTCTAGATGTGTTCTAGTCTGGTTGAATGCAACATCGTTAGATGGCAGCGGTAGCAAGCTTGCTGCACGACCAGTCTTTCTGCTACACTATTTCCCGCCCATGCGCCGATTCAGAGGAGGATCTCCCTCTCTCCGTTCATTTACTTGCTTTAAAACTCTGCTTCTTTCTCTGGCCGCTAGTGCGCTGTTGTCTGTGTGTGTTAACTTCAGTAAAGGAGGAAAGGCTTGCCTTTCCTCCACACAAACAATCTCACACCTTTCTCACAGTTTTCTAGCAGCACATCAACGCGTGTCGTTTAAAACTCGATCAACTGAGGTTCTCTTATAGCTGTAAAAAAGGTAAAGGTATCCCCGTAACATGCCATGAAGGCATTTGGGGGGCATGGAGGTAGAGCCCCATGCTTTCCATGACCTCGGCACTAGAATGAGGTGGTGTGGTCGGCACCACACTCTGACCGCCTTTTACCCCCGGGAAAGACCCGGTACTCAATTTTATAGGAGGCTGAGTGAACCTCGGGGCCGTTCTGAAATTTTGGCAACGAGAAAAAATCCTGTCACCACCTGGGATACTTAAAAATTATCGAATATTCCTCGAATTTGAAGGCACATAGTTTATTTGGTATTTAATTTCAAAAGAAGAAAAATGTGAGGAGGACGTTCCTCCCTTCCCTCCCCCGAGGAACCGCCACTGATGGATAACTTAAGACATGTAGAATGTAAATAGAGAGTTATATGGCATTGACACTGATAGTCATTGTCCAGTAATGATCGGAAAATCACAGTTAATCTTTGAGCGCTAAGCATTTCAAACTTTCAATTGCTTCTCCTGCAAAATGTATTCCAAATGACATCCATCATTCTTGCAGTGGACTCTTCAATTATTAAACAAATTATTTGCTATAAGTACGAAATCGTAAGAGAGAGACTCGGTAGATCTCTCCTTGGAAACAAATATTAGTGCAAGAAATGAAATGTTGTACGTTCATTATGTTGAAAGCATATTGGTAGGTTTATTGCGGAACATTTGGCCAGTTCTCGGCTAGCGCTGCTGGGCTAGCAAGTTCCGAGTCCCTGGTGGCGAGTTGCTAAACAGATGAATGTTAATTTGCACGCGCCATGTTTCGGTAAGTACACTGTGCAGCCCGCATGCTATTAATTACGTCTTTTATTAACTTCAACGCCTGGAGTTTGCAGTCGGGTAATACATCAGGAGGACGTTCGGAACCTGCAACCGCCACACAAGAACAGCCACGAGCGACTGGGACAGCTTTCTGAACGTCACGTCGAGATTCTTTGTGACACCGGATTTAGAATGAAATACGCCTTCCCTGAAAGGACTTTGCGTGTTATGTTTTGTCCCTGTACCTCCCTAATGACTGTACTCAGTTTCAGCAAAACGTCGGCCTTTCACGTTGGAGACCCATATTCATATCCCGGTGAGACCAAGTGAAATTCTTATTTACTTACAATTGGCTTTTACGGAACCCGCAGGTTCATTGTCGCCCTCACATAAGCCCGCCAACGGTCCCTATCCTGTGCAAGATTAATCCAGTCTCTATCATCATATCCCAGCTCCATCAAATCCATTTTAATATTATCCTCCCATCTACGTCTCGGCCTCCCCAGAGGTCTTTTTCCCTCCGGTCTCCCAACTAACACTCTATATGCATTTCTGGATTCGCCCATACGTGCTACATGCCCTGCCCATCTCAAATGTCTGGATTTAATGTTCCTAATCATGTCAGGTGAAGAATACAATGTGTGCAGTTCTGCGTTGTGTAACTTTCTCCATTCTCCTGCAACTTCATCCCTCTTAGCCCCAAATATCCAAGTGAAATTCTATCAATCATTTATTATCATAATACACTGCTCTTTTAAATTGGACGGTGATTAGCAATAGTGATCCAAGCGCCAAGATCGCGAACTGACATAATTGAGCAATTGTAAACCTTTATATAATAAAGATATTTTTTTAAACTGGTGGAAAAATTGAGTACACTTTACTAGGAAAATGTTAATACTTACTTACGAATGGCTTTTAAGGAACTCGGGTTCAGGCCCTCACATGAGCCCACTATTGGTCCCTGTCATGTGCAAGATTAATCCAGTCTCTATCATCATATCCCACCTCCATCAAATCCATTTTAATATTATCCTCCCATCTACGTCTCGGCCTCCCCAGAGGTCTTTTTCCCTCCGGTCTCCCAACTAACACTCTATATGCATTTCTGGATTCGCCCATACGTGCTACATGCCCTGCCCATCTCAAATGTCTGGATTTAATGTTCCTAATCATGTCAGGTGAAGAATACAATGTGTGCAGTTCTGCGTTGTGTAACTTTCTCCATTCTCCTGCAACTTCATCCCTCTTAGCCCCAAATATCCAAGTGAAATTCTATCAATCATTTATTATCATAATACACTGCTCTCTTAAATTGCACGGTGATTAGCAATAGTGATCCAAGCGCCAAGATCGCGAACTGACATAATTGAGCAATTGTAAACCTTTATATAATAAAGATATTTTTTTTTAAACTGGTGGAAAAATTGAGTACACTTTACTAGGAAAATGTTAATACTTACTTACGAATGGCTTTTAAGGAACTCGGAGGCCCTCACATGAGCCCACTATTGGTCCCTGTCATGTGCAAGATTAATCCAGTCTCTATCATTATATCCCACCTACATCAAATCCATTTTAATATTATCCTCCCATCTACGTCTCGGCCTCCCCAGAGGTCTTTTTCCCTCCGATCTCCCAACTAA
The DNA here is from genome assembly GCA_025594305.2 of Periplaneta americana. Classification (NCBI taxonomy): domain Eukaryota; kingdom Metazoa; phylum Arthropoda; class Insecta; order Blattodea; family Blattidae; genus Periplaneta; species Periplaneta americana. The sequence continues at coordinate 19,240,722 of JAJSOF020000036.1, read as the reverse complement.
CACTCTATATGCATTTCTGGATTCGCCCATGCATGTTACATGCCCTGCCGATCTCAAACGTCTGGATTTAATGTTCCTAATTATGTCAGGTGAAGAATAAAATGCGTGCAGTTCTTAATCACGGTGTGATATAGGCTATAATGATGTGGTGAAGTTTCATTTCTGTGAGTCAATTAGTTTCTATGTTATTAACAAAAATATGCTTAAGAATTTGCATATTTCAAAATGAAATGTTATACTCAATTTTTGAGTAAAAGTTTGAAAATTGTTTTGCAAGACAAGTGGCATATTTATAAAGGCATCATATCTTTACTACAAAGCGGGGGAAATATTTTTATAACGACTCCATACTTAGAAATTACCATTGTTACTATAAATTTAAAATTTTTTTATTTGAAAATGTATTCATTTAACCATAAAACTCATGCGCTATTTTGTTAAACATAGTGTATAGAACGTACAGTAAAATTTTCATGTTCATATCATCAAAATTGTAAGAGCTTTTCCAATTCGAACCTGACGAAATGTGCTGAAAAAAGTACGAGAAAACAGCTTGTGAAATTTACATGGAATTGAAGTTCAAGAGTGTAACCACTTATGTATATTTTGCGTAAATTTTATGCTTTCGAACGCCGCCGCGGAGCCCTGAAACTTGCTCAACATATAAGTAAGAGATTGCTTATTTATTTTTTACAAGAAAACGAAAATGTGATTTTTGATTGAAAATGACCAAAATTCACCTCACCTCCTCCCAAGTAGGCCCACGTGTTAACTCCAAAATCAAGAAATTTTACTGTCAACATCAGAGGTCTGCATCGAACGTTTTCGCTCGAGCGCCAAGTAGTTCATAGCATAATCCGATAGGTAGCGCACATGCATGATGGGTAAAATTGTCGCGAGCGATAAATCCTCGAACGGTATAAGCCGAGCGTTAGATATTCGTTCTTGTTACAGTCATGAACTGTGTAGTATCATAGATATTTATCATTTCAAAACTTTGCAGTATTTAACTAACCTCTCCATAGTACAACTACAAAACTTGCTTTAAAATGTAATATAAATGTTGTAGGTAAATATTCCCCCCCCCCCCTCCACACAGAAGTGATTTTGTTTTTGCCATATCTGATAGATGTTATTGGATGTAAATGTAATTATTATAAACGGAGAACACAATCACGATAATGCAAGAAATGTATCAAGTTTTCTAGTAATAATAATAATAATAATAATAATAATAATAATAATAATAATAATAATAATAATAATAATAATAATAATAATAATTAATTAGTGTATTAATCTTTGCGTCTGTAACAGTTGTGCAGCATGATTATTCGTTTTATTATATTTTCTGCGACGTTATCTCTGTACTAATATTGTTATTAATTTATTGCTATATAATAATATTTTGTGCGAGATCGTGTGTATTTGCTTGCATTCCGCACAGAACCAATACGCGGTAAGTGTGAAATACCACATTCAGTATTCCCAACGTAACACACATAACAATTTCCCTATTGTTACCGCTTAAGCGTCATATTCATTTTACTGCTTTAGGCTTTTAACATATTATTTTTAAAGACGTTCAATATAGTAATAATTATAAATTGGAAACTAACCACTGCAATTTCACCTAAATTGCACTGTTAATTATTGTTTTTAAATATTTGCAAAAATTAAGTAAACTCTACAATGCCACAAAAGTTACTGCATTTGTAATGCATGTAACATTAATGAAGCCGTGAAAAAATCAACAAGATTCCAAACTCACCATAGACTGGGGGGAAAAAAAGACAGACGTATAGCACGGCCTGCTGCAGTATAGTACAGACAGAAAACATTTTATAGGAACAATGTTGAAGGTAGATATATTTGTTTTCCAAAGTTGCCGTCATTAAACAGAAACCAAGATGGAGATTTCATTGCAACTAATTAGAAATTCCTCTTTCAGGTAAGTAATAAACGATCTTCGCACAAAATAATGTACGATACACGAGCGGTGTTTGTTTTCATGTTCTCGGAAATTAAAAAAGCTCAACTACGTTTCGCTTTTTCTATCTTTTCCTGGAACATGAAAACGTCACCATACCGCTCTTGTAACGCATATTACTATTGTAAAACGTTTCTGCATTGTCGCAGTATATATAGGCGGAACACTATGTATGGACCTATCATATTATATATCTGGTAAATCAAATATTGAATAATTATTAATTAGGAATAATAACTGTATATCGAAGTTTTTCATACTATTTTATTTATAACTTCATATTACTGTTTTGGTACGTTCCATAAACGCAGAAAATAAAGCCTTATTTTTACCTTGTCAGCAAAACATATGTGTATCTTATCTGTCGCCTTCCATACAAGATAAGACATGTCGGTGAGATGACCTTGTACTGTGCTCCTATATTACGAGCGTATCACGACCGATCTTATCTCACTCGAGCGTGCGACATTCGACCGAGTTCAAGCGAGCGATTTAACTCCAATGCAGCTCTCGTCAACATGTTGTTAATAGTAATATACGTTACAAGAGCGGTATGTTGACGTTTTCGTGTTCGAGGAAAAGATTGGAAAAGCGAAACGTAGTTGAGCTTTTTAATTTCCGAGAACATGAAAACAAACATACCACTCGTGTATCGTACATTATTTTGTGCGAAGATCGTTTATTACATACCTGAAAGACGAATTTCTAATTAGTTGCAATGAAATCTCCATGTTGGTTTCTGTTTAATGATGGCAACTTCGGAAAACTAAAATATCTTTCTGTGTTTACTATACTCCAGCAGGCCGTGATATACGTCTGTCTTTTTTTCCCCCCAGTCTAGAAATGCGAACTTAAAACAAACGGTAAGGTAATGTAATGATTTATTTTTCATTTTAATATTTTAACAATATTATTTATATAACATATTGCAGTAATAACATCGGCATCTGGAATCTTCTTGATTTTTTCACGGCTTCCTTAATGTTACTTGTATCAGGAATGCAATAAGTTTCGTGGAGTAGTAGACTTTACTTAATTTTTGCAAATATTTAAAAACAATAATTAACATTGCAATTTAGGTGAAATTGCAACAGTGGTAAGTTTCAATTTATAATTATTACTATGTTAAACATCTCTAAAATAATATGTTAAAAGCCTAAAGCAGTAAAATGAATGTCGCGCTTAAGCGGTAAGAAGAGGGAAATTGTTATGTGTGTTACGTTGGGAATACTGAATGTGGTTTTTTGCACTTTCCGCGTATTGGTTCTGTGCGGAAAAGAAGCAAATAAACGATCTCTTCAAAATAATGCTTCTTTCACAAGCCAATCGCCGTGAAATTATAAAACATTGAATTATTCGCGATCTTACTAGATGTCGCGGACCACAGGTAGAGCCCCAATCCAATAGAAGCAATGGGATAATCCAATTCCATTTGAGAGTGATGCTTCAATCGATTGCTAGTCCAGAGCGAGGTGCGGACTTTTGACTAATCGATTGCACGGGTTGCTCTATCCGACCCAGTCTCCAAATTTCGATTCTTTCTACCAACGGAGCACTCCTCTGGGGCATGGAGTATATGCCAGAGTCTCCGCGAAATGAAAACCCATTCCCTGTGACGCTTGGAACAGCAGCGCCACCATATCCATAGCAATAAGGAGTGCACGTCACTCAATAAAACAAACACCTCTCGAGTCTTGTACGAATAAATGTGCTGTTACATTGAGATCAAATCCACAAGAAAATCGCTTCTTTGCATGTATATCCATGTGTTTGAAAGTCTGTTCTAACGACAGATAAATGCAAAATTCAATTCTCGTAAATCTTTCAATTCTTAAGGGGTTAGGTACAGCTTACAGCAGTAAAATTTTGGAAATATTCAATATTTTTTCCTCTATTACTGTATGTTGTACAAAAATGAAAATTGGTATGTGTAAAACACTGTCCTCCTGCTATATGAAAAATAGTACATTATGCAACGAGTCTATAATGGTAGTAATTAAGACGAGGTTTCATAATTTTCATACGAGCGTCTTAATTACCATTATAGTCAAGTTTCATACGAATTTTTACGCTCGACCATATTTCTAACTTGAAATTATTCATAAGTATTCATGTTATTCTTATCTGACTGGGGAGCGGAACTGACCTCGATTATTCTCGGATATGCAATCGAAAGACAACTAGCGAAACGTCACGGAGGCTGGAAGTCCAATACTGTCGCGGAAGGTTATATCTGTTACTATAATAATTAGCGTTAATTGTAAATAATATTCAAATAAATTCAATTTGTCATCTCGTTTTTCAATGTCTAAATCAATTTCAAGGTTATATCAAGATTAATATTTATTTTACTCTCTAGATTATATCAAGGTCAATGACATTTGTTTCTTGGAAAAAATCAATACTTTCGCGTCCGTGCCCATCTCACAATTTACGAGATATTGAACAAGGCCAGTTCCGCTCCCCAGTCAGGTAATAAAAACATGAATACTTATGATTAATTTCAAGTTAGAAATATGGTCGAGCATAAAAAGTCGTATGAAACTTGCCTATAATGGTAATTAAGACGCTTTTATGAAAATTATGAAACATACACGCGTCTTAATTACTACCATTATAGGCTCGTTGCATAATGTACTATTATGCATTAAACGAATGTTTGCTTATAAATAGCAGCAAAATTCAAATATCGTATTCTTTATTTTTTTACGAGTTAAATTAGCCTGCCATCAACAGGTTTATGCAAATATCAATTTGTTTTAAACTGTCGGTTGCTAAACTCCGTCCAAATATTAGTCCCTGGAATGGAAATAAATTCCCGCTCACATCGGGAATAGAGTCTCGGGCCGCTGGTTGGAAAATGAGGACGCTATTCACTGAGCCACTACGTTGGACTGTGGATTGCAACTATATTATGAATGCTTGAAAAAACAGTAGAGCGATTTTATTACTGCTTGAAGAATATCAAGTTACAGTAGCATTAGTAATAATGTGGGGGAATCTGATACACGTAAGATAGGAGTAACATTAGAAAGTTAAAAATCTAAATAATGAAACTTGCAGTAACAACTAATAATGCTCCTGTTAATAGATTGCACTATAAGCACATCGCTAATAGACACGCTGCAACGTAACGATAATTCACGCCACACATGGTATTTCGGCGGCGTAATACAAAATGCATAAAGTGTTTGTTTACAACAGATTTTTTCTAATCCTACACATGTACACTCACTATATTAAAGCATAGAGTATAGTCGGAACGAAACAGAAGTGGGTAAGGTCAGGTTACATAGTCCTTCATACACCGTTTTGAATCGTGGCGGAATATTTAAAACTGGTTAGCTGGTACAATAAATAAAACTAAAACACTTTCACTACAAAAACCGAATTACTGAATTAATGATAGTTGTGTTCGTCTATGGTTATGTTATTTCAATCTTCAAATCTGTACTAAAATTAAAGCATCTATAATCAAGTAGGTTATTTTACGACGCTGTATCGACATCTTAGGTTACTTAGCGTATGAAAGAGATGAAGGTGATAATGCCGGTGAAATGAGTCCGGGGTCCAGCACCGAAAGTTGCCCAGCATTTGCTCAAATTGAGATGAGGGAATAACCCGGAAAAGCCTCAACCAGGTAATTTGTCCCGACCGGGATTCGAATCCGGGCCACCTGGTTTCGCGGCCAGACGCGTTAACCGTTACTCCAAAGGTGTGGACACTATAATAAATATCATTGTACATCAGTTATTCATCCGTTTCTAAAAGGCATTTTTTTTTCGCTTCGTATTTATTTATTTATTTAGTATTTTGCTAATAATCGTAACATAAAATATAAAATATACAGAGAAACTTTAGCTCGCCCCTGAAAGAGTAGAACTCGTGCTCAGGGGCGGATTCCTGAATTTAAATTAATAATTATACAATAGAATTGTAATTAATAATTATACAATACAATTTGCGATTATACTATATAAATTTAAATTCACAATTTTTCAATTTTTATAAAATCCATACATAACTTTTTAAATTTAATACTAGAACTATTCGAATTGACAAGATTAGGATATTTAAATATATATTTGTTATATATTCTTGGGCCTAAATTACTACTATGATTAAATACTGTAACAGTGTTGCATTTTGGTTCAAACAATCTTAAAGAATTCATACCTTTTGTTTCATAACTATGAGAATACTATTCAAAATTATTTCGATTTTTATGTATGAATTTTATTAATACAATATAATAAATTTGTCTTACGTTGAGTACATTAAAGTCTAGAAACAAATTTTGAGATGGAAAATCAATAGGTTTATGAAGCTATATTTTAATTATTTTCTTTTGTAATAAATAAAGTGGATTAAAATTGGATTTAAATGACCTACCCCATCCTATAATTCCATACATAATTACCGATTGAAATAAAGTTAAATATATTTTACGTAATAAACTTATTGACAAGTAATTCCTCAATAAAACAAAATAATATACTATTTTACGTAATTTATTACAAAGGTAATTAATGTGTTGCTTCCATTTTAAATGATTATCGAAAATTATGCCTAAATACTTAACTTCAGAGGACTCTTTAATAATCGGACATTTACACTGTATAAGACAACAATCAGAATTATGTAATTTAATACATAATATAGATGTAGGAGGTTTGTTACATTTTTCAGATAATGAGAATGGAATAATTATGGTTTTATTTTCGTTGATAGAAAGATAATTTATGTCAAACCATTTTTTTATTAATTTAAGTCCATTATTTGAATTATTATATGCGTCATACCAGATTTTTCCACCAAAAAGTAAGACTGTGTCATCTGCATAAGAATAGTGAACACCATTGTATTGTTGTAAGTCAATTTTTAATAAGTCATTAATATATATTAAAAATAGAATAGGGCCCAGAACTGAGCCTTGGGGAACACCTATATTAATAATTAAAGGTTCACTTGAATAATTGTCAATTTTCGTTATTTGAATTCTGTCGTTAAGATACGATTTTATTAAGTTTAAAGCATTACCTTTGATTCCTAATAAGTCTAATTTCTCAATTAAGATATCATGTTTCACTGTATCAAATGCTTTTCTTATGTCCAGGAAAATACCAATACATTTGTTACCTTGATCAAATTCTCTAACAATTTTTTTAGTAACCCGATATATTGCATTATCTGTACTGAATTTTTTTCGAAAACCAAATTGATTATCACTTAATATATTATGTTTATGAAGATAATTCATTAATCGAACTTTAATACATTTTTCTAGTAATTTTGAAATACATGAAAGTAATGATATTGGTCTATAATTGTTAATATTTCTTTTGTCTCCTTTTTAAAAATAGGTTTCACAATTGCATTTTTTAATTTATTTGGGAATTTGCCATTTAGAAAATATAAATTAAAAATATGAGTTAGAGGTTTGGCAATATAATTTATAACCTTGTTAAGTGTTTTAGCACTTATGTTATCAGGACCAGGTGATACATTATTTTTTAAAGTTTAAAGTATGACTCTGTTAAGAAAGAAGTTTCAGTCCTATATAATATTCTTAGTGAATTTGGTATTCCTGAGAAATTAGTTCTATTAATTAAAACGTGTCTCGGTGAAATTTACAGCAGAGTCCGTATAGGCCAATTTCTGTTTGATTCTTTTCCAATTCACTGCGGGCTAAAGCAAGGAGATGCACTATCATCTTTAGTTCTTAACTTGGCTCTAGAATATGCCATTAGGAAAGCTCAGGATAACAGAGAGGGTTTGGAATTGAACGGGTTTCATCAGCTTCTTGTTTATGTTGACGACGTGAATTTGTTAGGAGAAAATCCACAAACGATTAAGGAAAACAAGGGAATTTTAGTTTACGTAAGCAAGGTTTGGAAGTAAAGCACGAAAAAAAAAAACAAAAAATATACTTATATGATGATGTCTCGTGATGAGAGCATAATACTTGGAGCAACAGTAACAAATATAGTCTAAGTGACACCCGGGAGGAAATTAAACGCAGAATAAATATGGGAAATGCCTGTTATTATTCGATTGAGAAGCTTTTGTCATCTAGTCTGCTCTCTAAAAAGCTGAAAGGTAGAATTTATAAAACAGTTATATTACCGGTTGTTCTTTATGGTTGTGAAACTTGGACTCTCACTTCGAGAGAAGAACAGAGATTACGGGTGTTTGAGAATAAGGTTCTTAGGAAAATATTTGGGGCTAAAAGGGATGAAGTTACAAGAGAATGCAGAAAGCTAAACAAAGCAGAACTACACGCATTGTATTCTTCACCTGACATAAGTAGGAACATTAAATCCAGACGTTTGAGATGTGCAGGGCATGTAACACTTATGGGCGAATCCAGAAATGCATATAGAGTGTTAGTTGGGAGGCCGGAGGGAAAAAGACCTTTGGTGAGGCCGAGACGTAGATGAGAGGATAATATTAGAATGGATTTTAGGAAGGTGGGATATGATGATAGAGATTGGATTAATCTCGTTCAGGATAGGGACCGATAGCGGGCTTATGTTAGGGCGGTAACGAACCTCCGGGTTCCTTAAAAGCCATTTGTAAGTAAGTATATTTCGTATTGTTCTAGTGTGTTTAGTTTCTGGTTTTTCGGTTGGAGATGTAGAATTTCCATGTCTGTGTCTATGTTTCTGTGGGTGTGGTTGACGTTTGTGATATGTTCTGTGTATGTGGAAGTGTTGTGTGATTTGATTATGGCTGTGATGTGTTCTTTGTAACGTGTTTGAAATGATCTTCCTGTTTGTCTGATGTAGAAGTTGTTGCAGCTGTTGCATGTGAGTTTATATACACATGTTAGGTCGTATTTGTTTGTTTGTTTGTTTGTTTGTTTTTGTGTTGGGATGCTTTTGTAGAGTGTTTCATATTCTGTATGCGATGTTGTAGTTTAATTTCTTGAATGAAGATGCGATCTCGTGTGTGTTTTTGTTTTCGTAAGACACCAGAACAAGCAAGGACCTCGCAGTTCTAAAGATGACTCCCAAACCGAAACTAGTCAACTAGGTATTTATATACTTAGTTCAAATTAACATGTGAAAGTAATGATCATATATTGTATTTATAAGTGATACTGCGTTAAAAATTGTGTAATCAAGATGTACATAACATAATCTTTTTTGATAACCATAGACATAGTAAAAGTGACTGTACAAAATACCCATAGAAAAAAATACACAAATATTGGCGTTGCCAAGTGATTGACAAATTAACTGAAACAAAAGTCACAAATTTGTTTTTTAACAATCTATATTAATAATAAATCTGTAGCCAAAATTGTTTTGGTAATTTTCGATTTTCCATAAATAATTGGTGTTAACATGTAGACTATAATTAATCATCCTGAAACCGAAAATCGCTTTTTTGACATTTTTGTTTGTCTGTCTGTCTGGATGTTTGTTACCTTTTCACGCGATAATGGCTGAACCGATTTATATGAAAATTTGAATATAAATTAAGTTCGTTGCAACTTAGATTTTAGACTATATGGCATTCAAAATATTTTATTTAAAAGGGGGGTTATAAGGGGGCCTGAATTAAATAAATCGAAATATCTCGCTTATTATTGATTTTTGTGAAATGTGTTACATAACAAAAGTTTCTTTGAAAATGATTTCCGATAAGTTTTATTCTTTGAAAAATTTTGATAGGACTGATATTTAATGAGATAAATGAGTTTAAACATTAAAATACAATGCCCATCTAAGGCGGTGTAATGAAATGAAAACAAATGACTTCGTCTATAAGGGGCCTTGGACAACAACAATCGAAAGCCATTAAACATAGCCTACAGATAATTTTTCTGTGTTTGTGTGAATTAGTATCGGAAGCTAAATTAACCGTTTTGTATAATTAATTATTATTTCACCATTGGAAAGTGTAGTTTCTCTAGATGGACATAATGCTATAATGTTATTACAGTAACGTCTGAGTGAATTGAGGACAGGTAAGATTAAAATAGCTTCTTACGCACAGAAAACTTGATAGGGTATTCTGTACATTCGTTTCCTGTATTTCTTAAAATAATGTTTATGTGCACATTCATTTCATCAAACACGAATGTTCCCTGGATCAAACGTCCTATTTTAATTATGTAATTACTTTATATTTATTTCTAACAGGTGCAGCGGAGCGCACGGGTACGGCTAGTATTGAATAAAATTTTGGTGCACATTTCGTTTCTTTTTTGCAATAAAGGGTGCATATTTCGTGGTTATTGACATATTTCGCATAATGATTCAAATTTCAGTTTTCTTTTTGCTTGAATATGGTATTTCAGGTATCTAGAAGAAGCTACAGTATACCCACTGAGACAAAGCTCACAAAATGTTGTATGCACACCAACAATTCCCAATCCGTTACCCAAACTAAGTTGATGCTGAAGACAGGAATTCTAGAGACCACTGAAAATTGTTACGTTTACTCACGACATTTCAAATTGTTTCACCCAGTAGCTACAGGAAATATGTATTTATGCATCGCATGAAACTAATGTTATAATTGTACATGAGATAAAGTTTGACTTGTTCAATTTAAATGGACACGCCCCAGAAATCACTTTGATGAAATTAAAGTAACTTTCCTAAATGAACGGTCTTTCACATTACTGGCATAACAATAGTCACAATTAACGTAAAGTTAAAGGGAGTAACCAGCTCAGTAGATAAATTGACGAGCAAAACAATTACTGAGCAAGTTTCACATAGTATTATTTAGTGTTGTGGGATTTAATCGATTAGTCGATTAATTTCTGTTGTAAGATTAATCGATGAAAAACATTTAATCGAATAATCAAGTCGATTAAAATTTATCGGTTTTAGTTGATATTAATTATTATTTTGTTAATACAAACTCATACTAAAAATTCCGACAATATTTCTCTCTCGGAATTGCTTGCTTAAAAGCACAGTAGTACTGTTATTTTCTAACTTAAACCAGGTAGCGTAGGGAAAATCTTTTCACAAACACTTCAGAAAGAGATGGAGATATGAGGACAGTGACCTAGTGACCTAGTCTACCTCTATTAAAAGTTGAAACACAATGCGAAACCCTTATTAAGTTTTATGGTTTTCCAAGAAAATTTCCACCTTGTTGTCAGCTCATCTTCCTAGCATATGAAATACATACTTTTCTGGGATTCGTCCCCCTCATCCCTTATAAAATAGCCATGTCTACACTGTGTGCAAGTGAGAGAGTAACTACCTTCTCCTTTTTCTAAAATCTGGCAATTCGATTACAATAGGGGCCAGTCTTCTGTTTCTGTACTGAGTTTGTATATAAAGGTTGTGTGTTTAGTTTGATAAAGAAAAAAATTCAGTTTTCTGTGGTTTGTGAAAAGTGTAAACTCCATTATATCATATGAGAATTCGAGAGGTAAACTCGGTGAAACGTTTGGATTTAAATATTTAAATAGAAACGATCGTGGAGAAGTGCTTGAAAGAAAAAAAAAAGGTTTTTCGTGTTTAGTGATGCAGGAAACATTGTTACTAAACGTAGAGCGTCACTTAATTCGGAGCATGTGAATGCATTCACATGTTTAAAATCATGAATGAAGCAGTATTAACTAGGTGAATCTTCATACTTTTTTGTTATTTATGTTTGTCTCAAAAATTCCCGGAGAAATTGACACAATAAATTATAAGCCTCATAATAAATATGTTAGTAAATAATTAAAACAGTTGCTTTCTAATATAACGATACAATATATTAGTACATTATGCAACGAACCTATAATGGTAGTAATTAAGACGCGAGTATGTTTATGAAACGAGCGCAAGCGAGTTTCATAATTTTCATACGAGCATCTTAATTACCATTATAGGCAACTTTCATACAACTTTTTATGCTCTACCATATTTCTAACTTTAAATTATTATTAAGTATTCATGTTATTCTTATCTGACTTGGGAGCGGAACTGTCCTTGTGCAATACCTCGTAAATTGTGAGATGTGCGCAGACGCGAAAGTATTGATTTTTTCCGAGAAACAAATGTCGACATTGACCTAGATATAATCTAGAGAGTAAAATAAAAATTAATCTCCATATAACCTTGAAATTGATTTAGACATTGAACGAGATGACAAATTGAATTTATTTCAATATTATTTACAATTAACGCAAATTATTATAGTAACAGAACATAACCTTCTGCGACAGTATTGAATTTCCAGCCTCCGTGACGTTTCGCTGGTTGTCTTTCGATTGCATATCCGAGAATAATCGACACTTACGCTTTCATATTGCTACAATGGTGTTTTCTGATTGGTGGAACACCTGAACTTTAATGAATAGGTGTACTTTAATGAGGTCCATTAAAGGGCTGCTACCAGGTATATAATTACTACATTTCGGCATGGTCGAGCGTAAAACATTTTTTCAAATCCATCAAAACTCGATTAATCGATTAAATTCAAATAGTTAATCGATTAATATTTTGATCGATCACAGCATTAGTATTATTGCAATGCTATGCACTCTAATCAGATATTCTGGAATGAAATTCGTTTTGCAGACGGGGACAACATCGAAGAAGAAAACCTAACTAGATAATGAACCTAAGTGGAATTCGATCTCACGACCGAGCCACTCTCGGAGCACCCATCCAGCCGATGATCCAAGCTTGTTCTAAATCTAAACGTATCTATCTCAAATTTGGCTTTAACTCTGAATCGCCTGGGAATCTTTTTCCAAGCGATCTTCGAGGGGTAAAGCATCATCTTCTCTTCTCCGATATAGGCGAACCTGTCCTAACCAATTTAGTCTCTACTTCTATTGAGGAATCAAGACGGCTGGCGGGTAGAGATTTATAATTTCTGTATTCCTCTCAGTTCTTCAGCTGTCAGAAATTGGATGAAACACGGGGTTTATTAAAAACTTATCGATGAGAATCCAGGTTTATGCTGTAAATAGTAAAACTTGTTTGATAAATAGTTGCACGACATTTCAATTTAGCAGATTTATTTTCTTTTTGTTGGTTATTCATTTAATAATAAATTATATTCACAGAAATATCAAGAATCATGGAAGAAAAATGTTCTAAGATGGGTGTACTGGTATTTATTGGATAAGAAGCTTTAACACATTACTGTTTACGGACGATGAAGTAGTAATAACAGAAGAATATGAAGATACAATATGTGTAATAAGGAAATTGACAGAAGAAGTGATTTTATTTTATTAAACTATAAATGGAGGCTGATGATTCTTTTCCTTGATTTTGGTTATCTTTGATAAAATATTTTATATAGTATAATGGTACTCAAAATTCTATCTTGTTATTCTTCAACAATAAATTAACGGAGAATTTGACCGTGAGCAACAGGGATTTGATACAATGCAATTGAATTAAATTTCTTCAACAATAAATTTAACGGAAAATTTGACAGTGAGCAACAGGGATTTGATACAATACAATTGAATAACATTTCTTCAACAATAAATTTAACTGAAAATTTGACCGTGAACAACATGGATTTGATACAATACAACTGAATTAAACGTCTTCAACAATAAATTTAACGGAAAATTTGACCGTGAGCAACAGGAAATGATACAACACATTTGAATTAAATTTCTTCAACAATAAATTTAACGGAAGATTTGACCGTGAGCAACAGGAATTTGATACAACAGAATTGAATTAAATTTCTTCACCAATACATTTAACGGAAGATTCGACCGTGAGCAACAGAAATTTGATAGAACACAATTGAATTAAATTTCTTCAACAATAAATTTAACGGAAGATTTGACCGTGAGCAACAGGAATTTGATACAACACAATTGAATTAGATTTCTTCAACAATAAATTTAACGGAAGATTCGACCGCGAGCAACAGAAATTTGATACAACAAAATGAATTAAATTTCTTCAATAATAAATTTGACGGAAGATTTGACCGTGAGCAACAGGAACTTGATACAACACAATTGAATTAAATTTCTTCAACAATAAATTTAACGGAAGATTGGACCGTGAGCAACAGGGATTTGATACAATACAATTGAATTAAATTTCTTCAACAATATATTTAACGGAAAGTTTGACCGTGAATAACAGGCATTTAAGAAATATTCCATCCGTAGATCTACACCAATGGCGGGCATTCCTGTGACATTGCCGCAGTGATGTCAGCCCTCAGCGAAGCATCAAACGTACCCCCTACGTTCCCCTTCCCCCACTCCATGAAAATACTGCGCGTGTACGTGGCGGATTATACTGGATTGCTGTACTTCGGAGCTTCATTAGTGATACAATGTCTTTCGCAGAATCATATGAATCGAGAGGATACCACACTAAAAGAAAGGCGGTTCTTTCATTTCTGATGTTTAGGATTACTTACAAATATTCAGGACGCGAACTTAAATTTGTACATTTTTTAAATAGATCACCTGTTATACGAGTTCAAAGAACACAGATTCAGTGATTTTCAAAGGATAGAGAAAGATTTCAATATTTTTGCCACTCCTTTTCATGTTTAAATTGAAAATGTTATCCCAGAATTGCAGTTAGAGGTACTGGATTTGCAGAATGATAGCTTCTTGAAAGCAGAATGTGAAGGTCTGCTGGGGGTTAATTTTTTTAAAAGATGTCTAGTACTACATATCCACTGCTTAGACAGTTTGCTTCAAAAATAATGAGTACCGTCATTCCCCATAACTATGCTTCTGGAACATAACTATTGTCCACGATACGATTATTCAAATTTTGTACTCCATAACGTAGTACCTCTTTTATCTATATTCTTGCTGTACTGTAGTTTGAATTCAAGTCACTGCAGCTATCTACGAACGGTCTATGTTACTTCTACAGTGATCTTTGAATGGTTGTAACGCGGACCATAGTTGTGTTCCAGGACCATAGTTATGGGAAATGGCGGTATGTATTCATCAACCTACCAGTGCGAACAGCTGTTTTCTAAAATGGAATTTATAAAATCCAGCCACAGATCCCTCTTAAGGAGAGAGGATGGTATTTTTTTAACTTTTTTCTTATTTGGTGTATAATATTAATTTTTTGTATTTAGAGAGTTCATAGCTGTAGCAACTCAACCAAATACAAATATTTTGAAAATAATTATTTGGAGGCCCAGATTTGAAAAAATATATATATATATATATCCAATGCAGGATTTTACTAAAACCGATATATCTAAACCATTTTTAAAGATAGATTCAAACAATTTTTTGCAATGTACTTGCAAAAGCATGCTATATAATCTGTCTGTAATAGAATTTTGATATTGGTCCCTACGTTTGTAAAATAAACAATTAAATTTTAATAACACTTTTCTGATTTCCTTTTTCGCAAACAAACGTGCATATTTTAAAAATGAAATCCATTAACAAAATTCTGTTACAGAGAAAAGTTTCCTAATAGTCTAAAGAATGTGTTCAAAATTTCATGCATGTATCTTTAATAGTTCAGAAATTATATCCATTTTTATCTGGCAATGGAGCAAAACAATGAAGTTACCGGAAACTACGATAAAAGAGTCGTGTGACTTAAAAATCCATAGCGCAGGAAGTTTAAAATTGGCTTCTCAACATCTGATAAGGGCACGAATACCCATAAAATGTTAAGCAATGTATTTCACACATATTACAGAGTATTCTAAAGATTTTTTTTTAATTTACTCATTTTTTACCAAAAAATATCGTCCTCTCCCCTTAAGCGATGCTCATCTCCTTGCGCAACTGAAAATAGCATGCACAGATATAAATCCCAATTTCGAAGAAATTTCTTTGAAAAATGATTAATTAAATATCACGTGAATGAACTCTTCTAATTACATATGGTAGGTATGAGTGCAGTGGTGCAACTGTCTGTAAATCCACAACAGCTTCAAAGACAACTACAGCTATAACCTTCTTAGCATTTCACTCCAATCATACTGATTTAAACTATCACTGACTACATTGTTACTTCTTTCTTTAGACATCATCCTGATAGTGCTGTATTTTCAAACATGTCTCATAATAATCTCTTTTTATTATCTAACATTATTTGAAATATATTAACATTCTATGTATTTTAGCTTAATTCTGCTACACAGTTTATTTCAGTGTTTAATTAATAGTTCATAGTATTTTGTTGTTTCATTCGTAAATAACTCTTGTATACATATAACTCTCATCTAAATCAAATTGTTGAATTCTTTGCAAGTTCATGCATATGTATATATACTTTTTGCTGGTTGAGTGGAAGAGAAGGCCTTACGGCCTTAACTCTGCCAGCTAGAATAAATCATTATTATTATTATTATTATTATTATTATTATTATTATTATTATTATTATTATTATCTATTCTAATAATAAATCTGTAGCCAAAATTTTTCTGGTAATTTTCGATTTTCCAAAAATAATTGGTCCTAACATATATAATTAACCACCCTGAAACCGAAAATCGCTTTTTTGAAATTTTTGTTTGTATGTCTGTCTGTCTGTCTGTATGTATGTATGTTTGTTACCTTTTCACGCGATAATGGATGAACGGATTTCGATGAAAATTGGAATATAAATTAAGTTCGTTGTAACTTAGATTTTAGGCTATATGGCATTCAAAATACTTTATTTAAAAGGGGGTTATAAGGGGGCCTAAATTAAATAAATTGAAATATCGCGCTTATTATTGATTTTTGTGTAAAATGTTACATAACAAAAGTTTCTTTGAAAATAATTTACGATAAGTTTTATTCCTTGATAAAGTTTGATAGGAGTGATATTTAATGAGATAAATGAGTTTTAAAATTAAAATAACTGCCATCTAAGGCCGTGTAATGAATTAAAAAACAAATGACTTCGTCTATAAGGGGCCTTGGACTGCAACAATCAAAAGCTATGAAAGATAGCCTACAGAGAATGTTTCTGTGTTTGTATGAAGTAATATCGGAAGCTAAATTAACCGATTTGTATAATTAATTGTTATTTCACCATTGGAAAGTGTAGTTTCTCTAGATGGACATAATGCTATAATGTTATTACAGTAATTTCTTATATAATATAATATAATATAATATAATATAATATAATATAATATAATATAATATAATATAATATAATATAATATAATATATGTAATGTAATATTATATAATATAATTTAAGTTATTTGAAGGGTTCAGAACCATAGTTGGCCAAGCGCCATTTACTGAATACGTAGAAAACAAGGGTTAAAATTAAGTTATTACCATAATTCAATGGAAACCTATAACAAGTAAAATAAAATATACACATTAAATCTAAATGATGTCAATCTTCATTAAAGTATGGTTGCATGTAATAAAAAATTAAGAAATATGCTAAAGGAATTGTCATTGCACCAAATGAGTGTCTCTGGACCAAAATGATCGCATTTTAATTATTTGGATGCAATTTAAATTAAGTAACATATTAAACGATTTATCCTTCTATCAAACACGAATGTTCCCTGGATCAAATGTCCTATTTTAATTATGTGATTACTTTATATTTATTTCTAACGGGTGAAGCGGAGCGCACGGGTAGAAATGCTAGTTATTATTATTATTATTATTATTATTATTATTATTATTATTATTATTATTATTATTAAAATCCGTCACTGCACTGTACAGTGCAACCCCTCCCACAGTATGTAGTTGGCATTTAAATCTTGTCTTGTGGGTTGCGTTCATTTTGCCCACCACTGATCTACACTTTCAACATTCCCAATTTGATAAAATGATATGAAAGTGTATTTTTTGCCTGCTGTCGAAAATAAATGGACATTACACCTGTACCGAGGCGTGACAGGTATCGCAACCGAAGACAAGAGACTGATCGGTTAAGAGTCCGACGCTAGGACTCCCCGATTCCGAGGCGGAACCTCCTCCTGGATTAATTTCCGGCGAAGAGGGAGGTGCGCTCTCCCAAGTAATTTAATTTCCCAGGCACTTATGCGGAGAAATATTTTAATAATAATGGCCAGGTATTCCCATCAGAATCCCGCGCGGCTCAGAATTGAATTACATTATTCCGTCCATTATCACCAATTACCCGCCAACACCAACTCGACGTTTTATCACGCACGAATTGTAATTCACTTCGACTGAGTTGTGCAGAATCCGCTGTGGTCATTCGTGACGGCCGGCGCATAGTCGTCAACAGCATTTTCTTCATTATTTCCACATCACTACATCACCCTCAACATTGGAATTTTTTCTTTATTTTTTCTCATTTCTCATCGTTCATCATCTCCTCGTCCTCCTCCATTTATTCTTTACCTACCAGCGTAGCCATCACCTCTAAATTGGTTGGCGCAGTTGGTATAGCGCTGGCCTTCTGTGCCCGAGGTTGTGGGTTCGATCCCGGGCCAGGTCGATGGCATTTAAGTGTGTTTAAATGCGACAAACTCATGTCAGTAGATTTACTGGCATGTAAAAGAAGTCTTGAGGGACAAAATTCCGGCACACTGGCGACGCCGATACAACCTCGGCAGTTCCGAGAGTCGTTACATAAAACATAACATCCATGTTGAATCTTTCGTACACCACTTTTAACACTTGAATATAAATAATTGATTAAATGGAGATCTTACTCGTGTTAATTGTGTAAGATCGCCATTTACTCAAATTTAAAACATTACTTACTTACTTACTTACAAATGGCTTTTAAGGAACCCAAAGGTTCATTGCCGCCCTCACATAAGCCCGCCATTGGTCCCTATCCTGTGCAAGATTAATCCAGTCTCTATCATCATATCCCACCTCCCTCAAATCCATCTTAATATTATCCTCCCATCTACGTCTCGGCCTTCCCAAAGGTCTTTTTCCCTCTGGTCTCCCAATTAACACTCTATATGCATTTCTGGATTCGCCCATACGTGATACATGCCCTGCCCATCTCAAACGTCTGGATTTAATGTTCCTAATTATGTCAGGTGAAGAATACAATGCGTGCAGTTCTGCGTTGTGTAACTTTCTCCATTCTCCTGTAACTTCATCCCGCTTAGCCCCAAATATTTTCCTAAGCACCTTATTCTCAAACACCCTTAACCTATGTTCCTCTCTCAGAGTGAGAGTCCAAGTTTCACAACCATACAGAACAACCGGTAATATAACTGTTTTATAAATTCTAACTTTCAGATTTTTTGACAGCAGACTAGATGATAAAAGCTTCTCAACCGAATAATAACACGCATTTCCCATATTTATTCTGTGTTTAATTTCCTCCCGAGTGTCATTTATATTTGTTACTGTTGCTCCAAGGTATTTGAATTTTTCCACCCCTTCGAAGGATAAATCTCCAATTTTTATATTTCTATTTCGTACAATATTCTGGTCACGAGACATAATCATATACTTAGTCTTTTCGGGATTTACTTCCAAACCTATCGCTTTACTTGCTTCAAGTAAAATTTCCGTGTTTTCCCTAATCGTTTGTGGATTTTCTCCTAACATATTCACGTCATCCGTATAGACAAGAAGCTGATGTAACCCGTTCAATTCCAAACCCTACCTGTTATCCTGAACTTTTCTAATGGCATATTCTAAAGCGAAGTTAAAAAGTAAAGGTGATAGTGCATCTCCCTGCTTTAGCCCGCAGTGAATTGGAAAAATATCAGATAGAAACTGACCTATACGGACTCTGCTGTATGTTTAACTGAGACACATTTTAAACATAATATTTTTATTTTTCTCCATATTCATAGATGATTATTAATTTATTTATAATTATTCATCTTGGCCCTTCATCTTTGCTCTTGCTACCTCTTTCTTCGTTTTATTTCTTCGTTAATCATTCTTCATCTTATTTCTTAGTTCCCTATTCCTCATCTTATTTCTTCGTTCTCCATTCTTCATCTTATTTATTCCTTCTTCATTCTTCATCTTATTTATTCGTTCTTAATTCTTCATCTCATGTCTTCGCTCTTAATTCATCTCCGGTCTTCATATTATTGTTCGTTCTTCATTTTCGATCTTATTTCTTCGTTCTTCATTTTTCATCATATTTCTTTGTTCTTAATATTCGTCTTCTTCTCCATTCTTCATCTTATTTCTTCGTTCTACATTTTCATATTATTTCTTCATTCTTCATTCTTCATCTTACTTCTTCGTTCTTCATGCTTCACCTTACATTTTCGTTCTTCATGCTTAATCTTATTACTTATTTCTTCAAATTTCATCTTATTTCTTCCTTCTTATACTCCATCTTATTTCTTCGTTCTTAATTCATCTTATTTCCTCGTTCTTCATTTTCCAACCCTTTCTTCTTTCTTTGTCCTTTATCTTATTTCTCCGTTATTCTCTCTTCATCTTATTTCTTCGTTCTTCATTCTTCATCTTATTTCTTCGTTTTCATTCTTCATTTTACTTCTTCATTCTTATTTTATCTTATTTTTTCGTTCTTCATGCTTAATCTTATTTCTTAATTCATCATATTTCATCTTATTTCTTCGTTCTTCATGCTTCATTTTATTTCGTTCTTAATTCATGTTATTTCTCCGTTTTTCAGTTTTCTTATTTCACTTTCCAGTCTTCATCTTATTTCTTCGGTTTTCAATCTTCATTTAATTTTTTTGTTCTCCACTATTCCATCTTATTTTTTCGTTCATTTTCCACCCCGTTATTCTCTTTTCATCTTATTTATTCGTTCTTCATTCTTCATCTTATTTATTCGTTCTTTATTCTTCGTCTTATTTCTTCAAGCAACTTATTTCTTCATTCTTCATTTTCCATCTTATTTCTTCCTTAATCCCTCTTCTTCTTACTTTTTCGTTGTTCTCTCTTCATCTTGTTTCTTCGTTATTCTGTGATTTTATATTTTTGTTATTCTCTCTTCGTCTTATCTTCGTTCTTCACTCTTCATCTTATTTATTCATTCTTAATTCTTCATCTTATTTCTTCACTCTTCATTTTCCATCTTATTTCTTCGTTATTCTCTCTTCATATCATTTTTTCGTTTTCTCTCTTCATCTCATCTTCGTTTCTCACTCTTCATGTTATTTCTTCGTTCTTCCTTTTTCATCTTATTTATTCGTTCTTTATTCTTCATTCTCCATTTTCCAACTTATTTCTTCGTTATTCTCTCTTCATCTTATTTTTTCGTTTTTCTCTCTTCACCTTATTTTTTCGTTTTTCTCCCTTCATCTTATTTTTTCGTTTTTCTCTCTTCATCTTATTTTTTAGTTTTTTCTCTTCATCTTATTTTTTCGTTTTTCTCTCTTCATCTTATTTTTTCGTTTTTCTCTCTTCATCTTATTTATTTTTTCGTTTTTCTCTCTTCATCTTATTTTTTCGTTATTCTCTCTTCATCTTATTTTTTCGTTCTTCACTCTCCATCTTATTTCTTCGTTCTTCACTCCATCTTATTTCTTCGTCCTTCATTCTTCACCTTATTTATTCGTTCTTCATTCTTCTTCTTATTTCTTCGTTCTTCTTCTTACTTATTCATTCTTTATTCTTCATCTTATTTCTTCATTCTGCATTTTCCATCTTATTTCTTCTTTATTCTCTCTTCATCTTATTTTTTCGTTTTTCTCTCTTCATCTTATTTCTTCGTTTTTCTCTCTTCATCTTATTTTTTCGTTTTTCTCTCTTCATCTTATTTTTTCGTTTTCTCTCTTCATCTTATTTTTTCGTTTTTCTCTCTTCATCTTATTTTTTCGTTTTTCTCTCTTCATCTTATTTTTTCGTTTTTCTCTCTTCATCTTATTTTTTCGTTTTTCTCACTTCATCTTATTTTTCGTTTTTCTCTCTTCATCTTATTTTTTCGTTATTCTCTCTTCATCTTATTTTTTCGTTTTTCTCTCTTCATTTTATTTTTTCGCTTTTCTCTCTTCACCTTATTTTTTTAGTTTTCTCACTTCTTATTTTTTCGTTTTTCTCTCTTCATCTTATTTTTTCGTTTTTCTCTCTTCATCTTATTTTTTCGTTTTCTCTCTTCATCTTATTTTTCGTTTTCTCTCTTAATCTTATTTTTTCGTTTTTCTCTTTTCATCTTATTTTTTCGTTTTCTCTCTTCATCTTATTTTTCGTTTTTCTGTCTTCATCTTATTTTTCGTTTTCTCTCTTCATCTTATTTTTTCGTTTTTCTCTTCATCTTATTTTTTTCGTTTTCTCTCTTCATCTTATTTTTCGTTTTTCTCTCTTCATCTTATTTTTTCGTTTTTCTCTCTTCATCTTATTTTTTCGTTTTTCTCTCTTCATCTTATTTTTTCGTTTTTCTCTCTTCATCTTATTTTTTCGTTTTTCTCTCTTCATTTTATTTTTTCGTTTTTCTCTCTTCATCTTATTTTTTTGTTTTTCTCTCATCATTTTATTTTTTCGTTTTTCTCTCTTCACCTTATTTTTTAGTTTTCTCTCTTCATCTTATTTTTTCGTTTTTCTCTCTTCACCTTATTTTTTAGTTTTCTCTCTTCATCTTATTTTTCATTGTTCTCTCTTCATTTTATCTTCGCTCTTCACTCTTAAACTTATTTATTAGTTGTCCACATTTCTTCGTTCTCCTTTCTTCTTCGCGCTCCAGACTTTCATCACCTCATTTATTCATTAGTCATTATTTTTATTGGTCGGTTTTTAATCATATTCAGTTTCTATCTGTGAATTCATTCAGAAATGTTGCACATGAAATGTAATATTTTTTTGGTAAAAGATTAATAGATGAATTATTATTTCGAATTAAAACTCCTAAGGGAGAACTCTCTGTAATGAGACAGGTGACATTCCCTAAAGCATTTCTACGATATTAACAGTCTTACTAATAAACCATATATAGTTTTTTATACGAGACTTATTGCAGAGTTGAGACAGAAAACGTTACTAATAAACCGTGAATAAGCTATGGACGTATAAACAGGCTGTAACTATACAATGGGAATTGCTTTGCAGTAGTTATATAAACGAAACCCCATGTTTAAGCGTTGTTTATAGAGAAAAAATGGCCGCCCCTCTAACAGCTGTTCGTATCGACTGTCATTTTATGATGATGGATGCCTTGTAACCAAAGAAGAACAAACCAAAGATCATAGAATTATTAGAATAATATTGCTGCAGCTTGTACTCTCTGACCAAAATTTAGTGTGGTAATCGATTAGAGCCAGTTGTACTATCGATACTTAACATGCAACACTAGAGCGCTCTACCGGATGCAATAGAGAACCTCAGATGTTCTATTGCCTTTCGTAACGAAGTAATGACGAAACTATGACGTAGCTGTGTAACAGTTGTACTGTTATACACGACGTATGTAGTGATTATTAGTGAGGAATTTACATACAACGTATAAACGAGCTACTCATTTTATAAGTATAAGAGAGTTAAACGTCTGTATATAGAGTTTTTATTAGTAAGACCGTAAGGTTATAAAATACGTTTATGCTCGACCATGCCGAAATGTAGTAATTATACACCTGGTAGCAGCCCTTTAATGGATCTCATTAAAGTACACCTATTCATTAAAGTTCAGGTGTTCCACCAATCAGAAAACAACATTGTAGCAATATGAAAGCGCAAGTATCGATTATTCTCGGATATGCAATCGAAAGACAACTAGCGAAACGTCACGGAGGCTGCAAATCCAATACTGTCGCAGAAGGTTATGTTCTGTTACTATAATAATTAGCGTTAATTGTAAATAATATTCAAATAAATTCAATTTGTCATCTCGTTTTTCGATGTCTAAATCAATTTCAAGGTTATATCAACATTAATTTTTATTTTATTCTCTGGATTATATCAAGGTCAATACTTTCGCGTCTCCGCAAATCACGCAATTTACGAGATGTTGCACAAAGTCACTTCCGCTCCCCAGTCAGATAAGAATTAAATGAATACTTATGAATAATTTCAAGTTAGAAATATGGTCGAGCATAAAAAGTAGCATGAAACTTGCCTATAATGGTAATTAAGACGCTCGTATGAAAATTATGAAACTCGCTTCCGCTCGTTTCATAAACATACTCGCGTCTTTATCACTACTATTATAGGCTCGTTGCATAATGTACTATTATTTTAGCAAAATATTCGAAAAAATATTTTTGTGCGAGATCGTGCGTATTTGCTTGGTTTCCGCACAAAACCAATCCGCGGTAAGTCTAAAATTCCACATTTATTATTCCCAACCTAACACACATAACAATTTCCTTCTTCTTACCGCTTAAGTGACATATTGATTTTACTGCTTTAGGCTTTTAACATATTATTTTTAGAGACGTTCAATATAGTAATAATTATAAATTGGAAACTTGCCACTGCAATTTCACCTAAATTGCACTGTTAATTATTGTTTTTAAATATTTACAAACAATTAAGTAAACTCTACAACTCCACTAAAGTTACTGCATTCGTGATGCATGTAACATTAAGGAAGCCGTTTGTTTTAAGTTCGCATTTATAGATTGGGGGGGGGGGAGACAGACGTATATCACGGCCTGCTGGAGTATAGTAAACATAGAAAACATTTTAAAGAAACAATGTTGAAGATAGATATTTTTGTTTTGCAAATTTGCCGTGATTGAACAGAAACCAAGATGAAGATTTCATTCCAACTAATTAGAAATTCCTCTTTCAGGTATTTAATGAACGATCTTCGCACTAAATAATGTACGATACACGAGCGGTATGTTTTCTTTCAATTCTCGGAAATTAAAAAAGCTCAACTACGTTTCGCTTTTTCAAACTTTTCCTCGATCATGAAAACTTCAACAAACCACTCTTGTAACGCATTAGTAATATACGTTACAAGAGCGGTATGTTGACGTTTTCATGGTCGAGGAAAAGATTGAAAAAGCGAAACGTAGTTGAGCTTATTTAATTTCCGAGAACATGAAAACAAACATACCGCTCGTGTATCGTACATTATTTTGTGCGAAGATGTTTTATTACATACGTGAAAGACGAATTTCTAATTAGTTGCAATGAAATCTCCATGTTGGTTTCTGTTTAATGACGGCAACTTCGGAACACCAAAATATCTTTCTTCAATATTGTTGCTATAAAATGTTTTCTGTGTTTACTATACTCCAGCAGGCCGTATATACGTCTGTCTTTTTTTCCCCCCAGTCTATAAATGTGAACTTAAAACAAACGGTAAGGTGATGTAATGATTTATTTTTCATTTTAATATTTTAACAACATTATTTATATAACATATTGCAGTAATAACATCGGCAACTGGAATGTAGTTGATTTTTTCACGGCTTCCTTATTGTTACTTGTATCAGGAATGCAATAAGTTTCGTGGAGTAGTAGACTTTACTTAATTTTTGCAAATATTTAAAAACAATAATTAACATTGCAATTTAGGTGAAATTGCAGTGGTAAGTTTCCAATGTATAATTATTACTATGTTAAACGTCTCTAAAAATAATATATTTTAAGCCTAAAGCAGTAAAATGAATGTCGCGCTTAAGCGGTAAGAAGAGGGAAATTGTTATGTGTGTTACGTTGGGAATACTGAATGTGGTATTTCACACTTACCGCGTATTGGTTCTGTGCGGAAAACAAGCAAATACGCACGATCTCGCACAAATTACTATTTCCAGCATTACAATACCATTTCACTTTCATATTTACTTGGTATAACAATAGGGTAAACAAAGAAAATGAGGGAGATGAAGTGATAAACTGAAAGAAACGGAGAAGAGAAGAAGGTGAGGAAGAAAAACAAGGAAAAAGAAATAAGGGAAAGAAGAAAAGAAAAAGAAAGAACAGGATGAATAAGAAAAGACACGTCACGAAAAGCTATTAACGCGGTATCCTAGCGTACATTCATCAAAGCTTCGCTGTGTTGCCAGGGGACGTAGAGATGTAAACAAGCGCTGGCAATAAAAGAACAGGATGCTCTAATCGCGTCTGTGAATAATCCCGATCGTCCGCATCGAAAGCTGTAAATTAGGCCATGCTCGAGTGGAGGTATTGAAGAGCTCTGGATGCGTTTTCTGTCAGGAGGCGTGCGTCCCACCATCGTGTGCCTGCATTTCGCAACAGTTCAAATTATACCAACCCATACTGTGGTGAATGCCGCTTCCACAGCGTGGGTAATCACCCGGTTTGTGGCTCATTCGCAGATCTGTGGCCATTTTGCTGTCCAGTTCGAACTGATAGATATTATTTTAATGTACCGAAGTACATTTGATATTTCCATGCAGATATTCTGCGTCATCATACGATGAAAAGAGTGATGGAACGGAGAAAAATTCTCTCCGGCGCCGGGATTTGAACCCGGGTTTTCAGCTCTACGTGCTGATGCTTTATCCACTAAGCCACACCGGATACAACCCCGGCGTCGGATAGAATCGTCTCAGATTAAGCTCCAACTCTTGGGTTCCCTCTAGTGGCCGCCCTCTGCACTATGTCATAGATGTCTATGAACGTAGGACCGAAGTCCACACATGTGCTGAGGTGCACTCGTTATGAGTGACTAGTTTTCTCCGTTCCATTACTCTTTCATAGTATGTTGACCGGGTTCCATTACTCTTTCATCGTATGATGACGCAGAATATCTGCAAGGAAATATCATATGTACTTCGGTACATTAAAATAATATATACGATATGCGTAAATCACTTCGTGATTTAAGACGGCGCTTATTCCGTCGGATTCCGGCCAACTAGTCACTCATAACGAGTGCACCTCAGCACATGTGTGGACTTCGGTCCTACGTTCCTAGACATCTATGACATAGTGCAGAGGGCGGCCACTAGAGGGAACCCAAAAGTTGGAGCTTAATCTGAGGCGATTCTATCCGACGCCGGGGTTGTATCCGGTGTGGCTTAGTGGATAGAGTATCAGCACGTAGAGCTGAAAACCCGGGTTCAAATCCCGGCGCCGGAGAGAATTTTTCTCCGTTCCATTACTCTTTTCATCGAACTGATAGGCATTTTCGGGTGTTTTGTAGCTTTCCTTTTAACAGCGTTTTCTTTCAAAAAACAGAAAATATCGCGCTTCTACTTTTTTCGCTACAGTGTATGAACTCTAAAAAGAATGCACTGTGCTACTAAAATAATCGGACTGGACATTTTCCGGGAAAAATAAATTTCCAACATTACGGAATAAGAGGGTGTTAAGGGTATATGTACGTGAACGACCACAAATATTATCAGAAAATGCAGGCTCTAAATTTCTAAAATTTTATAAGGAAATGAACTCACAATTGGACAAAAATTACAAGGTACCACAACAAGACTTATTAGAACTTAAATATCTGATAAAAGTATACAAAGGTTACTAATAATATTTTTAACAATTCACTTTTTACTTAAAATTAAATTTTCCAAAATTTGAAAATTTTCACACATATTATTTCATAACTCCACAACCATTAGAGATAGAATTCTGATATTTTGTACAATGATTTAACATGAATTTATGGAAAAGTAGATTACAATAACGCCCATTTCTTTGAAAATAGAAAAATTACGTCACAAAACATGTAAATTTTAATACATTTTATAAAGGACAAATAAAAAATTAATTATATTAAATTAAACAACTCTACATGTCTCAGAGTAGTCTACTTTTCAGAAATAAGTGTTTATTACATGCAGGAAAAATAACAAAGTTGTTAGAGAGACGATAACAATGTTATGGTTACCAAATGATGTAACTGCAGAATTGTTGTTTTTTTTTCATACTCTGATAAAACTGGTTTGAAAAATATTATTAGTAACCTTTACTTATGCTTTTATCAGATATTTAAGTTCTAATAAGTCTTGTTGTGGTACCTTGTAATTTTTGTCCAATTGTGAATCCATTTTCTTATAAAATTTTAGAAAATTGGAGCCTGCATTTGCCGATAATATTTGTGGTCGTTCACGCACATAGGCTATACCCTTAAACATTAATTTTTTTTTTCAGAAAAAACTATGGACTTTTCACTAATATGATATTACATACGTTTGTTACGTAAAACATGAACTATTCGCTCAGAAAATTTGTGAGGTCATTTCACTTCCACCCTGTATACAGGGTCATTCACGAGGCTTTACCGCCACTTTTTTTTAGTAGGTTATTTTACGACGGTTTATCAACATCTTAGATTATTTAGCGTCTGAATGAGATGAAGGTGATAATGCCGGTGAAATGAGTCCTGAGTCCAGCACCGAAAGTTATCCAGCATTTACTCATATTGGGTTGAGGGAAAACCCCGGAAAAAACCTGAACCAGGTAACTTGCCCCAACCGGGATTCGAACCCGGGCCACCTGGTTTCGCGGCCAGACGCGCAAACCGTTACTCCACAGGTGTGGACCTTACCGTCACTTACGGAGCTTATTTCTGAAGATATTTTGAGCAAAAAATGCCATATAAACATTTGTCCTAATCTCAATATTTTCAGAGTTACACTAATTTGAAATTACAAATAAAATATATTTTTCTTTAGCTTTAAAGCTAAAAGAATATTACAAATAGAGAATGAACTATTCAGAAGTATCATTTCTTTAATTGGCTAGTGTTCTGAAAATAAAAACATGTGTTGTTAATTGCTTTTTTACAGTTTTTGTTTTTCAATTTTTAACAAAAAATTACATTATTCTTACGCACTTAAAAAAATTATATAAATCATAAGACTTCAGGAACTTGATTCTTTACAGTTTAATTATGCATCTTAATGAAGAATTTATAAGAGTGGCGTGATTTTAACAATTGAAGACCGCCCTCATAGAAGGTTGTATATCACATTTTTGACAATGTTGAGTTTCTGGTGGTATAAGGTTGTACATCAAAGAACTGACATTTTTTTCTATTTTCTGTAAAAATCATAGAAATGTGATGTACAACCTTTTTTGAGGCAGGTCTTCAATAGTTGTGATAAATGTATAAGAAAAATTTAATTTTGTAAATAAAAATCGAAAAAAAAAATTTCTGTACGAAGCAACTATGGAATTCACAACACATTTTTAACTTCAGAATACTAGCTAATTAAAGAAATGATACTCCTGAATAGTTCCTTTTTTATCTGTAATATTCTTTTACCCTTAAAACTAAATAATAATGGTATTTTACAAACAACTTCAAATTAATGTATCTATGAAAGTATTGAGATTCGGATAAATGTTTGTATGACTTTTTTGCTCAGAATGTCTTCGAAAAAAAAGCTCGTAAATGGCGGTAAATCCTCTTGAATCTCTCTCTCTGTGTGTGTGTGTGTGTGTGTGTGTGTGTGTGTGTATACACACGTGTTAATTCATTTAACTATTTAGGTTATAACCTCTCTTACATCACTGATGAAGATATGTCGAACAATATATATAAATTTATAAAAATCACTGCCGTAATTAACTTACTTACTTACAAATGGCTTTTAAGGAACCCGAAGATTCATTGCCGCCCTCACATAAGCCCGCCAGCGGTCCCTATCCTGTGCAAGATTAATCCAGTCTCTATCATCATACCCCACCTCCCTCAAATCCATTTTAATATTATCCTCCCATCTACATCTCGGCCTCCCTAAAGGTCTTTTTCCCTCCGGTCTCCCAACTAACACTCTATATGCATTTCTGGATTCGCCCATACGTGCTACATGCCCTGCCCATCTCAAAGGTCTGGATTTAATGTTCCTAATTATGTCAGGTGAAGAATACAATGCGTGCAGTTCTGTGTTGTGTAACTTTCTCCATTCTCCTGTAACTTCATCCCGCTTAGCCCCAAATATTTTCCTAAGCACCTTATTCTCAAACACCCTTAACCTATGTTCCTCTCTCAGAGTGAGAGTCCAAGTTTCACAACCATACAGAAGAACCGGTAATATAACTGTTTTATAAATTCTAACTTTCAGATTTTTGGACAGCAGACTGGATGATAAGAGCTTCTCAACCGAATAATAACACGTATTTCCCATATTTATTCTGCGTTTAATTTCTTCCCGAGTGTCATTTATATTTGTTACTGTTGCTCCAAGATATTTGAATTTTTCCACCTCTTCGAAGAATGAATCTCCAATTTTTATATTTCCATTTCGTACAATATTCTGGTCACGAGACATAATCATATACTTTGTCTTTTCGGGATTTACTTCCAAACCGGGCGTAATTAACGCCGTCTTCAAATCCTCCCATGTTCAGAAACATACAAGGCTAAAGGTATATAAAACACTAGCTCGACCGGTCCTCACTTACGGTAGCGAGGCATGGACAATCAGAAAAGCTGATGAGCAAGGCTGACGACAGCTGAAATTAGGTTCATGAGACGAACAGCGGGATGCTCTTTGCTGGAACACCGTAAAAATGTGGACATATTGCAGGAACTAAAAATGGATCCTATAGTTAATTTTGTTCGACTTCAGTGGAAAAAAAAAACATGTCGAAAGGATGGATCGCACTAGATGGCCTAAACAGATTCTTACTTATGTGCCAAGAGGAAAGAGGAAATTGGGAAGACCACGAAAGCGCTGGCATGAGACCGTAACAGATCCAGTAGGGTCTAATACGTGACGGATATGATGATGATGATGATGATGATAATATATATATGTTTGTACTGTACTCTAACCACGCGAAAGTCTTTGGGGGCTGAGACGAAGCGGGATAATGCTGTGAATGAATGTTGATGTCATAAGATGTCATAAGGTCACACACGTGGGTACTCGTATCTGTATTGGCTAGCTCTCACAGCACAAACAATAACATTGATACACACATATTGATACTACCTTAGTTACAAAATTAGATCACTGTTAATCTCCTGGTATTTTAATCTCTCCGTACAGGAAATAACATCTGCAGGAGAGCGCATGGTTTTTAAACTGATATTATAACGGTAATATTATCTATCTACTTTGCTCCAATAGATGACGCAATAGTTAGCACATTCCTTTCACGGTTGATCTCCTGGTTGGAGAACAGTAAGCCATATTACCTTGTTTTAATTACGCTGAGGAAATGATACAAGGATAAGAGAAAAAGATCGAATAAAAGAATGAAGGACAAACTGAAATATTGTAAAATATATTTGTACAGTTATATTTCTGTTTTCTACAAGCTTAATAAAATGCACAGAGAGAATCGAACCGTGGTCTTAACTATTAGAGCCATATAATCACCGTTTTAATGGAGTAATAGAAAGTATCTAGTCATTTTTACTGTAGGAAATCTCTGAGGACAAATTGTTTTTACAGCTGACAACAGATTTTACGATTCATTAAAAAGTTATGTAGTGGCGAGGAATGATTTCCATAGAACAAAAGAGGACTTGAATTATGAGCCGTCTTAAATGTTACACGACTCAATGCATCACTGCGCTCTGTGAAATTAAATCTGGAAATAAATAACCAGCTGGCTCAGATGTTGCTTGTCAACTGACGCCTTCGAGGAAGCTGAGAGTTGTGTCGTTTGCTCGTAATTAGTACGGAACTTCTTAAACTACAATCCAGTTTCCCTTTTTAATGATTTCGCTAGTTCATCGCCAGCCTCGTATAAATCCACCAATGGTCGCTATCCTGTGAGAATCGATACATATCACAATGTATCGCAACCCATATTTTTCAATTACTACACTTCAAAGAAAGGCCTGATATAGAGTCCTTTAACGTAATAAAACAACATACTTACTTACTGACTTTTAAAGAACCCGGAGGTTCATTGTCGCCCTCACATAAGCCCGCCATTGGTCCCTATCCTGAGCAAGATTAATCCAGTATCTACCATCATATCTCACCTCCCTCAAATCCATTTTAATATTATCTTCCCATCTACGCCTCGGCCTCCCCAAAGGTATTTTTCCCTAATATCCTATACGCATTTCTGGATTCGTCCATACGTGCTACATGTTCTGCCCATCTCAAACGTCTGGATTTAATGTTCCTAATTATGTCAGGTGAAGAATACCAAAGTGAGAGTCCAAGTTTCACAACCATACAGAACAACCGGTAATGTAACTGTTTTATAAATCCTAACTTTCAGTTATGTTGAGAGCAGACTGGATGACAAAAACTTCTCAACCGAATAATAACAGGCGTTTCCCATAGGCTATTTATTCTGCGTTTAATTTCTTCCCGAGTGTCATTTATATTTGTTACTGTTGCTCCAAGATATTTGAATTAATATCGATATTAAACATGAATAAATGATATATGATCTACATTTTTATCTATTCTTGTATATTAGACCATGGTTGAAAAAATATTTCCTTTGGATAAAAAAATTAAACTTGTGAAAAATGAGCATTAAAATTAAAACTTACATTCTTATAACACATTTATAGTTCTCAGACAAATCTAAAAATTAACATGGATACAGTTTTAATAAGTTCCCTTCCCTTTATCCATTGAATCAGTGCTGGCCATCATTGAATATAGCTCGACCAATCAGCATATAGGCTACTACCTCTTTCGTCTCTTTCCTTTCCGCTGTAAAGCGCTCAGGCTCTCCTGATCTCTAAAGCGCTTGCTTGCTCCTATGGGCATTAATTGACATGACTGCTCTAGAATATGCCATTAGGAAAGTCCAGGATAACAGAGAGGGTTTGGAATTGAACGTGTTACACCAGCTGCTTGTCTATGCGAATGACGTGAATATGTTAGGAGAAAATCCACAAACGATTAAGGAAAATACGGGAATTTTACTTGAAGCAAGTAAAGCAATAGGTGTGGAGGTAAATCCAGAAAAGACAAATGATTATGTCTCGTGACGAGAATACTGTACGAAATGTAAATATAAAAATTGGAAATTTATCCTTTGAAGAGGTGGAAAAATTCAAATACCTGGGAGCAACAGTAACAAATATAAATGATACTCGGGAGGAAATTAAACGCAGAATAAATATGGGAAATGCCTGTTATTATTCGGTTGAGAAGCTTTTATCATCCAGTCTGTTGTCAAAAAATCTTAAAATTAGAATTTATAAAATATTTAATTATATTATCGGTTGTTCTGTATGCTCTTGAAACTTGGACTCTCACTTTGAGGGAGGAACATAGGTTAAGGGTGCTTGAGAATAAGGTGCTTAGGAAATATTTGGGGCTAAGAGAGATGAAGTTACAGGAGAATGGAGAAAGTTACACAACATAGGACCTTTGGGGAGGCCGAGTCGTAGATGGGAAGATAATATTAAAATGGATTTGAGGGAGGTGGGATATGATGATAGAGACTGGGTTAATCTTGCTCAGGATAGGGACCAATGGCGGGCTTATGTGAGGGCGGTAATGAACCTCCGGGTTTCTTAAAAGCCAATAAGTAATAAGTAAGTAAGTAATTAAGTAAGTAACAGCTATTACAATGCGAAAACACTCACTAACAGTAAACTATCTAAAATAATTTACAAGAACTTGTGTCACGTCCTTCTCGATAATAAACTTATTAAGTGAGATCAGCAAGCGCAGAATCTGTCCGCTGAACAAATGCAGACGGTCCATTTAGGGTCTGTTGTTTAATCTCTCCCTCCTATTCTCGACTGTATCTTGTTTGAAGTGCAACCGTAGAAAATAATGGAGGAAAGGTGTTGGTTTTCTGGAGCTGCGACTTTTCGGGCAGGTCCATCTTGATTCTACGTATGTTATGGTTGACACACGAGGCTAGGGACTATCTCCAAGTGTCAAAGAAGCACAACTGAGGGGTATCCACTTCGACCTGGCCGTCTTTGTAGAGTCGGCCATTTTGAGACGGTAATAACAAATATTCAACCATCGATCCATTCATAAACCGCAGCCTGTGTAGCAACTGAGGGAATTAGTCTATCGGTCTGATGTGGCATGAAAATATTTTGTATTTATTTTATAAAATTAATATCTTCATCTACGTCACCAGAACTGTTGCTAAATATCATTGCAATTGCTTTAAGATCGAATTCATAGTCGTCACTTATAAAATTAGGAGACACTTAAGTATTGAGCGTTTCCTTAGCACTTATTTTAGATCATATTGTAGAGACGCTTCTCTCCTATATGCACTGAGCATTCCCTTGACATCGAAATAAATATGACAACATGGCTAGACGTGAGCGCTTCCGCATATTCAATTGTTTTCCAGCACTTTCAGATTCTTAAATTGACATTATTAAAATAGACAGACGCGGAAGTGAATACTATGGACCTCAAAATTATACAAAATGTCCAGAAAGCATTTCACGGAAGAAGAAAGAGGTGAGCTAAGAGAACTAGTTTTGAAATATAAATATACGATAAATCTGCACAAACCAACTGCAAAATAATAACAAAGACAGAATAATTTAATTTTGTTTTGATTTGTTCCAATACTGTAAGCAAGTTATAATACAATATTAAGTTTCAAATGTGCCGTCTGTGCTTATCTAATTTTATAAAGTACTAATTATAACATGAACGTTTTCGGCACTAGTGTGCCATTTTCAAATGTATAGAAGATGCTGCCTAGTTACATTGTCAAATAGATACACGTAAAACTGATCATTATGTATGTGAAAACTTCCACAGTTTAATTAACATTTTAATATTTTACATCATAGTGCAACTAAACAACGTTTTTAATATGAAACTGGATCACTCCATTTAACAACGTCAAGTTAACCACAACGTTCATCACACAACGATGGACATTATAATAGCAAAAAAATATTTTAATTTACTATTTTTAAGTATGTGTTTTAATTAACTATATGTAAGGGTTTGCATTTCATGTTATAATTTAAGGGTATATACTATAAGTTTTCACACACATAATGATCATGTTTACATGTATCTATTTGACAATGTAGCTAGGCAGCATCTTCTATACATTTGAAAATAGCACACTAGTGCCGAAAACGTTCATGTTATAATTAGTACTTCATAAAATTAGATAAGCACAGACGGCCCATTTGAAACTTAATATTATATTAAAACCAGAATAGCTTTATGTTTTGCCAAAAATAGGTTATAATTACATTATAATCTGTTATTGCTATATTATTACATAAACCTACCTGAAATAATGCTGTAGCATAAAATCTCAAAACAAACCAGTATTTTCAGCAGTGGTGAAATCAGTAAGCCTCTCATGGTTGTATTGTGATTTTCAATGAGAAACACCAGAATATCCACAACAGTGTTCTTCTTGAAACGTTATCTCCTCTTAAATTGTTGGTCATTGTACATCTCTAAAGGGTTTTCCATATATGTGATATATCTTTTTGTTTTACCGAAACACATTTTCATTTTCATTATAGAACTCAATAAACTCAATGAAATCACATTCATCATCCACTGTATATCGAATCAGCTGATTACAATGCATATGAGGAAACACTTGAGTAAGCTGACAAGCTACCTTATTTGAATAAGTGTTCACTTCAGTGGGATTTATGTATAGGAAATTATTATAAGCAACTGCTTAAGGGTTTCCTTAATATAAGTGTTGACTATGAATTCGGCCTTTAGTTTAGCTGTCAATAGTGTCCATTTACTCTTGAAATAAAGTCAATAAATACTTATTTCCTTTATGCATAATTTGTTGCACTGTTAAACTTTATACATCAAAGAGCAATTGTAAAGAAATATGTGTTAGCTTGTCACTGTACAAAGAATTATTATAATTTCGGAATATGTATGGTAAGGCTTTCCTGTGTTAAATTTCAACGTACCTCGTTTACATGTTTCGACCTATTTATGGGTCATCTTCAGAACTGGTAGTTGTTGGTCTTGACGCCACTTGTTCTGTTTCCTGTGAGGGTACGTTCGTGTGGTATAGTGTAGAGTCAAAAAGTGTGTATGTTCTGAAATTGAGTTCTGTGTTGAGAATTTCGTTGGGGTGTGTTTTTGTGTGTCTGTACAGTTCATATTGTTCTAGTGTGTTTAGTTTCTGGCTTTTTGGTTGGATGTGTAGTATTTCCATGTCTGTGTTGATGTCTCTGTGGGTGTGGTTAGCATTTGTGATGTGTTCTGCATATGTGGAGGTGTTTTTTAATTTTGTTATGTTGTTTTTGTAATTTTGTTGTTTGTACAAAACACCTCCACATATGCAGAACACATCACAAATGCTAACCACACCCACAGAGACATCAACATAGACATGGAAATAATACACATCCAACCAAAAAGCCAGAAACTAAACACACTAGAACAATATGAAATATACAGACACACAAAAACACACCCCAACGAAATTCTCAACACACAACTCAACTTCAAACCACACACACTCTTTTACTCTACACTATACCACACGAACACACCCTCACAGGAAACTGAACAAGAGGCGCCAAGACCAACAACGACCAGTTCTGAAGATGACTCATAAATAAACATGTAAAAGAGGTACGTTGAAATTTAAAGCAGGAAAGTCTTACCATACATATTCCAAAGTGATACAGTGTTAAAAGTTGTGTAATCAA
Organism: Periplaneta americana; assembly: GCA_025594305.2. Classification (NCBI taxonomy): domain Eukaryota; kingdom Metazoa; phylum Arthropoda; class Insecta; order Blattodea; family Blattidae; genus Periplaneta; species Periplaneta americana. The sequence goes on along the minus strand of JAJSOF020000036.1, from coordinate 19,204,464 downwards.
GATGTATAATTATTATAAAGTGTGCAAAACTTCATTTATAAAGATTTTAATGTCTTCGTAAAGTTCAACTTTACAAGTTGTGACTGTAAAATAGAAGTTTACAATTTACGAACAAAATTTACAACTCACAGTAACTGTAAACATTGTGAAACAGGCCACAGGTCTCGTCTTTTAAATATTTAGGCTGCAAATTTACATAAGCCTATGGATGTAGAAGAAAAACTAAATATATTGATAGAATTGTTTATTGTATGTTTTGTCCTCTGAATAGCTTATCTTATGGTAAGTGAATTGCTATTCACTATAACAGCTTAATTTATTGACAAATACAAATACAGATTAACTTTCTACAATCTTCACTCATATACCTTGCATTTTTTTAAGTTATCTAGTAATGTATATTGTAAATTAGAAAGCAAAATTTAATCAAATATTTCACCTCTAGTGAAACAGAAAATATATGAACTTCGTTTAACATTTTTTGCATTTTTTTCTCGTGTTATGTTTAAGATATTCTTAAACCTGTAGGTCTACTATGTAGAACACAAACTGTAAAATAAATTGTAAAAATTTGATGTACATTAATTCAGTAGTTTCAGAGAAAAATGCACTTAAGTTTGAAAAATACCAACTTATGGAAAACTGCATTTAAAAAAAAGAAGAACGTATGAATTACATGCACCGCCAAATTTTAAGGGCCATTTAAAGGGCTTACCTGCAGAAATACCACCCACAATATTTATGTTGTGTTAAAGAGCAAGTTTTGTACCTTTTTTAAACACAAAAAAATAAATAAAAATTCGATTTTTGACCCCTAATCACTACCTGGTTCCCTTAATGCAGTCCGTTTGAGGTTTGCTACTATGTTTGTGGTGTTATTTTCGTTGCAAATATTCAGGTAAAAAACACACAAGCTCCACCTTGATGCCTCATCTGTTGGATTTCTACACACACAGCTGAATGCTTGCTTCGTATGTTTTGATTAAAACGAACTCCCACATCTATTAGGAACATCTCCAGTTCTCTATTGTTCACTAGTACTATGTATGTCCTATTGTTATCTATTGTCAGATCGCTGATTATTCTTCTGTCTCAACGTAACTTGCACGATCTTTTTTCAAGCATGGTATTTGCTCGGCACTTGCAATATGGCGTCTTTTCTGTCGTAAGTAATGAGTATTTGTACATCAGCCCCTCGAGTATTACTTTTGCTATGTGTTTTGCTTCTTAATATGTACTAGTTTCTATTATTGTCTTACAGGTTTGTATTGCAATATGAGCGAGGATTTCTATTTATGACTCTCGATGTCCGTATCATTCATAGTACAGGGTGTTCCTTTTGGGAAGACATGAACGTGATAATAAATGAGAACTGTTGCTATTTATCGTTAAATAATTTGTACATGCGAGCTATTCCATCTCAAATCGCCCGAAATATAGAGAAAATTGACCTTACAATTTCTAAATACAATGAAATTTTATGTACGTAGACAACTGTGATACAATGCTTTGTGCAAAGTTGAAGGCATCAGAACTTCATAGTGTTTAAATTAAAAATATTTAAATTTATCGTATTTTCATAAAATTAGCAAATTTAGACTGTTGTAGCTCCGAAACCCTTTCACCCAATGATCAAAATCATGGTTTATTTTGATGCTGAGAAATTAGAGCTTATATTGACTTACAAACAGATTTTCTTACTTTTTATGGAAATGGAGAAATTTAGATTTTTCCTCATTAAGACGCCTTTGGCTAGGAAAAAATATTTTAAAAATATATACTTAGATTCCGCATTGAAAGTACAAATAAACACATATTTTTTAGAGCCGATGGTATGTTAATAAGAAAGTATTGAAAATATCAAATAAAGAAAATAAATAGTACGCGCGTGAACTAACCAGTAGCGCGTAGCTGGGCTAGCTTTATCACAAGTTTTCATAAACACAGGAGTAAAATGACGCCCAACGCTCGCTTATCTTCAGCTCTCGGCCAGTGCGTGCGGTACTGCGCCGTTGAAGTCTAGGCGTGTGAAAATAATCTATTTAATCCCTCGAAACTTATTGCCGTACCACTAAGCAAACAATCCCGAATCCCTCTTAATAATGCAAGGTTTTTTCTCAATATTTTTTCTTACATTTTTACAAATGGTCAAAAAGCAAGTAAAATCAGATCATCTGTCTTTTTGTACAAAATAAAAATAAGGATTACTTCTTAACATAACCTACCAAATGTCAGCTTCAAAATAAGCCCTCGTTCAATGTTCTGCGGTAAATGGTTCCAGAGTTCTGAGCGCTGAAAGAGGCTTGTTTTCATAAAACACGCTAAATTTGTCGCTCAATAATACGAAAACCGTTTGACTTTCGATAGGATATTTTTGAAAATGCACTCCCCTCAGCACCTTGTATAAGTAGGGAAAAAATTAGAGTATAAAAATGCGATGATTTTTACTGATCGATTTCATATGGAATAGCCCATGCATTCAAGAAAAGAATGGGAGTTTTGTCCAAATTAGACCTCAACGTGCCCACCATTGCGAACACGACACAGTTCATATCTTGGGGCTAATTCCTCCCATATGTGGTCTAACATCTCAGGGGTAACTTTCTCAAAAACTGAAAAAATCTTTGCTCTGTGATCATGAATATCTCTGGGTCACTGTGCATACACATCATTCTTCACGAAACTCCAGAGAAAGAAATCGTGTGGTGTCAAGTCTGGGGAATTTGGAGGCCACATAATTGGCCCTTTTCGACCACACCAGTTATTACCAAATGTGTCATCTAGATAATCAAGGACGTTTGTTGCCCTATGAGGTGGTGCACCATCCTGTTGGAACACCATACCCAGGTTGTTTTCCTGTTGCAGTTGTGGTTCGAAAAAGTTTTTCAACATATCCAGGTATGGTCCTGATCGAACTGTTTCCTCTGCGGGCCCATACAGATTATAGCGACTTACCGCGCACCAAACATTAACTTTAGGACTAGCCCGTTCCAGTTCATATGAGACCTGCGGATTTTCACGTCCCCATATGATTGAATTATGGGTATTCACTCGCCCACTAATATGGAAGATGCTTCGTCAGAAAATAGTTCTGTGGAAATGAAATAATTTTATTCCTCTGTACACCTTATTTATGTGTATTTATCTGTACATCTTACACATACTGTATTCATCTGACGTTGTTTACGTTGTCTACTTACAGTATTCCATTCAGTGCGCTGTCTGAGGGGTGGGGACAGGAAACTACACTAAAGCAATGCAGATAGCGTAATGTGTAACGGACATGGTCGGTCCTGATATGCACGTCTGTAGACAGCAGTGTATGTGTACAAGTTGCAGTGTCCAGTCGATCAGTCCTAGTGAAATGGAGGAGTACACGATAGCGGAATAAGCAGACCTGATTTTCGAATACGGATGATCCAATGCGAACAGTAGACAAGTTCACAGATTGTATCGGTACAAGTACCCACGTAGGAGACATCCGGCCTATACCATCTTTCCACTACTGTTCCAAACGTTAAGGGAAGGAGGGCACGTGGTGCGGAATTACAATTCCATTTCCACACAACTATTTTTGCTTGTAACTTTCGACTCAGTCATTTCCGGACCAGGGTTCCTTATCTTAAATTGATACATGTGCCCTTCCCCATCATCTCTGAAAGTTTGTAACACCAGCCCGGAAACACCCTGTATAGCAATTCTGAACACTAATAATTAAAACAATTTAACTTCTGTTCATTTGATCCTTCTTTATTTTTATTATTATTATTATTATTATTATTATTATTATTATTATTATTATTATTCATAACCATAATCAAAGAGCCAAAGACCTCACAATGGAAGATATACCGCTCTTACAGTGATGGTAAACATCTGCTCATTTCTCATATTAATTTTGTGCGAGATCGTGCGTATTTGCTTGCTTTCCGCACAAAACCAATAAGCGGTAAGTGTGAAATTCCACATTCAGTATTCCCAACGTAACACACATAACAATTTCCCTATTCTTACTGCTTAAGCGTCATATTCATTTTACTGCTTTAGGCTTTTAACATATTATTTTTAAAGACGTTCAATATAGTAATAATTATAAATTGGAAACTTACCACTGCAATTTCACCTAAATTGCATTGTTAATTATTGTTTTTAAATATTTTGCACGACAAAAGCAACATTGGTACTAGAATTCACAAAACTGCAACCACAGTCTCCAGTGCATCGACTTCCTGCCAGACGGAGGGTTTATCAAATGCTGCCATCTATAGTGCTAATGCTTCAACTTCGACGGAAACTGGAAAACCAATATTCATGCAAAAAAGTTTCACAATAGAAAAAACTGATGGTGGTGCTCCAGTGACTCTGAATAACTGCACAAATGTGACAATTAATTTTAAAGTGCAGAAATAAATAATTTTCTTAAAGTATTAAAATGAAAAATAAATCCTTACATAACCTAACCGTTTGTTTTCAGTTCGCATTTATAGACTGGAGGGAAAAAAAGACAGACGTATATCACGGCCTGCTGCAGTATAGTACAGACAGAAAACATTTTATAGGAACAATGTTGAAGATAGATATATTTGTTTTCCAAAGTTGCCGTCATTGAACAGAAACCAAGATGGAGATTTCATTGCAACTAATTAGAAATTCCTCTTTGAGGTATGTAATAAACGATCTTCGCACAAAATAATGTACGATACACGGGCGGTATGTTTGTTTTCATGTTCTCGGAAATTAAAAAGCTCAATTACGTTTCGCTTTTTCAATCTTTTCCTCGAACATGAAAACGTCAACATACCGCTCTTGTAACTCATATTACTATTAGGACCCATGTTTATAGGACTTTTATTTCTTGTTTTGATTCATAGTATCTCGTCTCTAAATATTGGAACTTTTTTTTTCAGAACACCCTTTATATCAACTTCATTTTAAAAGACAGAATAATCTAATTCTGGACTCGGTGAAAAGATATGTCACTTTCAATATTTATTATTTTCTGTAAAATTATAGAAGATAATGCAACATATTGTCATAAAACACATAATAAAGTTAACAGAACTATTAAAAAGGGATGTAATGTCATTGTAAAAGCAGTATTCTAGGACTTTCAAAATAATGTGCGTGGATTAAAGGAAAAGATAGGAAGAAATAGTCTTACTGGCAAAAAAGTAAGCCGTAAAATATAAGGAAGAAAACGCAAGACCTTGCAAAAGTAGCGATAATCACATGACATGACGCGAGCATTATATCAGAAGAGCGCCTAGCAGAAGGCAAGATACTTTATTGACAATGGAGAAACACCCATGCCCGAGACGAAATTCGAATTTGAGACCGCAGTTTCTACCTTACATAATATCACAACAATATCGTAACCCGGTAGATTACTAAGAATGTAACAGAGATTCTAGTAAGTTAATTCCCATGCGACAAAAAATTTTGAGCGCAGCTGTACACGGCTCGGGGAAATCTTGAAGACAAATGGATCTCTTCTCTTTGACCATTCATTAGATCTGAGAGATACGCCCGCGGGGGATATTATATCGCTAAAAAAAAGTGTGATCAGCTTCAATTTCTTTGTCCTATACCAACCTTCGAGCAGTATGCGTTCCCGTCTCCTAAGATAATAATGTAACTCTGGGTTTCTCGAAATTGTTTGTCAATACAATGATTTTACTGATATACATGTGACTGTATTGAGGAATCTCTTCTCCCATGATTCAGGTACGCACAATATGTAATTGAACATTCTTTTGTGATTTCTAGGAAATTATTCTCAGTCGAAATGGTTCACTACGAATTTTGTGATGATACAGATCTTTCATTTCAAAACTTTCCAATGTAAGTAAATATTTATTTTATTTAAATTTCATTCAACAAAAAAACACGTCAATTTAGATATTGAGGGGGAAGTTTAAAACCAGTGTTAATTATATTTTAGGTTTTAGCCCCTAACCCTCTCCATCCCTATTTTGAATTTTCAAATCGCACTCCTACATTACGATATTTAAATTTGAAAGCATATTCATTTGTTTATACATCTAATTTATTTGTTCTCACATCCTTTTGTTTTCTATCATCGCCAGGCAACCTGGATTGTTGTTATTATCGATTAGATCTGAAGAGAACAAAATCACAGTCTAGTATATACAGTCACGAACCTTGAGTTGTGAGGGTGCTAGGAACAATAGACTGTGCCGATACTATTTCGTATTGTCTGTAATGAGGCGATAGTAGCGATCCTACTGGTTAGCAACTATCAATGGATGCATATTTACTATGTATTGAGCTTCGTGACTGTATATACTAGACTGTAATAAAACTACAAAGATTCTTACAGGTTACTAAAAGATACTAGCACAAACTAATATTAAGGAATATTATGTATGTATTATGAGCCTATTCTTTAAAAATTTTAAAGAGGATAGAGGATAATAAAATCTGAAGTTTGTATTTATGTCATTTATGTATCATTTTGATATTATGACAATGCTATGTAGGAGTTCCGGAATAGGCTGTATTACTGTCTTCCTAGCAATGGAGAACATTTTGAACATTTAATTCAGTAAATTTAATTAATTGAATTTATAAAATTATCTATAGTAATGTCATAACAGATCTGAGATTTGCCGATAAATCCACTCGCTTCTCCCATGGATTTGTTTGGGAAATCTCAGACCTCGAGTGACATTTATTATTACTATTTCGTTAATAAAATAAAAATGTAAGTAATATATCCCTAAAATTCGCTCACAAAATGCTAATAATCGTATATTTATGCATACTTAACCTATTCAGAAATAATGAAGTTGAAATAGATGAATAACGATTACTGCAATAAAGAAATTGAATGTTATTCAGTAATACCAATTGAGAAAAGAGAAATACAGGTTTAAAATGTTAATTACATGTACTGCACTTTTCTCTTGTTCTTATAACAGAAATATGTTTTCATTATCTGCTGAAATCATAATTTAATTTAAACATTGTACAGTATAATTATAAATAACCTGATTAATACATTAATTAAATGAACAATTATTATGAAGGGGTGTCACTTTCTTTAGATACAATGGACATGGAATTATTAGAAGATGAAGATGTAGATGTGGAAGTAGGATTTCACACTTTATTTAATATAATAGAATCATGCTCATCGATTTACGTGGAAACTGTTGGCAACACTGACTAAAAAGAAGAACGATCATGCGATAAATTGATAGTGATAAATAGAGCTGCAGAAATTATCACGATGTATGACTCTGATTGGTTAGAATTCAAAATTTCATTACACATCATTGGCCCAAAATGGACTGACGTCATATAAACGAAATAGGCCAAAATAAACAGCGTTTCTATCCTAGCAATAACAAACATCCAGGTTGCCAGGTGATAATGCAATACAAAAGATGTGGAAACAAATGAATGAGATGTATAAACAATTGAATACTCCTTCAAATTTATTATATGGGTGCTATTTGAAATTTCAATAGGAACTGAAGAGGTGAGGGGAGTGAAAGTTGAAATGCAATTAACTCTGGTTTTAAACTTTTCCCTCAGTACGTAAGTTGACATGTTTTTGGTTTAAATTGAATTTAATTGAAATAAATATTTATTTAGACTGGTTGATATTTTTACCTATTCGTGCCTTAGAATTACCTTTAGTTTCTTCTTTGGTCTGTCTCAATCTTTTCTCCCATTTGGAAATGATTGAACTATTAATTCTGGCACATAATCACTGTAAAACTATTGAATACCATGTAATGTGTGTATGTATTTATTAACATTACATTTGGGTATACACCCGGTGGCAGTGATATATAATATAATTACAGTAATAAAATTACAATAATAACAGCAAATAAAAAATAAAATAAATGTAAATTTAATTCTAACTTTAAATAAATAAATGCAATAAACCTAGGACTATAAATAAAAAAACTATGCTATAATAACGTCTACTATAAGCAAAAGTAAACCTAACTTATAAGTACGTCTATTAAACCCAACTATTATCAACTTAATTACTTACCCGGCTCCGGAACAATTTTTCCCTCGAAATTATTCAAATCAACTTTACAGGGAGTTATACCTGAAATCTTGATTTGCAACTTAATTACAAGTCACCTTAATTAATTACATATCAACTTAGTTAATTACATGTCACAACTTATATAATTACACTGCACTTACAATTAAATTTTCAGTCTAATCTTCTCAACCTTTTCTTAAATGTATTGATTTTGAGAGGACCACCCTGAAAGATTGCTGAAGGTAAGCTGTTCCAGTCTACTATTGTGCGGTTGACAAAGGAAAATTTTGCCACGTCTGTTTTTTGTTTTCTACATTTAAACTTTCTAATATGATCAGCCCTGCCTAAGTATGATGGTGTCAGTAATCTAGCACTGATGTCAGTAATCTAGCATGCCTTGTGTCTCATTTATGCCTAAAACAATGCACTTAGTCTAGTGTTTCGTCGCCTTGATTTGAGAAATTTCCACCCTAAGTCTTTTACTTTCTCTTCACCATGTCCCTTTCCCATTTTGACATATTTTTCTCCCCTGCGTTGGACCTTTTCTATTGAATCGATTTCGTTTTGTCTGTACGGATCCCAACCTAGTGCTCCATATTCCATAATTTGGCGAACAAGAGTTTCGAACACTAATTCTTTTGACCTTCGGTTAGATTTCTTCAGAATACGCATAGAGAAATGTAGTGCTTTCCAGGCTTTCTTTGTAGTATTAGTGACTTGTTCCTCCCAACCCAGTTTGTTACTTAAATATATACCTGGGTATTTACTAGTGTTCACTTGTGGGACGCACAGGTATACTATTCAGGTGATATTTGAGACAAATTTCTTTATGCGTTCTAGAGAAGGATATTGACTGACTTTTACTCACACTGATTTTCATTTTATTTCCTGTCGTCCAGGTTTCAATAATGTTAACTCTTAAATTGGCAATGTATTCTAAAGGATACAATAGGTTAATAGGCTATATCAGAGCCATCTTCAGTTACAAGCCGGAGCATGGGTAAGTTTGGCAACGCTGAGTGGAGGCCGGCGAGGCGAAATAAAGGCATGAGGTTTGACGTTTTAGTGCTCTGATTTCGTTGTCACGTGTACATTTTCGACATTAATTGATACAAAACTAAGTGCATATGATCAAGATTCAGTGTATTCATGTACGTAATTTATTACGGAATTCGAAATGGTATTTTATTTGAGTTTCAGACTACCGCGTAAGTACTTGCATACAACCACTTATAACTTAAAAAAAATTAAAAGCATACGTGTTTTTATTTATGGTACAAGGGAAAATAAATAAATACTTAAAGAAATGTTACTTGTACCAAAAATAAATAAAATAACGACGTATTTTCGCAGTACTCTATTCCAATCAATTAACCATTATGTAGCTAGTAAATTGACAATGTTTTGCCTCTTTATGTTGTTTTATCTCTGACGTGAAAGGTCTAGGATATCATATACATTTTAATTTCATGTGATTATCTGTTGTGCTTTTCTATAAATATTTCAGATGGCCAGGAAGCCAGTTTTAGCTTGAACCTGGCCAGTCGCCAAAACAATAGGCCTACTGTTATCCTAAATTATTTGTTATAAACTTTTTAAAATACGGTATAATTTTAAATAAATATAAATACAGAAAACAAGCTAAGAGTGTAACTTTGCAAATAAAATAAAAATGTAAACAGAGGAAACTATTGACATATTATAATAAAGTATGAGGATGTAAATACAGTTAGGCCAAGTATAAACATCAATGAAAAAATTAAGAAACATACCTTCAACATAATACGTAACAAGACACATCATTATCTATTAAGTATGTGCCAATTAGCGTAAACTCAGTGAACTTTAAATCCTGTAAATATGAAGTGAAAAGAAACATGTTTATAGCTAATTTATTGCAAAACAATAATATTAATAAACAAACCTTGAAAACCAACAAATTGACTGTGTGCACCTACAAATTATAGGTAGTTCTGACGTATAGCAGGCATTACGAATCTTCAACAAAACAACATTTATGGGATCACAAAACAGCTGTTTACAATGAACTTGAAAATCAACGCCGTAACTTTATTGATATAGCAGGCGAGACCCAACAATTTGCCTAGAATTCTGATACACCACAAACCACAAGTAAGACTATAAAATGTAGTTTATACAATATTTTTTAATATTTAGAAGAATTGTCATTCACTTTGTCATTAATAATAACCGTATAAACTGCTAACGACTGCAGGCATATTTTCATTTATTGTCTTTTTTATCGCCAACACGCACTTAGTTTATAATACATCAACAATTAACGTCTGGTATGACCGCGAACATAATTCCATCGACACACACTTATGATGTACCATTAATAAAATTTACATTGAAAATCGGCATTAGCACAAACACGTGTTCTGGAATGTAGGCCTCCGGTTGAAAGTTGTTGTTTATTGTTAATAAAATAACATTCACAGAAATACAATCAGTTCTTCCCTGAAGGAGTAAAAAACTCGTGCTCAGGGAGATATCTAAACACAATGATAAACACGAAGATAATTTTTTGACACAAACTGGGTCAAGAAAAAAATTACAGGATTAAATTAAATTTAAAAATACAATTTCAATTTTAACAATTTAAGTCATACAAATACATATACATATTAAATCAATGTATATTCTTTAAAAATTAAATTCCTAATGCTATTTTTTAAATTCCTGATACTAAAATTTTGCAAATCTGGATATTTATGAATTATTTTATTGTATAACCTTGGACCAAAGTAGGTACCATGGCTCAGAGCTGTGCTTGTGAAACACTTTGGTTCCTCTAGTCGTATAAAATCGGATCTTTTAGTTCCATATTTATGATGATACAATTTGAATTTATTACGGTTTTTAGGTATGAAGATTAATAAGGCAATATAATAAATCTGTTTAATTTTCAAAACTTTAAAATCAGTAAACAAAATCTCGGATGAATAATCAATTGGTTTATTAAGGCATATTTTAATGATTCTTTTCTGAATAAGTATTAGTGGAGTGAGATTAGAATTACAAGCATTTCCCCATCCTAAAATTCCATACTGGAGAATGGATTGAAATAAAGCTAAATAAATGAGACGTAAAATATTAACTGGTAAATATGACCGAAGTATAACAAAGATATAAATTGTTTTACGTAATCTATTGCATAAATATGTAATATATTTGTTCCATCGCAAGTGTTGGTCGATCGTAATGCCTAAATACTTAACTTCCTGAGGATTCGGTTAATATGGGACAATCACAATTTTGAGAAGAACAATCTGAATGATGAATTTTGAGCCCAAAGGAAGATTGAGGAGATTGAAGACCACTGGACCTTAGTGAAAATGGAACAACAGTTGTTTTGGATGTGTTTAAGGAAAGAGCGTTTGAATCAAACCACTCTTTAATTACCTGTAATCCATTATTCGCATTAATATAAGTGCCTTCCCAAGATTGTTCACCAAAAAGAATTACGGTATCATCCGCATATGAATATATAACCCCATTATATTTGCGTAAATCTGTTAATAACAAATCATTTATATAAATCAAGAATAAAATTGGACCAAGAACTGTGCCCTGAGGGACCCCTACTTTTATGTTAATTACAGTGTTGCCGACGTATGGCTCCGGCTTGTAACTGAAGAAGGCTCTGGCTGTATGCTACAATTTTAATAGAACAATAGAAAAATAATTGATAGGAAAATTAAAATTTCACAATACTAACCGAGACATCCGACGTAATTAAAGACCCACGAACCAGTTTGTATGACGCTCGACGTATGAGGAAGAAACTGCGAGAAAAGGAATTAGAGGCGTGGGCTAAGCTACCTCAGAAAGGTCTTGGCGTAGAGCTATACAGCGAGTTTACTCCGGCGAATTCCTGGATACGACATCGTGAAGGCCTAACCTCTAGCGAGTGGCGCGAAGCTATTAAAATGACTGCACACGTGTCTTCCGTACGTTCCCTTCCGGGCAGGACTCGGGACAACATCCTCTGTCGGCGATGCCACAGAGAGCCAGAAACACTTGCACATGTCCTGGGCTCTTGTCCGCACGGTGAAGTACTCCGTAACTCACGACACCATAGAATTCATTCGATGATCGCCGAACAATTTAGATCAATAAATTTTCAAGTGTTCGAAGAAGTTCACGGACTGGCAGACAATGGCAGTACAAGAAGAATAGACATGATTGTCATCCCGCCAAATAACAACAATGGCTACATCATCGATCTCACCGTTAGATTTGAAAAACAAAAGAGCCAACCTGAAAACATAGGGAAAAAAACGACATCTATGTACGTACCGTTCCATATTTCATGGACAAATACGGTCTACAACAAATTGAAGTAATAGGCCTTATGGTTGGAGCGCGCGGAACTATTCCTGGTTTCTTCTTCCAGACCTGGCAACGTTTCGGCCTACAGAGGAAGGTAATTGATGACTTCGTTCTTGCAGCTCTCAGAGGATCCATATTTATACTCCGCAACCATCTCTACGGTCAACAATGATCTTCAACTAATTAATTAGTAGCTACTTATTTATTCAGTCATTTCTTGTCGTTGTTGTAAGACTCCTTCAACTTAAACATATGTACATTATTTATACTTTGAACTGCCTATTGCTCAATATGCCCTGTCTCTGTGGCAGCCAGTTAATACAGGGAGCTGTTATTTTTTAGATAAATAAATAAATGCACAACATATAAAATATGGACCTTGCGATAGTTGTTTTCTTTACAGTCCGACACGGTTTAATAAACTAGTGTGAGAAATGAAGTTTTGCCAATTTAAAGGTTAAGATTGTTTTCCTGGCACTAATTATCACTAATTTGTCTGTAGTAATGTCACGAGAGGTCTGAGATTTATCTGGGAAATCTCAGACCTCAGTGACATTTATTAGGACTAATTCGTGAATAAAATAAAAATGTAAATAATATATCCCTAAAATTCGATCACAAAATATTAATAATTGTATATTAACGAATACTTAACCTATTTAGACATTGTGAAGTTGAAATACTCGTAGATGAATATCGATTACTGTAATAAAAAACATTCGATGTTATTATTCAGTAATGCCAATTGCGACAAGCGAAGTACAGGCTTAACAGTGTTAATTACATGTACTGCACTTTTCTCTTATTATTATAACATAAATACATTTTCATTATCTGCTAAAATCATAATTTAATTTAACAGTAACAGCGGGGACAGCTATATACCAATGCTTATGTATTCACAGCGAGACATGTGCTACACAGTGAAGTCATCTCTGAATAGATAGGCCTAATTAAAACACGAATTTTATTACGCCATACGGAAGGCAGTTTGATCACAAAAGACCTTATTATAACTATGCAAGGTCATTGGGTTTGATATGCTTGATGATGTTACATAAATTTGAACATCTGACTTTCTATTAATTGTTTCATTTCATTCTCAAAATCATAAATTTTATAGGCTAAATTTTAAAGTAAATGGCTACTGTGCAGACGTTTTAAAACTTTCTATATTGTAACCTGCTTACCGGAAAAACTCACAACAAGATGAAATTGTACAATTTCTAGGTTAAGTTACCTGTGAAAGCAGGACCAATGTCAGCTGTGTCTTATTTCGACTTTACAATCAGTGCTACACGAAAGCATTTTTTTATAGCTCGACAAACACATTTTCGCTGTAATGTGTAACGGAACTAAAGCTGCATCTACACAGTTCAATATTCCAATCGCGTATGCATGGAATCTGGGAAGAATATTGAAAGAATCCATTTTAAAAGGCACGTTCAATTAAGATGCATGAAGATTTTGTGTCTGCATGGTGCGCCGTTTTGAACGTCGTCTTCACTGCTTAAATATATTAATTAATATTAAATATCAATATTGCATTCATTGCTTTAAAGTTGAAAGAACAGTTTAACCGTGTAGTTGCATCTTAATGTATTCATGATCATCAATTTACGGGGAAACAGTTGGCGACAACGACTAAACAAAAGAACGACCATGCGATAAATTGATAGCGATAAATCTAGCTGCAAAATGATCGCAATGTGTGACTGTGATTGGTTGGAATTCAAAATTTCATTACACTTCATTGGTCGAAAATGGAATGACATCATATAAACGAAATAGTCATATTGGCACATCTCAACGTCGGTTAGTGTAACCACTAAAAATTGTCACCTAACTCCTGTTAAGCATTTTTCTTTGGATCGACTTAGGACTTAAATCATTCTCACCCTTAACAAGTATTATTTGTATTTTCTGAGCGGTTAAATAGATAACCAGTGATTAGTAAGCTATTAAAAAAATGGCGGCCAAAGCAAAGATATTATTTCGAAGACGATTATTATTGTGGACAGACTTGAATTACTTGGATAGAGCGTGAGCTGAACTTTAATGTTAAGAGAAACTGGATTTTACAGACAGAAAATTTCATTCAGGATGTCGTTTATCAAAATTGTTACAAATAGATCACTTGAAATTTAAAAACTGTCATATTTCTTCTTTGATCGAATAAAATTAATTACATTCTTTAACTTATTTTCTTTTTTTTTTTTAAGAGGAATACTTTTAAATCTCTTACTCTATGTCACTGGCTGAACAAAGAGAGGTTATGGATGGTCTTCAGTGCTAATGAACATAACCTGGTGTAAATGAGGTCCTGGATCGTACACACGTTCCTACTAATTCCATCCTTTTCCTTTATGGATATTCCTTCTTTTTATAAGATATATTTAAATATAGTAAGTAAGTCTATCGATACTTTAACTGTCATATTGGAATATAATTATTTTTGCAATCCAATTTGTATATTTTTGTATTTTAACCTAAGAGTGTTGAAAAACAAAGAAATGTAACTCGTAAATATAACATGTCTGCCCATTTATGCAAACAAATGCAACGCGAAAATGTAGTTATGTGTTCATTTCGATGTAGAAAGGAGTGTCCAGTCTGTTTTTAGACGTTGATATTATCTTTGCAGCGGTATGGAATGATTTGCCTTTGTCATTTTGTAGAAACAGATACCATCAGAGACTTTACTCTATTGAAATGAGGTAAAACAGGCAGCGAAGTTAATCATGTCTAAGTAATCGGGATTATGAATGATGCACAGAAATTACACTTTAACCACCGTTACTGTTTAACCGTCGTTTCGTAATCTATGATTATATTCGTTTTTAAAAGATGTTGAAAGCATTCAACATATATAATTTGTCTTTGTTTTCTAAATGTGTAATATTATGAAAATCTGTTCTTTTTTTGCAATATCAATACCACTTTCTCTTCACTTCGTACACAGAAAGTGAAAATCTTAATCCAGTAAGACCGCGATGTATTTTTGTCGACATCGCCTCTGGCACAGCTGAACAGGTGGTAAAGTGGATTACACCTGAGGATAATTAATTAATCAGCACTTACGATGAAGCCTCCTGTCTCAACACATGTTCCTGAATTATTACGAGCTCCCACAAGATTGCAACGCTTCAAGCATGGGGAGAATTAAGACTCTCCCACGAAGACCCAGCCGCAGTTTAGTCTGTCAGACGACGGTTTCTGGGTTCTATCCCCTTATTATGCCGATAGATATCCTGCAGGCGCAGCGCATGGGAATTCATTTTTTAACAATATCTCTTAATTGCCTTACGAAAGTCACCAATTAAACGAAGGAAATGAAAACAAAACTTACTTAAACCTACTTTTTTTCTTTTAAAGGAATGGAGGTTCATTGCCAACCCGGCATTTGCCCGCCAACTTGGTCCCTATCCTGAGCAAGATTAATCCAGTCTCTAATCATATCCATGGACCAAATCCATTTTAATATTATCTTCCCACCTACGTCTCGGCCTCCCCAAAGGTCTTTTTTATTATTTTAGTAATCCTAACTCAACAATTTTTGTATAAAATTTTTGGAATTTTACGTGCTAATTTGTATCTCAAACGTCTGCATTTTATGTTCAAAATTATTATTTAAGAATACAATGCACCAGCTCTGCTTGCTGTAACTTTCTCCATTCTCCTGTAACTTCATTTCTTAGCCCCAAATATTTTCCTAAGAATCTTATTCTCAAACACCCTTAATCTCTGTTCCTCTCTCAAAGTGTGAGTCAAGTTTCACAAACATAAAGAACAACCGGAAATATAACTGTTTTATAAATTCTAACTTTCAGATTTTTGACAGAAGACTACATGACAAAAGCTTCTCAACCGAATAATAACACGCATTTCCCATATTTATTCTGCGTTTAATTTCCTCTCTGAGATGTCCATTTATATTTGTTACTGTTAACAAGATATTTAAAATTTTTCACCTCTTTGAAAGATAAATCTTATTTTTATAGTTCCATTTCGTAAAATTCTTGTCAAGACATAATCATATACTTTAATCTTTTCGGGATTTAAATCGTAACCCTAACGAAATTACTTAATTCAAATAGGATTTTTTGACTGCCTTTTTATACCTAATCGTTTGTAAAAAAACAAACAAAATTCTGAAAATTATATACAAATAAGAAGTAAAATTAAATATATATACATTTTTTTGTAATTGGCGGTCGTTTATTTCTTTGATGGCTCAACTAAACGTTTATGCTCGAACATGCCGAAATGTAGTAATTATACAACTGGTAGCAGCCAATTTAATGGACCTCATTAAAGTACACCTATTCATTAAAGTACAGGTGTTCCAAAATCAGGAAACACCATTGTAGCAATATGAAAGTACAAGTACCTGATTATTCTCGGATATGCAATCGAAAATTGACAAAGCGAAACGCGCGTTGGCTGAAAAATACTGTCCCATTATGTTACGTCAGACTTTACTATAATAATTAGTTTAATTGGAAATAATATTCAAATAAATTCAATTTGTCATCTACTTTTTTTTGTCTAAATTCAATTTCAAGGTTATATCAAGATTAAAATGTTTTATTTACTCTCAATTAAAAAGGTCATGACATTTGTGTCTCGGAAAACTCAATAAATTCCTCTTTATAATCAAAATTAAGTCATTTGCCCGTTCCCCAGTCAGATAAGAATAACATGAATACTTATGAATAATTTCAAGTTTAAATATGGTCCAGCATAAAAGTCGTGGCGAAACTTGCCTATAATGGTAACCTAAGACGCTGTATGAAAATTATGAAACGGACACCCTAAGGAGTTTCATAAACATACTGTCTGACTTAATTAACAATTTTCATTTTCCTTGCAAATGTAAATATAATGTTATAGTTACAAAAAACAAAGTTTCTAGTATTCAAGTTCCTGACAAAGAACAATAAATGAACAATATCACAACCTAAAATGCTGGGACTCTCAGAATGTTTTTGCTGTAAAGTTTCAAAATCAGGAATTATGTCAATAAGTTCCAGGGAATTGATCACGAAGGTTTTGTCTGTCAGTCGTGATCTAAATTTGGTTTTTACTATTTTCATTGTTGAAAAAATATTTCACAAACGTATTAGGAAAACACGGGAATTTTACAGAGCAAGTAAAGAACGATAGTTTGGATAAATTGAAAAATAAAAGTATTGATTATGTCTATTGATTAAATATTTATGAAATGGAAATATAAAATTGTAAATTTATCTTTTAAGAATGGAGGTTCAAATATCTAAAAAAATATTGCGCTAAAAATATTGTGAGCAAGTATCCAGTATTTTTGTGAAAAGTTGCACCCTGTTATAGCTATTAAAGAAACGTTTAAAATAACATAAATAAAATCAAACAAACTGAAAAAAGAAATGAACGACCGATATATTCACGCAATTCAGCATGGTTGTGCTCTGTGAACTCTTATTTTAAAGGAAAAGGTAATTAAAGGGTGATGAATCTACATGCTTAGGAAAATATTTGGGGCTCAGTTGGTTAAAGGCGCTTGTCTGCCGGTCTGAAGTTGCACAGCTCTGAACGCGTTCGATTCCCGATTACCTGGTTGGGTTTTTAAATCCAGACGTTTCCCCAGATGGTAAGGTGAATGCCAGATAATCTCAGAAATACCATCTTGATATCACCAATCTCATCGAGGCTCAAAAATCCTTTATGTAGTTGAGACGTAGATGGGAAGATAATATTAAAATTGATTTAATAAGAAATCGTCCACCACTGATGAAGTAACGGTAATTGCCTGACCGTAAAACAGGATCTCGGACAAATCCTGGTTAGACAAGTTACGGCGGCAATCAACCCATCACGACCTAATGCCAGTAACTTTCGGCGCTGGACCTGGACTAATTCCGCTGTTATTTTATCACCTTAGTGAAAATCATTCAATTATCTGATAACACTGGTCTACAGTTATTTTGCTACTGAATAAAAACAACCCTTTTTGAGTGTGCTGATTATAGATCTGAAGTCCTTTTTTCTAACACGTCACAATTTTAAAATAATAATATTTTTAATTTTAATTTTTAAATTTTTAGATCCATTTCATTTTATTTATTTTATTTTGATTTTGCTACTGACAAAACAAGTGTACCATTCTAATTTGATTGTGCTGATTACAGATCTGAAGTCCATTTTTTTTTCTATCACGTCACAATTTTAAAATAATATTTTAAGTTTTTAATTATGATGTGACACTAGCTTTCAGGTCAAAACTGAGTGTTCTTGAACTTGAAGCTTGGGACACATTTGTACTAGTGTCAACTATGTTTTTAAGAAATTATTGAGATGATAATTATGCTGAGCTAATAACATGCTTATAACATGCTTATAGCATTTCAGAATCTAGTTCGTTGCAAGTCTTTAAAAATTCACTTTTTCATTCATTTACACCTTGGACTTTTTTCCATCAAATCTCGGCGCTGTAAGTGACGAACTGGTGAGAGGTTCCATCAGGACATATCAACGATGGAATTCAGGTACCAGGGTCAATACGGTCCGAGCATGATGGGTGATTTCTGCTGGTTCCTACAGCGATCAACCACATGCCAACAAAGCAAAAGGTCTCAAGCACTTTTAACAGAGATTTTAGTGCTTATTATATATTGTAAGTGTATATCTTCTTATAAATGTATTTAAAATAATATAAACAATTTTTACAAAGAATATATAAACTAAGCATTAGGAAAGTTCAAAACACAGTTTGGAATTTTACTTACATTTTTCAGTTCTTGTCTATGCAGATGATTCCGAAAATGTTGTCGAAAATCCAAAGAAACAAGAATGACTCTTGCTGGGGAATTCTAGTTTGGCTGATGAAGATGGTGATTTGGAAGTAAACAAAAAGACTAAGTATATGAAACTTGGTGATCAGAATATTGTACCACCCAATCCCTAAACGACAGTCATCTTCGAGTGGAAATTAAAATATCTTGGAGCAACAGTAATAAATATAAATGACACTTGGGACACTTAAAGGCAGAATAAATATGTTGGAAGCCTTCTTACTATTCAGGGTCTCATCCACCTTTTTCATTCCAGAAGGTCTGTCAAAAAATCGAAAGAATTTATAAAACAGTTAAATACCTCCGTTCGCCTCCTGGGACGCTTGGAAACGTCCAGAAAAGTGGGTAGAAAACAACTGGTTTTTATGAGACAATGCACCTGCTCAGGAAAATCGGGCAATTATTGTAAGAATGGAGCCAGGCACAACATAACTGCTTTGGATCATCCACCATAATTAGGCTCATGATCTCCAGACCTGATTGAGATTTCCCCGTCTGAAAAGTCATCTGAAAGGACGGGCGATTCAATGCTGAAGAGAGTTATCGGGAACGCGAGAGAGCACTAAGACGGGTTTTGGGAAAATGGCTTCCAGGCCTGCTTCCAGGAACTCTAACGCGTTGGCAAAATGGATTTGAGGCGGTGGGATATGATTGGAGACTGGATTAATCTTGCTCAGGATAGAATGGTGTTTAAGGTACGTTGTTTCTGTGATACTAAAAATTCCGGGAACTTTTAAAACTAGCTCAATTTATATTTTCTGACTTTTCGGTACAGGTATGTATATTTAATAGTAAGATTTAGAATTAATGTTACAATTCTATAACTCAAAAACCTGACGTGCTATGACAATTCTGATTACGGATCTCGAATCAGCGCATCAATTTCAGTATAGAACATATGAAATTTCTTCCGTAGCAGACAAAAACTTCTTCTATTATTCAGCCGGCCCGAGTTCGATCCCGGGCATGACCGTCTTGGAATTTTTGGTGCAGTCAGACGATGCTCAGGAGTTTCCTCGAGGTACTCACGTTTCTTTTATTACATCAACATTGTCCCCTTCTTCCTCATTTTGTCTATTCCCTGCAACAGCTCAAATTAGTTTAAGGTGAGGTCTTGGCAATAATAGGCCTACGGATCTCCGATACTGAAATAACATTTAAGGGTTTCGGACTCTCGGGGTATTCGTCTAGGGTTTGGACCTTTTTCTGTCAGGGCAGAGGTAGAATGGCCCGTCTGTCAGCATCACATTTACAAATGTCACCTAGGGCATGGATACGTCTCGAGATTGGTTCTCGAAAAGTCTAGTAGAAATATAAAAGTTGGAGACTTATCCTTCGAAGATGTGGAAAAATTCAAATAGCTTGGAGCAACAGTAACAAATATAAATGACACTCGGGAAGAAATAAAACGCAGAATAAATATGGAAAATGCCTGTTATTATTCAATTGAGAAGCTTTTGCCATCTAGTCTGCTGTCAAAAAATCTGAAAGTTAGAATTTATAAAACAGTTTTATTACCGGTTGTTCTCTATGGTTGTGAGACTTGGACTCTCACTTTGAGAGAGGAACAGAGATTAAGAGTGTTTGAGAATAAGGTTCTTAGGAAAATATTTGGGACTAAGAGGGATGAAGTTACAGGCGACTGGAGAAAGTTACACAACGCAGAAATGCACACACTGTATTCGTCACTTGACTTAATTAGAAACAAATCCAGACGTTTGAGATAGGCAGGGCATGTAGTACGTATGGACGAATCCAGAAATGGATATGGTGTGTTAGTTGGGAGGCCGGAGGGAAAAAGACCTTTGGGGAGGCCGAAACGTAGATGGAAGATAATATTAAAATGGATTTGAGGGAGGTGGGATATCATGATACAGAATGCATTAATCTAGCTCAGGATAGGGACCAATGGCGGGCTTATATGAAGGCGGCAATGAACCTTCGGATTCCTTAAACGCCAGTAAGTAAGTAAGTAAGTAAGTAAGTATATATAGATATTCACACATTAGTCTGATGATGTCCGTAATAAGGGCGAAAACTTTCACTAAGATGTATTAGCTAATAGTAATATACGTTACAAGAGCGGTATGTTGACGTTTTCATGTTCGAGGAAAAGATTGAAAAAGCGAAACGTAGTTGAGCTTTTTTAATTTCGAGAACATGAAAACAAACATACCGCTCGTGTATCATACATTATTTTGTGCGAAGATCGTTTATTACATACCTGAAAGACGAATTTCTAATTAGTTGCAATGAAATCTCCATCTTGGTTTCTGTGTAATGACGGCAACTTCGGAAAACCAAAATATCTTTCTTCAACATTGTTCTATAAAATGTTTTCTGTGTTTACTATACTCCAGCAGGCCGTGATACACGTCTGTCTTTTTTTTTCCCCAGTCTATAAATGCGAACTTAAAACAAACGGTAAGGTTATGTAAACATATTTTTCATTTTAATACTTTAACAATATTATTTATATAACATATTGCAGTAATAACATCGGCATCTGGAATCTTGTTGATTTTTTCACGGCTTCCTTAATGTTACTTGTATCAGGAATGCAATAAGTTTCGTGGAGTAGTAGACTTTACTTAATTTTTGCAAATATTTAAAAACAATAATTAATATTGCAATTTAGGTGAAATTGCAGTGGTAAGTTTCAATTTATAATTATTACTATGTTAAACGTCTCTAAAAATAATATGTTAAAAGCCAAAAGCAGTAAAATGAATGTCGCGCTTAAGCGGTAAGAAGAGGGAAATTGTTATGTGTGTTACGTTGGGAATACTGAATGTGGTATTTCACACTTACCGCGTATTGGTTCTGTGCGGAAAACAAGCAAATACGCACGATCTCGCACAAAATAACTTTGTTGCTATTTTGCTATAATAAACAAGTCAAAGACGGAAATACCAAAACTTCACGTGTTTGTATTATCATTAATTTATTTTCATCGAACGCATCAGCTGAGTGAAGCGAGAAAAAAATGTGAGAGTGTGGACCTTCGCGCCGTTTGAGCAAGGAAGGACGCGATGCCATGGCCAGCCCTGGTCCCTCCGACATGATCGATATGACCGCAGAATATACATTGTTGTTGATTCATTAATCATCCTCCTCCCCCCGCCCCGGGCCCTCCCGCTCTTGTTAGAGACGAAGCGTCAGGTGCGTTCGGAATTTTCTCGTCTCCTTTCAAAGGTATCGCTGCCTCGAAATTAGAGGCCCAATGCCTCGTGCAGATTAAGATGAATGGACGCGTCCACATTTGTTTACCTCGCGACATTTCAGCAAACAGTGCAGATTTTACGTCAAAACAAGATGGAGAATGAGCTAACAAGTATCCCATATACCCCATGCCGAAAAACCATGCTGAAATCCAGTGGCGGCTCGTGGATGAAAAATCATATCCATTCCAGTAATACCATATAACCAAATATAGAAATGTTAAAAAAGTTATTGTTCAGAGACAAAATATAAATTTTCAATTATTGTTATATCTATGTATTCTTATTGAATTTGGTATTCCCAATAAACTAGTTCGATAAATTCAAATGTGTCTCAGTGAAACGTACAGCAGAGTTCGTATAGGTCAGTTTCTGTCAGATGAGTTTCCAATTCACTGTGGGCTAAAGCAAGGAGATGCACTATCACCTTTACTTTTTAACTTTGCTCTAGAGTATGCCATTAGGAAAGTCCAGGATAACAGAGAGGGTTTGGAATTGAACGGGTTGCATCAGCTGCTTGTCTATGTGGATGACGTGAATATGTTAGGAGAAAATCCACAAATTATTAGGAAAACACGGGAATTTTACTGGAAGCAAGTAAAGAGATAGGTTTGGAAGTAAATCCCGAAAAGACAAAGTATATGATTATGTCTCGTGACGAGAATATTGTACGAAATGGAAATATAAAAATTGGAAATTTATCTTTTGAAGAGGTGGAGAAGTTCAAATATCTTGGAGCAACAGTAACAAATATAAATGATACTCGGGAGGAAATTAAACACAGACTAAATATGGGAAATGCCTGTTAGTACTCAGTTGAGAAGCTTTTATCATCCAGTCTGCTGTAAAAAAAACAAAGTTAGAATTTATAAAAGAGTTATATTACCGGTTGTTCTTTATGGTTCTGAAACTTGGACTCTCACTTTGAGAGAGGAACATAGGTTAAGGGTGTTTGAGAATAAGGTGCTTCGGAAAATATTTGGGGCTAAGAGGGATGAAGTTACAGGAGCATGGAAGAAAGTTACACAACGCAGAACTGCACGCATTGTATTCTTCACCTGACATAATTAGGAACATTAAATCCAGACGTTTGAGATGGGCAGGGCATGTAGCACGTATGGGCGAATCCAGAAATGCATATAGAGTATTAGGTGGGAGGCCGGAGAGAAAAAGACCTTTAGGGAGGCCGAGACGTAGATGGGAAGATAATATTAAAATGGATTTGAGGGAGATGGGATGTGATAATAGAGAATGGATTAATCTTGCTCAGGATAGGGACCAATGGCGGGCTTATGTGAGGGCGGCAATGAGCCTCCGGGTTCCTTAAAAGCTAGTAAGTAAGTAGGTATGTTATATATATGTTTTCTTTTCCTCTTTTTACTTTTTAACCTGTTAATTAATAAAATAGGTCTACTCATCTTAAAATTTTGTGGAATGCATCCTGGGCATGAGTATGTACCCTTTTTGGGGGTGCAAGAGTTATTTTTATAAACAGATCAATATAGTAACATAAGCTGCTGCCAGAAAGTCAAAAAGAGGATAGCAATGGCCAAGGAAGCTTTTAATAGAAAAAGAGCATTTTCTGCGGTCCTCTGGAAAAAGAACTGAGGAAGAGACTAGTGAAATGCTTTGTATGGAGTGTGGCATTGTATGGGGCAGAAACATGGACATTACGACGAAGTAAAGAGAAGCGAATAGAAGCATTTGAAATGTGGATATGGAGAAGAATGGAACGTGTGAAGTGGACAGAGAGAGTAAGAAATGAAGCTGTGTTGGAAAGAGTGGATGAAGAAAGAATGATACTGAAACTGGTCAAGAAGAGGAAAAGGAATTGGCTGGGTCACTGTCTGTTCGTGGTTGATCATTGTTCCCTTTGCAACGTAAGTAACAGCCGTTTCTGATGAACTTCTTGTAAATGCGGTGAAATTGTACACACTGAATTAGGCTTATAATTGAAATGCGTACCATTGTAGATGAATGGAGGACTTCCATCTGTGCAACGATATTCCTTCGTTGCTAAAAAATTCAATCTCATTGCTATTTCAGTCAAATGGAGAGAAAATTTACATAACAAATTATAAACAATGATACATGTAGAAACTCCCCATATATGAATGTGTTAACATTTGTTGAATTATCCTGTACCCAGTGTTCAATTTTGAATGCTTTCCGGCACTTGCCTTTACATTCAGGACGTCATAGATTTGTTTGCAAAGTCTAATCAAAGACAGACAATTTTATTTATTAAATAATTATTGGTATTTCCAAAGGCCTCAGATTCGAACTTAGTGTTTTAATTTTTTAATTACATCTGCTATTAAAAACATCCAGCCTATTACTTTGTCACGTGATAAAAATATTGATTTTACCTGTTTGCAATTCTGAGAAAGTTTCGACGAGAAGATGCCGGAATTGTGACCAATTGACCAGAAATTCATTCGCATCGACATCATAACGATATTGCTCTCCAATTAAAACTCTCGTGCCGAAGTAAGGTTTCAAGAATAAATCTGTAACGTCTTATTGTAACACTCATTTAACTTTCTAGAAATATCGCTATTTAAAATAATTAAATGGAGTTTGTAATAGTAACATAGATGGAATTTATTTTACATCTTGATTACACAACTTTTAACACTGTATCATTTCGGAATATGTATGATAAGACTTTCTTGTGTTAAATTTTAACGTACCTTGTTAACATATTTCGACCTATTTTGGGTCATCTTCTGAACTGGTCGTTGTTGGTCTTGGCGCCTTTTGTTTCCTGTGAGGGTGCGTTCGTAGTGTTGAGTCAAAGAGTGTGTGTGTTCTGAAATTGAGTTGTGTGTTGAGAATATCGTTGAGGTGTGTTTTCGTGTGTCTGTATATTTCATATTGTTCTAGTGTATTGAGTTTCTGGCTTTTTGGTTGGATGTGCAGTATTTCCATGTCTGTCTGTGTTGATGTCTCTCTAGGCGTGGTTGGCAGACAGGCAGATCATTTCAAACACGTTACAAAGGACACATCACAGCCATAACAAAATTACAAAACACCTCCACATATGCAGAACACATCACAAATTAGAACATCAACACAGACATAGAAATACTGCACAGCAACCAAAACCAGAAACTCAACACTCTAGAACAATATGAAATATACAGACACACGAAAACACACCCCAACGATATTCTCAACACACAATTCAATTTCAGAACACACACACTCTTTGACTCTACACTACGAACGGACCCTCACAGGAAACAAGAGGTGTCAAGATCAACAGTTCATGACCGACAAACATGCCAAACAAGGTACGTTATGTCATACATATTCCGAAGGAATTTTTTCTTGTTTTTAATACACGACTACATGTATTTGTTGACAAAACAAAAGAGAGCAAAACCCAATGTCAATAATAGACATGACCTACATCTTTTATCTACGCCTTGAGGATTAAACTCACTCCTTGATGATGATGTCATTCATATATCCCTATATCGGAAGTCCCATTCAAATTGAACACAGGGTATAAACAGTTTCGTATAAGGAAGACTTCAGACCTGCCGACACAAAGAAAAGATACCACACTTTTTTTCTCAGGCACTTTATTCTTTATCATAGTTTTGATTTTTTTTTGTCCTTTCAGGCGTTTCCAGTCCTACACACCAGACAGATATGAAGTCGACATACTTCGATCCTTCATTCAACACAGCATAGCCTACAATACTTAAAACAAACGAAAATGTATGCTTGGGAAGAGATTCGAATCCATACTTTAGAATCAGTTTAACTTCAAAGCTACGCCTCAACCTTTACGTACACCGTGGTTGGCTTCCTACCTCACTATCCGTCTCTTCTTCCTTTATATGTGAGGCAATTTTACATTTCACAGACATATTCTGTTCCTTGTTCGGTTTAGAATTTTCTGCAACTTCGCTGAACACTCCAGGGAACCTAAGCAATTTAGTAACAACACTGAAATGACTTGCATCTTGTATTGTGGATGGCATTTTGTTCGGATAGGACATATATGGCGGTCATCAAATGTTTCCTTCCCCAAGTATTCATACTTTAAAATATTTATGGTACTTAAACTCTTCTGTTTAAACCGACAGTTTTGTCATTTAAGTACCTATTGTTCGGTTGTATTTATATATAAGTAAACTGTCGCATTGTGTGTAGTGTTTGACAATTTTTATAACTCTAGCTGTCTCTTCAGAGGGCTAAGTTCTTAGGAGAGGCTTTTATAACAAAAACAAATCATTCTGTCCATGACTAGTTCAGATTTTTGTAGTTTTCTCCAAGTGTGAAAATAAATATTGGTTAGATAACTAAACTCAGGTAGACAGCAACTACATCGGATTACCAGGCTTCGGTCCTGGGCACAGAAACGCATGACGTTCAGAACGCACGGATGATAGTGTTGTGTTGGTCGAATGGAGTGGGAGATAGAGCGCGCCGTTACTTTGTGTCTCAACATGTAAACAGTCCATCACAGTACGGCACAAAATATATTTCACCCTGTACAGATGCAGTATATACAGTACATTCCTAGTGTAGACAATAAATGTCTACCATTAAAGTATTAACGTGAGTTGTAACCTTCAATCAGGCGTCCCTACGCCGAAGCCTGTTACACCTACCGCAGCCAAGCAGCAATAGGCCTACACACAACGGTAATGCACATTACTAGGGACCGGATTTTTATGTAATATCAATGTGTGAAATATGTACATATTTATGTAAGAAAAATAAGCTGAATATGCACCAAAATATGTAAAAGCACGAAAATATTTAATATCAATATCTGGCAGGTATAGGATGGGTAAGACTCTCCAGTTGTGATTTCATAGAGCACCCGACTTTTTTACCGCACTTGACACATTACTATTTTTCAGTCTGTAAGCTTCGTCCATCGTAATCCATGATTTTATTTTTGTCTTTAGGGTTGAAGATACAGGGGCCATTTCAGTTAGTTAAAAGCAGTAGATAAACTCACTTGCACTTTATACTGTAAGTACTAAAACTAGAGAACTGAGTTAAATGAATGACACAACAGTACTGCAAGCACGGTTTCGCTTTACTGGATTAGGAGAAAATAAGGGAAGGAGATATGGGACACAAGCATTTTAGCTGCTCCCTATAAGAAATAAAGTACCTACTAAAACCTCAAACTATAGGCATTTACAAACTGTAAATGAAAAGTGACATTCCTGTCTCATTCAGAAGGGTAGGATTATTCCAGCTGAGAACCATACTTTCTAATTGCTCGAAAAATCCCATTTCCGTATAGGTCTACTAAATTTAAATCAAAGAGGTCAAGCAATAATCTGAAAAGCTAGTTATTTTAATCTTTCAACATCTTTCCAGTTTGTTCGTTTACTCCAGCTTCTTTTCAAAAGTCGGCTACTTTATTGCGGCTCATGCCAGACTTGACACGAATTTTCCGAGGGTGGGTAAGGTTACAAATTGCATGGGAACGGCATGTGCAGAACAATTGTAGTTCGAGACAAATCATGACGTCCTCGTCCCACTCCACCGCATGAAGGCAACGCTATTTTCCGAGTGAATTTTACAATACAAGGTAGTTGTCTTTTCTTCACTCATATTTACAGTAGGCGGTATGGGGTGAGTGCCTTTATTGCTTCCTGGAACTAAGGGCATTATGTTTCGTTTCGAAATATATCCTTTCTTGGGTAGGTAAAAAGGCTTTTTAAATCTGTGTGTTTCATATTGTGAACTTCTCCAGCAGAAGTTTCCCCCCCCCCCCCTTTTAGAGAATTATAAAATGTGTAAAACCCCTAAATATGTAGATTTATGTAATACCAAGCCATAATATGTAATGTGGGGTAAATATGTAAAAAATATGTGTTATCAAATTTTAATATATTAATGGTAATTACAAGATTCGCAAAGATTTGTTGTTTACATACGGTTAGGTTGAAAGGAATATAATATGTAATTACATAAAAATCCGGTCCTTACACATTACCGACCCACATGTGCTGTTGCAGTCGGGTGACTGCACACGGGTCATGACGTCATTTATACTCCGTGTACTCTAAACCTCATACTGGTTACTCTGTGTCCCTAGACCGAAGCCCGGTGATTACACACATTCTTATGAGGCTGTAGCATACTTTACCGGACATTCTGTCTCGGACAAGACGGTTTTGTCTCTGACCGTTCGATGTGACGGTGATTACACGTATTCTTCCGAGACTGCAGCATACTACATCGAATAATCATCCCGGGACATTCCTCTGCTCAGGCATATGGACGTAACGCCAGCGATCGGCTTTCGGCCTTGACCTTCTATAGACTTTCGATTCCAGGATTAATAAGCACCTCTTTCTGAATGTAATCCCAGTGTTAAACTTAACTATCTTGCCATGATGTTTATTCTTGGAAAACTCCATTTAACACTGCACCGTGCGCCGAGCCACTGTGTAACCTGCAACGTGCATAGCACCTATGGAGGGAGGCGGACACCCGAAGGGGAAGTGAAGCAACTGTCTGACTTATTAACGGATTTTCATTTTCCTTAATTAAAGCACTTAAATATAATTTTATACAGTACAACGCTACAAACTAATGTTTAGTAGGTGTAACGAAGAAAGAAATGAACAATATCACAACCCAGAATTAATTGTCTTCAGAATGTCTCTGCCACAAAGTTTCAAAATCAGGAATTATGTCACTTACTGCCAGTCGTAATTGATCACGAAGGTACATATCTGTCAGTCGTGATATAAATTTGGTTTTTACTGTTTTCATTGTTGAAAATAATTTTTCACAAACGTAAGTTGTAGCGAACATGGCTTCAACAGAGCAAGAGAAAAAACGAAGCTTCGGATATTTATTTTTTGGCAAAGATTTGAAACTACAACATTTGTCAAGTCCTTACATCTAGCTTTTATTTCACATCACATAGTAAATCAGTGAGTTCAAATTGAAGAGCTAACCGCATTATTCGTACATCTGCTGAAAAAGGGTCGACGTACAGAGATGATGCTGATGATGATGATAATAACACTTAAACTTTTAATGTTTCATGAGTGACATGTAGTATAATACCGTTTTTGTTATACAACCGTTTTCCTCGTAAACTTGTGAACAAATCAAACATTTAATATTCTCATCATATTGACAGCAAAAAAATGCGTCCTCCCATCCTACTTGGAACTTTCGATTTTGTAGAGGTACATGGTTTCGAGAGAGACATATGCCACTCGCAGGTCAGAGACAAATACAAATGGAACGGAGTTTGACTCCAGTGAGTGAGAGAGTAGGGGTTGGGGGAGGTTGGAAGCAAGAGAAATGCACAGCTATCATTGCGAGCCAGAATGTCTCGCGAGTCACATTCTCGCTACGGCTGCCATAAGCTAAACAGTTATAATGGCGCTCCTACCATATTTATCCCGAAGGAAATAGCCGCTGTTAACCATTTTGCAGGAATATGAACGGATGACACATCCGTAGGCTACCATGGAAGAGAGGTATCAGTGGGGAATAGAATACCGTCCGTTTGTTACGCATGAAACAGTGAGATGATTGTGGTGCCTAAAGGGCGTATATAGTTTCAAGGGACACATGAGCACACATATCCTCTTTTGGGATGTTCATCGCACGATTCATAGAGTTTAACTGCTCATACGACCTAAATATCGATACTCAGAATCTATAATGGATGAGAGCCAAATAACAACGCAGCTGCACGAAACAAACTTGCTGGGTTCAAATCTCGATTATGATACATGCGTAGTGTGTAATAACTTGGAGAATTCAGGTGGCCCAGAGTTTGTTTCTGTGTCTGTACAAGTTAACAGATTTAAAACCATCTTGCAACGTTGACTAATAGAAATATCATTTTATGATATTAAGGAATTTTTCGACTCTCTGTAGATATAAGTGTTTTTCAGTAATGTACAGTATATTATTAATGATATTTTGGTTTTTATTGTAAATTTATTTGTTCTATCTTCTTTTTGTTCTTTTCTCTGTTGTTATAGTTCACAACTGTCTACAGCAGCCGTGGCGAGAACGTGACTCGCGAGACATTGTGGCTCGCAGTGATAGCTGTGTATTTCGCTTGCTTCTAACCTCCGCCAACCCCCACCCTCTCACTCACTGGAGTCAAACTCCGTTCCATTTGTATTTGTCTCTGACCTGCGATTGGCATATGTCTCTCTCGAAACCATGTACGAAAATTCCAAGTAGGATGGGAGGACACATTTTTTTCTGTCAATATGATGAGAATATTAAATGTATGATTTGTTCACAAGTATTACCAGGAAAACGGTTGTATAACATAAAACGGCATTATACTGCATGTTACTGATGAAACATTAAAAGGTTAAGTGTTATCACCATCATCATCATCATCATCATCATCATCTCTGTACGTCGATCCTTTTTCAGCAGATGTACGACTAATGCGGTTAGCTCTTCAATTTGAACTCACTGATTTACTATGTGATGTCAAATGAAAGCTAGATGTAAGGACTTGACAAATGTTGAACTTTTCAAATCTTTGCCAAAAAATAAATATCCGAAGCTTCGTTCTTTCGTTTCCTCTGTTGAATCCATGTTCGCTACAACTTACGTTTGTGAAACATTATTTTCAACAATTAAGATAGTAAAAACCAAATTTAGATCACGACTGACAGACAAATACCTTCGTGATCAATTACGACTGGCAGTAAGTGACAATTCCTGATTTTGAAACTCTGTCGCAGAGATATTCTTAAGACAGTTAATTTTAGGTTATGACATTGTTCATTTATTGTTCATTTCTTTCTTCGTTACACGTACTAAACATTAGTTTGTAACCTTATACTGAATAAAATTATATTTAAGTGCTTGACGTAAGGAAAATGAAAATTCGTTAATAAGTCAGACAGTTGCTTCACTTCCCCTTCGCGTGTCCGCCTCCCTCCATAGGTGCTATGCACGTTGCAGGTTGCACAGCGGCTCGGCGCACGATTACATTTTCGCCACCGCTTTTCTACAGTATCACTCTCGATGCTCATGGCATTAATATAATTGTATGGGAATAATGAGAAATCCCACATGTCCATAAAAGTGCAATTTTCAGAAACGACAAAAAACCACGCAGCTACTCTTATTTAATACTTTGAACTCGTAAAGAACTATATCTGGTACAAGTCTAAGATTTTCAGTAAATTTCATTACTATGAGAAATCTATTTTCCGAGGAAAAATATATAAAAGCCGCTGGATATGTGTTGTTTCTCAATATTTTGAACATATATAATAAGCAGAATACGATAACATATTAGCCTACATCATTATTCAGAACATATGGGCTATTCCATATGAAATCGATCAGTAAAAAACCTCGCATTTTTTTATACTCTAATTTTTCCCTATTTATACAAGGTGCTGAGGAGAGTGCATTTTCAAAAATATACTATCGAAAGTCAAACGGTTTTCGTATTATTGAGCGACAAATTTAGCGTATTTTAGAAAAACAAGCCTCTTTCAGTGCTCAGAACTCTGGAACCGTTTACTGCAGAACATTGAACGGGAGCTCATTTTGAAGCTGACATTTAGTAGGTTATGATAAGAAGTAATCCTTATTTTTATTGTATACAGAGTGACAGATAATCTGATTTTACTTGTTTTTAGGCTTTTTGGCCATTTGTAAAAATGTAAAAAAATATTGAGAAAAAAACCTTGCATTATTAAGAGGGATTCGGCATTGTTTGCTTACTGGTAGGGCAATAAGTTTCGAGGGTATTAAATAAAATATTTTCACACGCCTGGACTTGAACGGCGCAGTACCGCACGCACTGGCCGAGAGCTGAAGATAAGCGAGCGTTGGGCGCCATTTTACTCCTGTGTTTATGAAAACCTGTGATAAAGCTAGAACAGCCATGACTGCTAGACGACACATTACGTGTTTTTCTCCTGGCCTTGCTTGTCTCGGGGCTAGCTCCAGTCTCGCAGTCAGCTGGTTAGTTCACGCGCGTACTATTTATTTTCTTTATTTGATATTTTCAATACTTTCTTAACAGCATACCATCAGTAAAAAATATGTGTTTATTTGTACTTTCAATGCGGAATCTAACTATATATTTTTAAAATATTTTTTCATAGCCATAGGCGTCTTACTGAGGAAAAATCTAAATTTCTCCATATCCATAAAAAGTAAGAAAATCTGTTTATATGTCAATATAAACTTTAATTTCTCAGCATCAAAATAAACTATGATTTTGATCAGTGGGTGAAAGGATTTCGGAGCTAGAACAGTTTAAGTTGCTAATTTTATGAAAATACGATGAATTTAAATATTTTTAATTTAAACACTATGAAGTTCTGATGCCTCAAACTTTGCACAAAGCATTGCATCCCAGTTCTCTACGAACAAAAAAAGTTTCATTGTGTTTAGAAATTGTAAGGTCAATTTTCTCTATATTTCTGTCGACTTGAGATGGAATAGCTCATATGGTTACTTATTGCAAAACTTTCAGAGATCATCAAGATATCATTTTCATGTGTAATCATACTGTAAACTTCAGAATAGAATTCCTGCATCTCTTCGTTTTCTGGAAGGAATCTGTGGAAGTTTTTCACATCCTCCAACTTTTTGTTGTTGATTGGCAAACTCCCTTTATAGGCAATGGTTTTTGGGCTCTCAGAAATCAATGAATGTTCTGATATTGCAAAAGTATACTCTTTGAAATATTTAATTCGTTTCCTCTCTGTAAATATACGCCACGACAACTTAAGGTATATGTACACCCACAAAACGCAAACAATGATGAAAAATTAGAATTTTAAATAATTATTTTGAATTTTCTCCCTATTAATTTGATATAAAATATTTTCGATTTATGCCTTATGGTTTTTCAGGTAAGTCCCATTTTCCAAAATGCTGCGTCATCAGCCACGGTCACTTACTTTTGAAGTGCATTACTTTTGAGTGATCTTCGTAGCAGTCAATCCCCTCGTCCAGCATTGCTTGTAAAATAAACGTATTTCTAGTCCCGAAATAGATGCATAGATATCTGGGCATGATCATTAGACTTAAAAAACTGTTTTACATAATGAAGTAATTTATAATCTTTTACTGTTAGTCATAAAACTGTAAATTTGTGTGTCAGTGATGTTGTACGTCATTTTAATAAGAGTCCAAAAGTAGAAATAACAATTCTGAAGAGGATGGGCATAAATCCTGGGACAAACACCATCGCAGGATTTGTTGCATCAATAGAAATAGGGACAAAAATGCCAAAAAAAAAAAACATTCAACACCTGAAGTTAAAACAAGGAGGAGGTATTTGAGAGGCAGAAAGAAGCTGAAACTGGACCGACATGAAGCTGCTTAAGGGGTGACATATGATAATGGAGTCTTCTAGATTCTGAAAGTTTGTGGCTCATTTCCTGTAAATAGTAATTTTGGAATATTTAATTATATGATATCTCAGCCAAATATGGTGATACCAAGAAGATATTGGTGTAATTTTGAAGCTTGAAATGTCCCCAATGCCTGACAATGAGTAAAATAACATTAATGTTTATTAATAATAATAAATCTGTAGCAACAATTTTTCTGGTGATTTTCGATTTAATTGGTCCTAACATGAATTAACCATCCTGAAACCGAAAACCTTTTTTTTGAAATTTTTGTTTCTATGTCTGTCTGTATTTAATTAATGTTTGTTAAAACGCGATAATGGCATGAACGGATTTCGATGAAAATTGGAATATAAATTAAGTTCATTGTAACTTAGATTTTAGGCTATATGGCATTCAAAATACGTTATTTAAAAAGGGGGTTATCCTGAAAAATAAATCGAAATATCTCGCTTATTATTGATTTTTGTCAAAATGTTATATAACAAAAGTTTTTTAAAATTAACTTTCGATAAGTTTTATTCCATGAAAAAATGTTGATTTGAATGATATTTAATGAGATAAATGAGTTTTAAAATTAAAATAACTGCCATCTAAGGCCTTGGTGAATTAAAAACAAATTACTTCTCTATAAGGGGCCTTGACAGCAACAATCGAAAGCTATGAAAGATAGCCACAGATGTTTCTGAGTTTGTATGAAGTAATATCAGAAGCTTAATTAACCGATTTATATAATTAATTATTAATTCACCATTTGAAAGTGTAGTTTCTCTAGATGGACATAATGCTATAATGTTATTACAGTAACTTTTGAGTGAATCGAGGACAGGTAAGATTAAAATAGCTTCTTATGCAAGAAAACTTGATTTTCTGGTATATTCTTTCCTGTATTTCCTAAAATAATTTTTATGAAAATGAATGGTCTCTGGATCAAAATGATCGCATTTTAATTATGCAAATACAATTTAAATTAACGTAACATAAACGATTTATCCTTCTATCAAACACGAATGTTCCTGGATCAAATGTCCTATTTTAATTATGTAATTACTTTATATTTATTTCTAACGGGTGCAGCGGAGCAGACGGGTACACTAGTAATTAATAATTATCTATGGATTTTTTATATGATTTATGCAACATAAAATATTATTGTATGTTATATATGGTAATATTTAATTAATGCAAATAAAAATAAAAAATAGCTCTATGTCAGGCACTAAAGAATAGTTTTAGCTATAAAACGGTGAAAAACTGTGGCTCTATCTTAAAAACTGCATGAGCTATCATGTTTCCATGTCAAAATTATAAACAAAATAATTTTTATAAACAATTTAGACATAATTTCAAGGGATCTGTTCACTTCATTCTCTTTCTGGTGCCATTCTCAATTGTATAAAAATTTTATAGAGCAAAATTATACAAAACAAAATTTTTTGTATGTAAAGGTGTACGTATACCTTAAGACGTTTTAATAAATATCCTATCATAACCTTGGTATGACGTCAGCACCAGAGGGATTTAGCGCGGTTGGGAGTATGCAGATGGAAAATATTGGATATGAACACGGGCGGACGGTTTCTGCGTTTCTCGCAGTCTCCACGTACCTTTGTATTGTTTCCTGTTCCTTCCCCAGTAGGTGGTGACTGCCTGGAACAGAGAGAACGGCGTAATAAATAACAGCGGAGCAGCATAACGCGAGGCATCAAACAAGGGACGCAGCAATCCAAACACAACGCAGTGGATATGAGCCATATTCAAACATCCATTTTTGAGCCATCGATGTAAAAAACGCAGACATTACTCCAGATTTATGAGCTGATATTTCCTTATTTAAAGAAGCTTAGATATATTACAGTAAAACCGTGGATCCCAAACTCACGTTGCATCCTAAAAATTGGTGGCGAGAGAGTTACAATAATGTATGTATGTATATATTTATTTACACTGCAAGTGGGCAAGCACCCCCTGGCAGTGGTATACACAATATAAACAATACACAAAAAAAATGATAAGCAATATACAATAAATTTACAATACACAATACAATTATACAATACACAATACAATTTTATACACAATACAATAAGAATACACAATACAATTTAATACAATAATAATAAAACATAAATAAAATACCTAATTTTACATTACAACCTACATAATTATGTATAGGCCCTACATAAGTTTCAATAGTCTTTCACTTTATTCTCATCGCACTCACTGTAGTGGCACTATGACGCATTTCACTGACACTTTAGCACACATTTCACTGACACTATAACACATTTCATTGACACTATAGAACACATTTCATTGACGCTATAAATTATCACTGATCGGAACTGTTCACTGCACTGTAAAACCATAACTTCACTGACTCACCTCGCTTCACTGATACAACAGTTCAAATTAGTCAAATAATTACACCCTTATGCATACTGTACTATAAACAGAACTACATTTAAACTAAACATTTATAATCTAAGGCCCTCTTACGTTTTTTAAATAATTTACAATTCAAACCAAGGAAGTAACTCGTCAGGCTAAATAAATACATGTCACCTTAAAAAATTAAATGTTAAATGTCACCTTAATTTTAATTTGCACTTGATACACAACTTTTTAAATTATTCTTGAAACTCCTTAAGGAAGGACAACCCTCAAAGACCGCTGCAGGTAGGTCATTCCAATCATTTATAGTTCTATTTAAAAATGTGAATTTACCTACATCCGTTTTCTGTTTCCTACATTTGATTTTAAAATCATGATCGTTCCTACCATAGTACGTTGGCTTTTCTAACAGAGCCGTTATGTCTACCCATGCTTTCTGACCTAGATGTGCTCTATACAATGATGTTATTCTAGTTTTCCTAAGTCTGTTTTCCAAAGTTTCCCATTTAAGTTCTTTTATCGTATCGTTTCCATCTTCTCTTTTACCTTTAGCAAATTTAGCTGCCCTATACTGGATTCTTTCTAAGGAATTTATCTGATATATTCTATAGGGATCCCAACATGTAGTTCCGTATTCCATTAACGGTCGCACTAACGTTAGATATGCTATTTCCCTCGATTTGGGGCTAGCCTAGAACTAGAAGATTAAACAATTTAATTTAATTTAATTTAATCTGTACTGTACACAATTTTATTTATTTATTTGTTTATTTATTTATTCATTTATTTATTTAACATTAACATACACAAAAAAACGTTACATTAAAATACCCCGAAAGAGCAAAGCTCGTGTTCGGGGACAGTTCCGTTACATAGATATACATACTTTGTAGACAAAATACTTAAGAAAAAAGGTCACATAAAGATGATAATAAATTTAGTAGGTAATAATACTAGTAATAACTGAGTGAAAAAAGAGACGATGTTGAGATTGGTGAATTAATATAAAATTATTATTAGTAGTATAATTAGTACAGGTCATGTTGATATAGTAACCAAGATAAGATAGAAAAAATATACTTAGGATAGAAATAAACTTGTTTTACAATACATGGTACATAATATAATACAGGGAAGTCTGTCATATAAATCTTTTAATTCTGGATCTGAAAATTTCATTGCTTAAAGTAGTAATTCTGGATGAAATTTTATTATCGAATTACATAGATGTGGAACATAATTTATACTGTGTCTAAAGCAGCAGATGTGAAACATTTAGGTTCAACTAATTTAAGAAATTTATGATTTAAGTATTCCATCTTAGATTGTAAGTTAGGGTTTAAGGTAGAAAATAAAAATTGTAGCAAAAGAAAAATAATTGTGCAAATTGCGAAAATTGTGCAACATTCTAAATCATTGTACAGAAAGATAAAATTAATAAGGTTTGTAGAAATAAAATTTGCTTCTTAGAGTTTTATCACTTTCAGCCCATTTTAGTACTCTATATGGATTGCGGATGAACAATACGACGAAGTGAAGAGACGTGAATTGAACCATATGGAATGTGGATATGGAGAAGGATGGAGCGTGTGAAATGGACAGTCAGAATAAGAAACGAAGCTGTGCTAGAAGGAGTGGGTGAAGAAAGAATGATGCTGAAACTGATCAGGAAGAGGAAAAGGAATTGGTTGGGTCACTGGCTGAGAAGAAACTGTCAACTGAAGGATGCACTGGAAAGAATGGTGAACGGGAGAAAAGTTCGGGGCAGAAAAAGATATCAGACGATAGACGACATTAAGATATGTATGCATCATATGCAGAGACTAAGAGGAAGGCAGAAAATAGAGGATACTGGAGATTGCTGGGTTTGCAGTGAAAGACCTGCCATTTGACACAAAGAAAGGAAGAAAGTAAGAAAAAAGAAAGAAGGAAGAAAATAAGAAAAAAGAAAGGAAGAAAAAAGAGAAAAGAAAGAAAAGGCAAAGGAAGGAAGGAAAGAAAGAAAGGAAGAAAGTTCGAAAAAATAAAGGAAGAAATGGAAAAGAAAGAAAGAAAGAAAGGAAGGAAGATAGCAAGAAAAAAGAAAGGAAGAAAGAGAAAAGAAAAAAAAAGAGAAAGAATGAAAGAAAGAAAAGAAAGGAAAAAAGTAAGAAAAAAGAAAGAAGGAAAAGAAAAGAAGGAAGAAAATAATAATAAAGAAGGGAAAGAAAAGGAAGAAAATAAGAAAAAACAAAGGAAAAAAGAAAGCAAGAAAAGAGAAAGGAGGAAAAAAGAAAGGAAGAAAGGGAAAAGAAACAAAAAAGAAAGGAAGGAAGGAAAGAAAGAAAGGAAGAAGGGAAATAAAAGAAGGAAGAAAGTAAGAAAAAAAGAAAGGAAAGAAAGAAAGGAAGAAAAAGAAAAAAGAAAGGAAAAAAAAAGAAAAGAGAGAAAGAAAAGAGAAAGAAAGGAAAGAAAGGAAGAAAGTAGGAAAAAGAAAGAAAGAAGAAAGGAAAGAAGTGAAGGAAGAAAGTAAGAAAAAAGAAAGGAAGTAAGAGAAAAGAAAGAAAAGATAAAGTAAGAAAAGAAAAAAAGGAAGAAATTAACAAAAAAGGAAGAAAGAGAAAAGAAAGAAAGGAAGAAAGGAATGAAAGGATGGAAGAATATAAGAAAAAAGAAAGAAAATAGAAAGAAAACAGAAATAAATGAAGGAAGAAAGTAAGAAAAAATAAAGAACGAAAGAGAGAAAAATATATAGAAAGAAAGGAAGGAAGGAATGGAAGAAAGTAAAAAATAAAGAAAATAGAAAGGAAATAAATGAAGGAAGAAAGTAAGAAAAAAGAAAGAACGTAAAAGAAAAAAATACATAGAAAGAAAGGAAGGTAGAAAGTAAGAAAAAAGAAAGAAAGAGAAACAATATATAGAAAGGAAGGAAGGAAAGGAATAAAGTAAAAAAATAAAGAAAATTGAAAGAAAACAGAAATAAATGAAGGAAGAAAGTAAGAAAAGAAAGAAAGAAAGAGAAAAATCGATATAGAAAGGAATGAAGGAAAGAAAGGAAGAAAGTAAGAAAGAATAAAGAAAATAGAAAGAAAACAGAAATAAATGATGGAAGAAAGTAAGAAAAAAGAAATAAAGAATTAATAAAATAGAGTATCAAAAAGGGAAGAATGAATGAAAGGAAGAGAAAAGAGAAAGACAGAGAAAAAGAAAGAAAGAGAGTGGTGATGAAAGAAACACGTAACAGAGGAAATTAATTAAATAAAGGAAATAATAATGACAGAACAAAGGACTTAATAAATAAACAGATAAAACAGGAAACGAAAACAAAACGAAGAATTAACAAAGAAAGAGACGGAGCAAAGCATATGGGAGACTAAGAACGAAAAAAAGAAAGAGGCAACTATAGTAAAGAAGAAGGGAAAAATGGCATGGAAGGAACGAGGAAGAAAGAAAAAAGAAACGAATAAAGGACAAACATGCTATAGAAAGGAAGGTACAGGAAATGAAGAATAGAGCAAACGTTAGGTGTAGGCTGGCTGAGTGGTTGTAAGCAAGAAACGCACTTCACGGGGCTCCTCTGCCTGAAGGAGAAGAGAACGGTTCTTCCTCACACCCCAGGCTCTCGAGAGGGAATTAAGAGGGTTTGTGAATAACTCTGCATCGGACAACATCTGTCGCACAAGACTCTTCTTCTTCTCCCATAGAAAAGGTCGATCAAGGCTGCTCAGATCACGCTTATCATGCTCGTTCCATTCCTTATTCACAGCATCCACA
Source organism: Periplaneta americana (assembly GCA_025594305.2). Taxonomy (NCBI): domain Eukaryota; kingdom Metazoa; phylum Arthropoda; class Insecta; order Blattodea; family Blattidae; genus Periplaneta; species Periplaneta americana. The sequence continues at coordinate 19,164,512 of JAJSOF020000036.1, read as the reverse complement.
ATGCGACAGTCTTGAAGGGAAGTTTTAATGCTTCCTCTTGCTCTTAATTGATTGATTTACGACGCTTTATGGAATGCGATTGTTGTCTAGCGTCTGTGTGAAATAAAGGAAATAATGACAGCGAAATGAGTCCAGGGTTCAGCGCCGAAAGTTACCCAGTATTTGCTCTTAATAATAATAATAATAATAATAATAATAATAATAATAATAATAATAATTTATTTTAGCTGTCAGAGTTAATGCCGTAAGGCCTTCTCTTCCACTCAACCAGCAAAAAGTATACATACATATGTATGAACTTACAAATAATTCAACAATTTGATTTAGATACGAGTTATATAAGAGTTATTTACGAATTAAACAACAAAATACTATGAACTATTAATTAAACACTGAAATACAAACTATGTAGCAGAATTAAACTAAAATACATAGAATGTTAATATATTTCAAATGATGTTAGATAATAGAAAGAGATTATTATGAGAAAATTTTGAAAATACAGCACTATCAGGATGCATGTCTAAAGGAAGGAGTAACAATGTAGACAGTGATAGTTTAAGTCAGTATGATTGGAGTGAAATGCTAAGAAGGTTATCTTTTAAGGTGTTTTTAAAAGTGTTTATTGTCTTGCAGCCCCTAATACTTTGTGACAAGGAATTCCATTGTCGCGAGGTGGATACTGTAAAAGATGATGAATAACGAGATGTTCTATGAAGAGGTATACTTAGCGTGCCACAGATAAGTGATCTGGTATTTACGTCGTGGTTAGAGTATAGATAAGAGAAACGAGACGAAAGGTAATTTGGTGTTGAAGTGTGCAGAATTCGAAAGAGTAAAGACAAAGAGTGTAAAGTTTTACGTTCTTTAAGTCGGATGAATGAGCTGAAGGAAAACATCGGAAAACAGCCTCACCATGTAACTTCTCCCAACCAGGATTTGAACCCGGGTCTGCTCATTTTACGATCAGATATATGCTGTTACGCCATATTTATTTATTTATTGATTTTGGTGGAATTAAAGCCATCAGGCCTTCTCTACCACACCATCAGGAACCTATTCCACAAAGTTATGGTGATGTACATTACAAATAACTGGCGAAAGATGTAAAGTATGGAATAACTGATTAAATGGCGATCTTACTAGTGTTAATTATGTAAGCATGTGCGGTTTACAGCTGTTTCGGTGCTATTCGACACCATCCTCAGAGTCTACTAGATCTCGGCGCTATCTCAACTTCGCTGCCTGTTGTGTGGGTGCGTTGGTGTGATGAAGAGTTGTGTCAAATAGTGTGTGTGCTCTGAAATTGATCTGTGTGTTGAGAATTTGATTGGGGTGTGTTTTAGTATATCTGTATATTTTATATTGTTCTAGTGTGTTGAGTTTCTGGTTTCTGAGTTGTATGTGTAGGATTTCCATGTCTGTATTTATGTTATTGTATGTGTGGTTAACATTAGTTATGTGTTCGGCATATGTAGATGTATTGTGTCCTCTGGTTATTGCTTTAATGTGTTCTTTGTATCGACTTTGCAATGATCTGCCTGTCTGTCCAATGTAGAAACTGTCGTAACTATTGCTTGTGAGTTTGTATACGCCTGTGTGGTCGTATTTATTTGTTTGTGTTGTTTGTGTGTTGAGATGAGATGTCTTTGTAGTGTGTTTTCTGTTCTGTATGCTATGTTGTATTTCTGTTTTCTGAATGAGGATGCGATCTTGTGTGTGTTTTTGTTTTCGTATGTTAGTGTGATGTATTTCTTGTGTTCTTGTGTTTGTGTTGTGTTTTGTGTGCTTTTGTGTTTGTTGAGTTTTTGTTTTGTCTTGCTTATGATGTTGTCTATTATGTTTGGGTTGTAACCATTTTCTTGTGCTATGTATTTGATTGTGTTCACTTCTTCATTGTAGTGTTGTGACTCAGTTATTCATATTCAAGTGTACGAAAGATTCAACATCGATAAAGTATGGAGTTGTACTGTATTTTCTGTTCCACGAAAGAATTGTAATGTCTTGTTCACTGACGTTCAAAGATATCTGATCCGACTAATCGATAGTCATCGATAGTTTGTTGGTGTAAATATGGATTCTTTAGTTATTGCTTCTACGAATAGATGAAGAAGATAATAGTCACTGTTGCCAATGGTAGATAAATATTCCCGCATTATAGAATTCAATTTTTCATCCCACTCAACTGGGTTTAGCTGGAAACCGCTGATATTGTCAATTGTGATAATAATTAATGCTTAATCAACATAATCATTTTGTCTGACACTTTTTTAACTAACCCAATAATGGTGCCACCTATTGAGAACTAGCGTATGTGTTTCAAAGTTTGGAGTCAGGCCACAAAAGGGAAACCCTGTAGGAGGAGACTTTGGTCCGGTGCTGTGGATTGAATTCAGCGTAGCTCAGTGGTCAGAGCGCTTGGTATGTAGAACCAAGGAACCGGGTTCGATCCCCGGCGCCGGAGCGAATTTTTCTCCTCAAATATTGTCACTATAACAGATATTATTCTGTTGGACCAATTAATAACATCTTTAGTAAATATAAAACTCAAACTTCACTGTTTATTCACTTATTCAATATCAGTTTTACTAATACACTGTGTATAGTTTTTATACGAGACATATGCAGATTTGAGACACAACGCTTTACTAATAAATCATGCATAAGCGATGGATGTATAAACAGGCTGTAACTATACAATGGGAATTGCTTTGCAGTAGTTATATACACGAAACCTCTTGTTTAAATGTTGTATATAGAGAAAAAATGCCTCTCATTTTATGATAATGGTTACCTTGTAACCACAGAAGAACAAACCAAAGAGTACAGAATAATTAGAATAATATTGCTGTAGCTTGTACTCTTTGACTAAAATATAGTGTGGTAATCGATTAGAGCCACTTGTATTATCGATACTTAACACGGCACACTAGAGCGCTCTACCGGATGCAATAGAGAATCTAAGATATTCTATTACCTTTCGTAAAGAAGTAATGGCGAAACTATGACGTAGCTGTGTAACAGTTATACTGTTATACACGACGTATGTAGTGATTATTAGTAAGGAATTTACACACGACGTATAAACGAGCTACTCATTGTATAAGTATAAGACAGTTAAACGTCTGAATGTAGAGTTTTTATTAGTAGATAATTACTACTGACGTGTTTGGTTAGAGGATGATTTAACAGATCTATCGGTAAAGAAGAAAGTAAAATGCATTCCAAATGATCTAAAAATTCTTCAAATTATTAAAAATGACCTATTAGTTCAAAAACTAAAAAAAAAAAATGCAATATAAGAAATTACTTTTTTGAGTTGATATTAACATAGAAAGGATTTCTATATTAATAGGCATCGTCCTAATGTGAAAAATAAGAAGATGACTTTTCATCAACATCCGCCCTCTAGTCATCACCGTCACATCGAACGATGCGAGAGAAAACCGCCCTTTCTGAGACAGAATGACCAATGTGGTATGCTGATGGTCTAGCCCAGGCGTCTCAAGGCTAAAGCATATAAGTTGTTACAGAGAGCAAGTGTAGATAGCATAGTCAGCTAAAGAGATATGCGCAGTACCCGAAGATAGCCGATCGCTGATACATGTCACAAGCATGAGCGAGCTAAGTGTAGGCCTAACTGTCGCGGGAGAAATTCCACAAAGCTGCACTTTTGAATGGTACTGTCACAATAGACGGTTGTTTTCGGAAGGAATTTCTTAAGTAGTTTGAAATAATAATAATAATAATAATAATAATAATAATAAATAATAATAAAATTTATTTTCTAATTATATATCAATAAGTAAAAAGAAGACATCTGAAGCATGAAGAACCATACATGTTACGTAATTATTTAAGCACAAGGAACTGGCCACCCTACCCCATTATCTCCTGCCCTAGTTACCTCATAAGTGGTGTCTTGTTGGTATCACTTGTGAGGTTCAGACATGTCTTCGGACAGTTGACTAAACAACAACAATAATTCATTTTTAGTAAATGGTTTTGGTATCTTTCTTTTCTTTTAAGTTTATACCATATTTCTTTTATTTCATTTTGTTATTTTACGACGCTGTATCAACATCTAGGTCATTTAGCGTCTGAATGATATGAAGGTGATAATGCCGGTGAAATGAGTCCGAGGTCCAGCACCGAAAGTTACCCAGCATTTGCTCGTATTGGGTTGAGGGAAAACCCGGAAAAAACCTCAACCAGGTAACTTGCCCTGACCGGGATTCGAACCCGGGCCACCTGGTTTCGCGCTGACCGTTACTCCACAGATGTGGACTACTATATTTAATAAAATAAAAATTCAATTAAATAATAATAAAATTACAATTATTAAACTTGTCGGTTGTTAAAGTACGTATTCTTATGATATGCCAATATTAATATATTCATTATAATAATAGTTAAATAATATGCTTCGTTAATGTTTTCAATAATTAAAAATAACAAAACCTCTTAGAAATTCACGAACATTTATTTTAAATTAGAACTATTCAAATTTTAAATCTGGTTTCAAATTCTTTTCTCAAGTCCTTCAGTACTTCATTATATTTGTTACACTGGTCTTGATTCAAATTAGGTAACAATAAATTTTAGATTAATAAAGTGGTAAGAGTTACCCACTGAAACTTGCGACTCCCACAATTTCGCTTTCCGTACGAAAGCTTTTATTTCTTCATACTTTTGCGGTAATAAGGACATTCTTTCTTCGAAGATGGACACAACTTCGTAGCGGTTGCAGATGTTTATTCAAACTTCGCGGTCAATGACGTCATCCGGAGATACACGAACTGGTCCCGCATCTTGTTCCACTTTTACATTGAAAAAGAGAAAGAGGAGGAAGTGCTCCGAGAAGGCCCTATTGAGACGTCTGGTCTAGCCGTACATATGAACATTACTCCAGTATGTATGTATTTATTTACACTGCAAGTGGGCAAGCACCCGATGGCAGTGGTATACACAGTATAAACAATACACAATAAAATGATAAGCAATACACAATAAAATTTACAGTACACGATACAATTTACAATACATATACAATTTTATACACAATACAATAAGAATACACAATACAATTTAACACAATAATAATAAAACATAAATAAAATACCTAATTTTACAATACAACCTACATAATTATGTATAGGCCCTACATAAGTTTCAATAGTCTTTCACTTTACTCTCATCTCACTCCCTGTAGTGGCACTATGACGCATTTCACACATTTCACTGACACTCTGTAACACATTTCACTGAATTTCACTGACACTATAGGACACATTTCATTGACGCTATAAATTATCACTGGTCGGAACTGTTCACTGCACTGTAAAACCATAACTTCACTGACTCACCTCGCTTCAATGACACAACAGTTCAAATAAGTCAAATAATTACACCCTTGTGCATACTTATAAACAGAACTACATTTAAACTAAACATTTCTAATCTAAGGCCCTCTTACACGTTATTTTTAAATAATTTACAATTCAAACCAAGGAAGTAACTCGTCAGGCTAGATAAATACATGTCACCTTAAAAAATTAAATGTTAAATGTCACCTTAATTTTAATTTGCACTTTATACACAACTTCTTAAGTTATTCTTGAATCTCCTTAAGGAAGGACAGCCCTCAAAGACCGCTGCAGGTAGGTCATTCCAATCATTTATAGTTCTATTTAAAAATGAGAATTTACCTACATCCGTTTTCTGTTTCCTACATTTGATTTTAAAATCATGATCGTTCCTACCATAGTACGTTGGCTTTTCTAACCGAGGCGTTATGTCTACCCATGCTTTCTGACCTAGATGTGCTCTATACAATGATGTTATTCTAGTTTTCCTACGTCTGTTTTCCAAAGTTTCCCATCTAAGTTCTTTTATCGCATCGTTTCCATCTTCTCTTTTACCTTTAACAAATTTAGCTGCCCTATACTGGATTCTTTCTAAGGAATTTACCTGATATATTCTATAGGGATCCCAACATGTAGTTCCGTATTCCATTAACGGTCGCACTAACGTTAGATATTCTATTTCCCTCGATTTGGGGCTAGCCTTTCTCAAGATTCTCATAATAAAGTGAAGTGCCCTCCATGCTTTACCCGTAACATTATCAACATGCTCTCCCCAAGAAAGTTTGGAGTTTAAGTACACTTCTAGGTATTTACAACATTGTTCTTGCGGAATTACAACACCACTGAATTCATAATTAAGACTAGTTTCCTCTCGGGTTTTACAAAATGTTATAGATTTACTTTTAGAACCATTTATTTTCATCCTATGCGTTAACAGAATGGAACACTATGAGCTATTTATTTCAAACTCATTTTACCTAGAAGTTTCTATTATTAGATATAATAATTTTAAGTCGCCTTTCCTCTTTCCTATTTCCTTCTTACATTTCCAAGAGAATTTTTCACCTGGTGATGTTGAAAACTGCGTTGTGATACTTATTTGAATGCGGTTCCTAATAACATTCCTGATAGTGTTTGTAGGAGTCGCTGCTGCCGAGATTTAGCAGAGAGCTGTACCGCTCAGCCTCCCTCGCAGATGGTGGCCTTGGCGGTCGGAGCCACTCTCGTATAAAAAGAGAGAGCATTGTTGGTCATGCCGCGACCACGCCCCATTCCTCAGCGCTAGGCCTGTATCTGCTGGCAGGTGCGAACTACCCCGCCTTTGTTTACACACTCTGCCATGAGTTCGAGTCCCGGCACAGATCATTCTTACCCTCTATTCACTTCGTCATCCTCGTCACTCTCTCCCCAAAGGTTTTAGTTGTACTATCCGCTAATCCCTTATTCATCTGCCGTAAAAAATCTTGGCTTCTTTTTTGATAATAATCTAAATTGGAATTTTCAAGTTAAAGAAACGATAAAAAAAAATCTGTTCCTCCATTCACTGTTTGAGTCGCTTGAGAAACTTCTCGCCCCAGCAACTAAAACTTACCCTAGTACAAACCCTAGTAATGCCGCACTTCGATTATTGTGACGCTTTGTTAAGTGACCTAAGTTCTGAACTGTCAGTCAAGTTACAGCGAGCTCAGAATATGTGCGTCAGATACGTGTGCAACATCCGACGATATGATCACATATCACCGTCCTTCGCAAGTCTTTCGTGGCTCCGACTTAAAAAACGCAGAACTTTACACTCTTTGTCTTTACTCTTTCGAATTCTGCACACCTTAACACCAAATTACCTTTCTTCTCGTTTCTCTTATCTATACTCTAACCACGACGTAAATACCACGGCACGGTAAGTATACCTCTTCATAGAACATCTTGTTATTCATCATCTATTACAATATCCACCTCGCGCCAATGGAATTCCTTGTCACAAAGTATTAGGGGCTGCAAGACAACAAACACCTTTAAGAACAGCTTAAAAGATAACCTTATTAGCATTTCACTCCAATCATACTGATTTAAACTATCACTGACTACATTGTTACTTTTTTCTTTAGACATCATCCTGATTGTGCTGTATTTTCAAAATTGTCTCATAATAATCTCTTTCTATTATCTAATATTATTTGTAATATATTAACATCCTATGTATTTTAGTTTAATTCTGCTACACAGTTTATTTCAGTGTTTAATTAATAGTCATAGTATTTTGTTGTTTAATTCGTAAATAACTCTTGTATACATGTAACTCTCATATAAATCAAATTGTTGAATTCTTTGTAAGTTCATGCATATGTATATACACTTTTGCTGGTTGAGTGGAAGAGAAGGCCTTATGGCCTTAACTCTGCCAGCTAAAATAAATCATCATCATCATTATTATTATTATTATTATTATTATTACGTTTCCTTCACTTAAAGATCTGTTCAGATGACAAATGAATGGGTGAGTGGAAAAGGGTTAACATTCCAAAAAATGCGAAAATAAACTGACAAGGAGGGACACGCTCTGTATATCACCGAATGAAATAAGATTGTGTGAGATGAAAGTACAAGACATACTGTTTAAAGTCATACCTGGTATGGGTGGCCAATGACCCCTCGTTTTGGAAATATTGGGTATTGTTTTGACATACTTCCGTTAGGTGCCTAATAGTGAAGCGTTAGACTGTGTAACAGTGTAGCCTATATGGTTGGATGCTGAGTTGTCATCCAGGCAACCTAAGTTCGAATCTTAACTGGTCCTATATATTTTCTTTTCATAATGATTAATATTGTGATCACAGTAAGCTATTTACATATATCATATTTCTCAATGCATTGAACGCTTCATCATGTTTTAAACAAATTATAATTAACTAACATTGTATTGTAAAGGATAAACAATGAAATATTACTCATGTAGGCAGGTAAGATGTGTCACTGGTGTCTGTTCTGTTTCTGTAGCAGCTATTCCACTTCATTTTGTACCCGATTCATTATGATAAATGTTATAAAAACACACAAAACATACATATTTCCTACGATGAAAGAGTAATGGAACGGAGAAAAATTCTCTCCGGCACCGGGATTTGAACCCGGGTTTTCAGCTCTACGTGCTGATGCTTTATCCACTAAGCCACACCGGATACAACCCCGGCGTCAGATAGAATCATCTCAGATTAAGCTTCAACTCTTGTTCCCTCTGAGATGGCCGCCCTCAGACGCGAAAGTCATTGATGTTTTGAACGTAGGGCCGAAGTCAGATGTGCTGAGGTGCACTCGTTATGAGTGACTAGTTGGCCGGGATCCGACGGAATAAGCGCCGTCTTAAATCACGAAGTGATTTACGCATATCATATATATTATTTTAATGTACCGAAGTACATATGATATTTCCATGCAGATATTCTGCGTCATCATACGATGAAAGAGTAATGGAACGGAGAAAATTCTCTCCGGCGCCGGGATTTGAACCCGGGTTTTCGGCTCTACGTGCTGATGCTTTATCCACTAAGCCACACCGGATACAACCCCGGCATCGGATAGAATCGTCTCAGATTAAGCTCCAACTCTTGGGTTCCCTCTAGTGGCCGCCCTCTGCACTACGTCATAGATGTCTATGAACGTAGGACCGAAGTCCACACATGTGCTGAGGTGCACTCGTTATGAGTGACTAGTTGGCCGGGATCCGACGGAATAAGAAATCACGAAGTGATTTACGCATATCATATATATTATTTTAATGTACCGAAGTACATATGATATTTCCGGTGTGGCTTAGTGGATAAAGCATCAGCACGTAGAGCTGAAAACCCGGGTTCAAATCCCGGCGCCGGAAGAATTTTCTCCGTTCCATTACTCTTTCATCGTATGATGACGCAGAATATCTGCATGGAAATGTCATATGTACTTCGGTACATTAAAATAATATATATATATATATATATATATATATATATATATATATATATATTATATATATATATATATATATTTCCTGCAACATGGCTTTCAATATAGGAGCTGACAACTGAAAGTGAATAAAAAATAAAGAATAAATAATAATAATAATAATAATAATAATAATAATAATAATATAAAGCTTTAAAAATGAGAAGGCATTAGGATTCGAACTCAGGTTTCCTGGATGACAACTCAGCATCCAACCATATGAGCTACGCCGTTACATAGTCTAATTTTTTCCAATTAGACACCTAACTGAAATATGTCACAAACAATAGCCAATATAATCAGAACGAGGGTTCATTAGCCACCCATACCAGGTATGACTTTAAACAGCACGTCTTGTACTTTCATGTCACAAAATCTTATTTAATTCGGTGATATATAGAGCGTGTCCTCTCCTTGTGAGATAGCAAAATTGTTCATTTATCACAGTCCTACCTATTGAGCAGAACATGAGTAATATTCCTATAATCCTAATGCCAATGGCATGACCCGTGTTCTGCAGTTGAGTAGAAGAACGGTAACATTCCAGGAATGTTACTTTTATTCCACTCTAAGTGGAACACTATTGTCTTAGTTTTCATATACAGAGTGATTTATATAGAACTGACACATTTCTTTCATTAATTGTTTCAAAACGAATTGTGCTAAACAACTTATTATACCTAAAATGTAGAGGAATTTTGGGAGATTATTTACCTCTATAGCAAATGTTGTCCGGCGTTGTCAAATCCGGAGATCTCGAAGGCAGGTTCCTGGAAAGTATTCGGTCGTCACATAACCGGATAAATGGAACCATGCTTCATCTGTGAACCATGTGATGGACAATATGCCAGGATTTTGCACGATGAACGTCTGAAACCAACAGCAGAATGTTCTGCAGTTTCGATTCCTTGTCACTAGATGCGCAGATGTTTATGTTTTATTCCTATTGTTGGCAGCTGTTTTCGACATTTTGTGTCAACGTGAAAATGCATTACACATTAAATCAACGACTCTTCCTTGTGAAGCAATACTGGATTACGAATTCAATTACAGTTACTCAAAGGGCATACCAGAGAGAATTTGGTGTTCGCAATCCTCCCAAAAGAAACACAATACTGGGACTGGTAAACAAATTGGAAACAACTGGATCTCTGGTGAGTGAAAAGGGCAAGCATCGTTCATCTAGGCTTCCCACGGATGTTGTTGACGTAAGAGCACGACTGGAGCAGTCACCCAAAAATCATTAAGACGTTTGTCGGAGGAGACAGGGTACACCTATTCAATGTGTCAGAGAGCCTAAAGCCATATAGGGTTACGGTTGTTCATCAGCTACAGGAACCAGATAAGGATAAAAGATTGAATTATTGTCGTTGGTTTCAGACGTTCATTGTGCAAAATCCTGTCATATTGTCCATCACATGGTTCACAGATGAAGCATGGTTCCATTTATCCGGTTATGTGACGACCGAATAATTTCCAGGAACCTGTGGCCACCGAGATCTCCGGATTTGACAACGCCGGACAACATTTGCTATAGAGGTAAATAATCTCCCAAAATTCCTCTACATTTTAGGTATAATAAGTTGTCGCTAGCACAATTCGTTTTGAAACAATTAATGAAAGAAATGTGTCAGTTCTATATAAATCACTCTGTAGTATGCTTCAAGCGCTAGCAGGCACTGTAATAATCGTTTAGTTTCTTAACTGTTTAGGCTTTGTTATCACAGGTGTTGCAGGGTATCTTTGATCATTCTTTTTTAATAGATTATTTTAGGACGCATTATCAACATCTAGATTATTTAGCGTCTGAATGAGATGAAGGTGATAATGCCGGTGAAATGAGTCCGGGATCCAACACCGAAAGTTACCCAGCATTTGCTTATATTGGGTTGAGGGAAAACCCCGGTGTTTTGTAATTTTGTTATGGCTGTGATGTGTTCTTTGTAATGTGTTTGAAACAATCTGCCTGTCTATCCTATGTAGAAGTTGTTGCAGGTGTTACATTTGAGTTTGTATACGCTTGTGTGGTTGTAAACACCTCCACATATGCAGAACACATCACAAATGCTAACCACACCCACAGAGACATCAACACAGACATGGAAATACTATACATCCAACCAAAAAGCCAGAAACTAAACACACTAGAACAATATGAAATATACAGACACACAAAAAACACACCCAAATGAAATTCTCAATACACACAACTCAACTTCAAAACACACACACTCTTTGACTCTACACTATACCACAGGAACACACCCTCACAAGAAACAGAACAAGTGGCGCCAAACCAACAACGACCAGTTCTGAAGATGACCCATAAATAGATCGAAACATGTAAACGAGGTACGTTGAAATTTAACACAGGAACGTCTTACCATACATATTCCGAAGTGATACAGTGTTAAAAGTTGTGTAATCAAGATTCAAACTATTGGTTGATCTCATAAGTTCGTACTCTTTTATGTAAGTATCATATATTCCGGCTGAAAACACTTTACCGTACGTACAACCAAACTGTAATAGTTGCCGAAACACCCCTCCAACATAGGGTTATCGTACCTGAGATTTTTCGGCAATTTCTCTGTCGCAACTGTTCTGGACTGTTCAGTATTCTCAGGCGTTGTTAGTGGTTGAAAAGTGGCGAAGAACCGAACGAATTTACAAGACAACCCAATACATAACACCTTAATTGAGAAAGTGGCCCTCTGTGTACTGAATGGTTATTGGTAATCTTAAAACACCATCAGTATGGTACTTAACTTTTTGTGTAATTTGATATTGTATAATTTTTTAATTTTGGATTATTTGAAGATTTGTAACTCAATTTTTTAACGTTACAGTATGTCGAAAGCTGTTGTTAGCAAGGTTGTGGACGAAATTGAAGATACATTACAATACATGACAGATATAAACACAGAAAGCCTCTTTCTATTATGCTGCTGGCACATTGAATTTTATGCCACAGGCTCGTTTCATTTAATGGTTCAATACAATGCCGGAATTTCAAAAGCTACTGTTTCGAGAATTGTCCGTAAGATTTCTATAGCTTTAGTAACAATGAGATCAACGTATGTATTGTTCTATATTTTCTATAAAATGTACTATATTCCAGGCGCTGTACACGATGGTATATTGAATTATTCTCATAAAAGATAGTAATTTGGAATAGGGACAATTAATGAGAGGACACAGCTTATCATAAATGAAATACTTAATTCCACAATTAACATCCCTCCCCCCTCCAAAAAAAAAGAGTACAATAAAATTAGATTACAGTTAACTGTTTAGAAAGAATGTTTGAATTTTGGAAATCAAATAACTCCAGAAAAATAGCAGCAAGAAAAAGAGAGAGGTAGAGAGAGATAGAGAGATGTAGAGAGATAGAGAGATGTAGAGAGATATAGAGATATAGAGATATAGAGATAGAGAGAGGTAGAGATATAGAGAGATACAGAGATAAAGAGAGGTAGAGATATAGAGAGATAGAGAGATAGAGAGAGTAGAGAGAGATAGAGAGATAGAGAGAGGTAGAGAGATAGAGAGAGATAGATAGATATATATAGAGAGATATAGAGAAATATAAAGAGATAGAGAGATATAGAGAAATATAAGCAGATAGAGAGAGGTAGATTTATAGAGAGAGGTAGATATATAGAGATAAAGAGAGATAGGGAGATAGAAAGATGTAGAGAGATTGAGAGAGATAGAGAGAGGTAGAGATATAGAAAGAGATAGAGAGAGGTAGAGAGACAGAGAGATATAGAGAGATGTAGAGAGATAGACAGATATAGAGAGATAGAGACGTAGAGAGGTAGAGATATAGAGAGAGATATAGAGACGTAGAGAGGTAGAGATATAGAGAGAGGTAGAGAGATATAGACATGTAGAGATATAGAGAAGTAGAGAGATAGAGAGAAGTAGAGAGATAGAGAGAAGTAGAGAGACAGAGAGAAGTAGAGATATAGAGATACAGAGAGATAGAGAGAGATGTAGAGAGATAGAGAGAGACAGAGAGAGATAGAGAGAGAGAGAGAGATAGAGAGACAGAGAGAAGTAGAGATATAGAGAGAGAGAGAGAGAAGTAGAGAGATATAGAGATATAGAGAGACAGAGAGAGATAGAGAGAGACAGAGAGAAGTAGATATAGAGAGACATAGAGAGAAGTAGAGAGATAGAGAGAGAAGTAGAGAGATAGAGAGATATAGAGAGACAGAGAGAGATAGAGAGAGCAGTAGAGAGATAGAGAGATGTAGAGAGATAGAGAGTTACAGAGAGATATAGAGATATAGAGAGATAGATGCAGAGAGAGTGAGAGAGAGAGAGAGAGAGAGAGAGAGAGAGTGTGTGTGTGTGTGTGTGTGTCAGAATTCACAGTCTTATTCAGTCAGAAAATGAACAATTCGCAGTGGCGTATGGGTCTTCTTACATTCTTACATTGAACAGTTTCTCCATATTTTATTGCTAATTCTACTAGAAAATATTTTCTGTTGCTAAGTAACAAAGGGTTTCCGGTATGTGATTTACTACTTTCAAAATGTACTCAAAATTATGTCTCCTATCACTCAACATAGACTGTCGGCTGAATTTAGGTACACCTGTATAACGTAAGTGACATCTATACTAATAATAAATCTTTTTCTGTAATTGGTTTTCCTAACATATATAATTCACCACCCTGAAACCGAAAATCGCATTTTTGAAATTTTTGTTTGTATGTCTGTCTGTATGTTTCTTACCTTTTCACGCGATAATGGCTGAACCGATTTATATGAAAATTGGAATATAAATTAAGTTCGTTGTAACTTAGATTTTAGGCTATATGGCATTCAAAATACTTTATTTAAAAGGGGGTTATAAGGGGCCTGAATTAAATAAATCGAAATATCTCGTTTATTATTGATTTTTGTAAAAAAATGTTACATAACAAACGTTTCTTTAAAAATGATTTCCGATAAGTTTTATTCTTTACAAAATTTTGATAGGACTGATATTTAATGAGATAAATGAGTTTTAAAATTAAAATAACGCCATCTAAGATGGTACAATGAATTAAGAACAAATGACTTCGTCTATAAGGGGCCTTGGACAACAACAATCGAAACAGGGGCCTTGGACATCAACAATCGAAAGCTATTAAACATAGCCTACAAAGAATGTTTCTGTGTTTGTATGAAGTAATATCTGAAGCTAAATTAACCGATTTGTATAATTAATTATTATTTCACCATTGGAAAGTGTAGTTTCTCTAGATGGACATAATGCTATAATGTTATTACAGTAACGTCTGAGTAAATCGAGGACAGGTGAGATTAATATAGCTTCTTATGCACAGAAAATTAGATAGGCTATTTTGTACATTCGTTTTCTGTATTTCTTAAAATAATATTTATGTACACTCATTTTAATCTCAGAGAATTAACGAACAACGAGAGTGTATTGATTTAGTATGCAGTAATAGTACGTTAGCTTAGCAATTCATTATTTTATAATTCAAATTTTAACTATGCTGAATTGAATCGTGTTAAAATACATAAGATATATATGCAATAAATGCAATGCAAAAAAATTGGGTAATGAGCGAAGCAGATTATCTTGCGCTGTTGTAAAAGCTGTTCCCTGGATCAAACGTCCTATTATAATTATGTAATTACTTTATATTTATTTCTAACAGGTGCAGCGGAGCGCACGGGTACGGCTAGTTTTAAATACAACCATGTATTATAGTTTTCTTATTAAATGTTAATATTTTCAATCTGTTGTAATGAAAGGATTAAATATGTAGATGACTTAGGCATTAATGTTAGGAAAAACCAAATTTTTATAGCTTTTGAATAAAAGAGGAAGACGATAGGAGGAAGTTAAACTTTCTGTAATATGGGTAGCCATAATTTGAAGACTGTTGTGAAGCAATATGAATCAGTAGGAGATGGTAACTTTGCAAAGGCATCCTTTATATTTGAAGGCAGAAAAGTGACAACCCTGTTACCAAACAACGCTTGTAAGAGAAATTTTTATTATTGAGAATTTTCAGATAATAAAATGAACAGGATGCATGGACGAACGAATTTGAATTGGCAGATTGTAAAGATAGAGTCAAAATAGATAGATTTATGCGAATATAACTAAATGGACGGTGTTACGCAATAATATACCAACCGACAATTTGACAAAAATTGAGATATTTGCAGTAATTTGTTGTTGACTGAATTATTTAACTCGAAAAAAATCAAGAATGCGATATCTGCATTCTACTGCTATTTATAAGCAAAAATCGTTCATTGCATAACATTAATTTATTTATTTTGCTTTGGAATATTAAATCAACTGCTGGTCTATTATAAAGCATCAGTTAGCTTTTTTTTACTATTCCAGCTTGGGGGTTGGGCGAAGGGCTAACAACCCATCACCGTAACAACAGCTTGTTACGAATCCCTACAATAAGCCTCGGAATAGGACCTTTAGGGAGGCCGAGACGTAGATGGGAGGATAATATTAAAATGGATTTGAGGGAGGTGGGATGTGATGATAGAGACTGGATTAATCTTGCACAGGATAGGGACCGATGGCGGGCTTATGTGAGGGCGGCAATGAACTTTCGGGTTCGTTAAAAGCCATTTGTAAGTAAGTAAGTATTATTTATCCTATTTTTGTAATAGTAAGAATGTTATAAAATGTTTAATAAAAACCAGATTTATATCAATGGTCAGTATCTCGAAAACAGGTTTTTGGCGCTTGGTCTATTATTGCGTAACTCAGTCCAAGAAGTGTGTTCTGTCAAGGAAGTGTGTTGTGTAAGTGTAGTGTGTGTGTGTGTGTGTCAGTGAAGTTTTATAGTTTATAATGGGAGTGCAAAGTATTTTAACAGTGAAATGGTTTTGAAGTGTTAGTGAAATCAGGATAGACTCAGTGAAATGTGTCATAGTTCCAGTGCAGTGAGTGAGTTGACAATTAAATAAGTGTAGTGCTGGTATGAACATACGAGAATTATACTCGCGGGTTTTAGTTGGAATTTAGAGTTAAGATACAAATTAGATTTAATTTAAATGTTATTTTAAGTGATCATGCTTCATTTAATTTAGGATACTCATTATTATTATTATTATTATTATTATTATTATTATTATTATTATTATTATTATTATTATTATTATTATTATTATTATTATTATTATTATTATTATTATTATTATTATTATTATTATTATTATTATTATTATTATTATAGGACTATCGGTAAGCTACGTAAGCTGGTTTGAAAATTATTTACACGATAGACAATCTAGTGTACGAATTTCGAATACTCTCTCTGATCCATTTAATATTATTTGTGGTGTGCCGCAGGGCTCAACTTTAGGACCTCTTCTATTTTTAATCTTCATTGACGACATTTGCAAAAGAATAAGTTCTGACTATCTATTATTCGCTGATGATCTTAAAATTTTTCGAAAAATCAATAGTGTTGCCGACTGTCAATTTCTTCAGGATGACATTAATTCAATTACCAATTGGTCAGTTGATAACGGGATGGTGATTAATGAATCCAAAACTTACGTAATATCATTTTCAAGGAAAACCTCTACACTAAAGTATAACTATCGCCTAAAAATGTATTAATTAACAGAAAAGATTGTATTACAGACCTCGGTGTATTAATTGACAATAAATTATATTTTCACACCGACAATGATTATATTTATAACCATGCAATAAGAATGTTAGGAATAATTCGGTCAATTACTTATTCTTTTTCAACACCTGACTCTTTTTAATACTATACTATACTATACATTAGTGAGATCGGAACTCGAATATGCATCTGTAGTTTGGAACTCTATTACTAGTTCTGATTCAGGAAAACTGGAAAATATTCAAAGGAAATTTATTTCATTATGTTCGTACAGATTCCTGACTAATAACTGTGAGTATAACTATGATAAAAATGCGAGCACTTTAAATGTCGAAACCTGTATGCCAGACGTCATGATCTCGATTACTTATTCTTATGTCAGGTCCTTAAAGGAGACATTAATTGTCAATCTTTTTAAACAGTGTCAGCCTTCGTATTCCTATGAAGGACATGAGACATCTCAAACTCTTCTATATTAGAAATTCTAGATCTTCCTCGCCGATCTCCAGATGTATTAAACATGCTAACTTACATGTAGGCGATTTCGATCCATTCAATATATAGAAGTATTAGAATATGGCAATGTCTTTGCTAATATTATTTGCATAATCCTTATACACAAATTGGTAGTAAGAGTCAACTCCTTTCCCTAATATTTTATAGTTTTAATTCTTGTAAGTTAATTATTGTAATCTATGTTCTTTATTTTGTTGTTAACTCAAGTATTTAATTTGTACCATAGTTGTTCATATTCTTGTATTAGTTGTATCACTGTTCTGGACTTTTATTGGCCAATGGCTGTTGTCCAGCACATATGTATCAATAAATAAATAATAAATAAATAAATTGTCATTATTATTACTACTATTAATTATAATTAGTATCAATTATTATTATTAATTTATTATTAATTGTATTTTTAATAGTGTTGTGTTCATTATTAATTGTAATTATTGAGTATAATTAGTTACCACTGCCACCTGGTATATACACATTTGCAGTGTGAATAAATACATACAAATATTATTTAAAATTTAATGGAGTGCAATAAAAAGTGGAACAAGACTAATACTGACATATTTTAAGAGAGACTCTCAAAATAATAATAAATTACGAAGCTGGAGATGTTGGCCTCCCTCTGGCTATATCATCAGTGGTACAACAGCCCTCTTTCAGTCATAGCCTTCTTTTGAAGCTCCTCTATTCAAAGTTAACGCTCGCCAATTTATTTTTTCAGGAGCATAGTGTCCTTAATTACTCCATCTTTTGGTCGGTGGTTTGATCTCATTCGAATTTTTATGAATTATCGACTAGAACTTTTGAGGTAAGTATTTTTAGTGAGTAATTAGTCGTTAAACTTTATTACATGTTCTAGCCATCCTATCCGTTTTCCTTTTATATAGGTTGTCATTTACAACGGACGTGCTATAATAGCTATTTCAATCCACAAAAGTGACTTCAACGCAAGGATATATTATATAACAGGCTCAACCGTAAGTTATACCATTAATTTTAAGGGGTTACTCTTTCAGATATTTCAAACTAAAAACTTTAAAGAATTTGTGCTTCCCTTTCGAGAAAAAAATTGTTTTACGTGAAGCATTTCAGAGAGTCTTTTTGGAAAGCCATTGACTTACTTCCCAATATCCTCTGTCAATTTTTTTAGTAGGTTATTTTACGACGCTTTATCAACATCTCGGGTTATTTAGCGTCTGAATGAGATGAAGGTGATAATGCCAGTGAAATGAGTCCGGGGTCCAGCTCAGTCAATTTAAGAGACACGTACAGCAGAGTTCGTATACGTCAGTTTCTGTCAGATGCGTTTCCAATTCACTGTGGGCTGAAGCAAGGAGATGCACTATCACCTTTACTTTTTAACTTTGCTCTAGAGTATGCCATTAGGAAAGTCCAGGATAACACAGAGGGTTTGGAATTGAACGGGTTACATCAGCTGCTTGTCTATGCGGATGACGTGAATATGTTAGGAGAAAATTCACAAACGATTAGGGAAAACACGGGAATTTTATTGGAAGCAAGTGAAGAGATAGGTTTGGAAGTAAATCACGAAAAGACAAAGTAAATGATTATGTCTCGTGACTAGAATATTGTACGAAATGGAAATATAAAAATTGGAAATTTATCTTTTGAAGAGGTGGAGAAGTTCAAATATCTTGGAGCAACAGTAACAAATATAAATGATACTAGGGAGGAAATTAAACACAGAATAAATATGGGAAATGCCTGTTATTATTCGGTTGAAAAGCTTTTATCATCCAGTCTGCTGTCAAAAACTCTGAAAGTTAGAATTTATAAAACAGTTATAGGCCTATTACCGGTTGTTCTTTATGGTTGTGAAACTTGGACTCTCACTTTGAGAGAGGAACATAGGTTAAGGGTGTTTGAGAATAAGGTGCTTAGGAAAATATTTGTGGCTAAAAGGAATGAAGTTACAGGAGAATGGAGAAAGTTACACAACGCAGAGCTGCACGCAATGTATTCTTCACCTGACATAATTAGGAACATTAAATCCAGACGTTTGAGACGGGCAGAGCATGTAGCACGTATGGGCGAATCCAGAAATGCATATAGAGTGTTAGTTGGGAGGCCGGAGGGAAAAAGACCTTTGGGGAGACAGAGACGTAGATGAGAAGATAATATTAAAATGGATTTGAGGGAGGTGGGATATGATGGTAGAGGCTGGATTAATCTTGCTCAGGATAGGGATCAATGGCGAGCTTATGTGAGGGCGGCAATGAACCTCCGGGTTCCTTAAAAGCCAATAAGTAAGTAAGTAAGTAAGTAAGTAAGTAAGTAAGTGTATTATGATAAGAAATTGTTGAAGAAATTACAGTTTCGTCCTTTAAATGTGGAGAAATTTGATCCGAACAAATGTAACTTTATAAAATTATTTTTCACAACGAAAACACAGAAATAAGTTTATTTTTAGTGAGTAATTAGTAGTTAAGCTGTATTGCATGTCCTATCCATGATAGCTGTTTTCCTTTTTTATAGGTTATAATGTCCTTCATTTGCAACGGATTTTCCCTAAAAATATTTCAATCCACAAATGTGACTTCAGCACAAATATATAAAGTAATATGATTAATTTATTGTCTCTGAGATATTTCAGACTAAAAAGTTTAATACAATTTTGCTCGCTTTTCCTTCCCTTTCGAGAAAAAAATTGTTTTACGTGAAGCATTGCATAATGTGTTGTTGGAAAGCCATTGATTTAATTCCAAATATGCTCAATCAATTTAAGAGAGCAATGTATTATGATAAGAAATTGAAGGAGTTTTAGTTTTGCCCTTTAAATGTGCAGAAATTTGATTCGAATAAATGTAACACTATAAAATTATTTTCCAGAACGAAAACACAGAAAGAACTTCAATTGTTTTGGTTGTGGGTGTGATTCTGACTGAGGAATTTAAAACTTGACGGAGTGTGCCTAAATATTAAGAATTTATGGACCATCACGAAAATATACCAACCCTTCTGGAATGATAATTTATTATCATTTTTTGTTTATTTGTATTGCTTGCTTGTAATTAATGTATAAATTAAAATGTTGTGTATAAAATGTAAATTAAAAAAAAAGAGACGTTACATTACTTGAGGTGACATGTATTTACTTAGCCTGACGAGTTATTCCCTTGGTTGGAATTATAACTTATTTTAAAATAGGCTTGTGCAGCAAAATGCTGCAAAACTAAGTTCGTTAGACGTTCAAATAAACATTTTTCAGATTTATTTTCAATAAAGAATACTTGTCTTTTTGATAATTATTTGCTTCCATAATAATGAAACACACTCCCTGAATGGATTTTAGGCAAATACTTTTTCTTGAACCTATCCAACTTCAGTTTTGAGTTTCAACGCGAAAACGCAAGTATCAATGCCAGGACGAAATGGCAAATAGCTATTTCAGATCATTGTGGATTGTAGGCAAAAGTTAAAAAAAAAAATGTCAGGTTTGCTAAGCTTAAGAACAATAGCAATTTGGAGCATAGCTGCTGTAAATGTAGAACTTGAAATGTAGAGCGTAAAATCATTTTATCCTACTAAGAGATTTTGCTGAAAATGATCTGAGACTACAAAATTTTCTAGACCTCTTATTTTATTAGTAAGTAATACCATTTTATCTCTCCTTAGGAACTGTAATTTTGCGCTCTTTATAAAACAATGACATTATCATCTATCTACACTACACCGCCATTAAGTTATGAAAAGACCCAACCCCACTGGGAATAAGTATAAAAATATTTGATTTTTAATAACAATATTATTATCTACTTAAGTTTTGTAGTTTTATATATAGCAGTCACTGAGTAAATTATAGAAATGAAGATCTAAATTAAGATATTCTCTACATTTAGAATAACCTCAAAACGTTTCACTTTCACGTCATCAATATAGCATGAATATTATGTACAATTAATGAAAAATAGACGCATCATGATATTAACTATAATAATATTTAATTTCTAATGGTTATAATGTCATCAAACCACCTCAACTTTCGTAGATTTGAATATCCAATACACAGCTGTACTCAGAAAATTATACACTGCAGAATCAGTTTTAATAACAAATTGAATTGAGCTCTAATATGTCGGCAGTCCTGCAGGTCATGGCCTTCGTGTAAAGCCTATTGTTTATTGTAGTGTGAGTTTTGTTCTGAAATTCAATCAAGTCGGCCGTGATTCAATATAATTAGTTCTCAAAACTGACAACAGATGGATTTTGGAAAATAGGAAAATTATGTAGGAAAATTGACATTTCAGTGAAAACTACTACTTTTCCGAAAAACTTTGGATGCCAGGCATGAAAATGAGGGGTCACTCATTAAAATCCGTTCAGCCGTGTTCCTTAAATTACCATTTCAAATTATATATATATATATATAGATTTTAAAATAGCTAGTAAGAGGATCTTAGACCATGAATGTTCAGTTTAATATAGTCCTGTTTATAAATATGAATAAAGGTGTAATTGTTTGTCTTGTTTGAACTGATGTATCAGTAAGCGTTGTGAGTCAGTGAATTTATGATTTACAATGGCAGTGAATAGTTTCGATCAGTGATAATTTATAGTGTGTTCTACAGTGTTAGTGAGATGTATCATAGTGCCAGTGCAGTGAGTGAGATGAGAGTTAAGTGAAAGGTTATCAGTATCAATGTGTAACTTATGTAGCGCCTATACACATGTGGGTTGTAATAGAAAATTAGGGTCACTTATTAATTAGGTTATTTTATGTATTATTATTAATGTAATAATTCTGTATTATTTGTATTGTGTACTTTAATTGTATTGTGTACTATTTTATTGTGTGTAATTAAGTTACCACTGTCACCGGGTGTTTGCCCACTTGCAGTGTAAATAATTATATACATACATACATTTGAGGAAAAAATGCTGACATGTAACTTCCTGAAACCTAACAATGTACTCCTACGTACCATGTACATCGAAAACTCTGTTGAATAATTTAGAGGGAAGAATTGTTCCGGGGCCTGGTATCGAATCCGGGACCTTTGGTTAAACGTACCAACGCTCTACCAACTGAGCTACCCGGGAACTCTACCCGACACCGATCCAATTTTTCCCTCTATATCCACAGACCTCAAAGTTGGCTGACAACCGTCAAGCAACCAACATTGAGTGCACACTAACTCTGTGTGACTTAAATTGTGGTTTTCTGTTAACGAACAGTGACGTGTATTATGCAAATCAAGCTTTCAGGTATAACTCCGTGTAAAGTTGATTTGAATAATTTCGAGGGAAAAAAATTGTTCCGGGGCCGGCTCAGTTGGTAGAGCGTTGGTACATTTAACCAAAGGTCCCGGGTTCGATACCCGGCCCCGGAACAATTTTTCCTCGAAATTATTCAAATCAACTTCACAGGAGTTAGCTATACCTGAAAGCTTGATTTGCACCCTAATTGTTATTTTAAATTTCAACCTTATTTTTGCACCAAAACCTTAGTATCACGAAATTAGCCAAGCCTGCCCTACATTTCTAAAAATAATTCATTTCTAGCACTATAAGGAATTTTAAAACAGAATACTGGGTGTTCAGTTCAAAATGTGTCATGGCTCGCTGTATGTCGTCATGTGGCTATCCGATGAGCCTAGAGAATTCAATCTTCCTAATTTCCGCAAAGGCGTATTACCTAAATGCGAGAGAAGTTGCCTAGCAAGTACGGCGTTCATTCTGAAGATTACTTACCGATACGTACGGTAACGCCAGTAGTGGCAAGAATGTGAACTGTTTGGAAACACGTACTGAAGTGAGTTTTTTTTTTCTTACTGTCGGGATATGGGGGAGAGGGTTTAAGATGATTACTTACGTATTTGTTGACATTAACTTCGACAGTCAACATGAACACGGAGAGTCGACCCGGTTGGCAAGTTGGTATAGAGCTGGCCTTCTATGCCCAAGGTTGCGGGTTCGATCCCGAGCAAGGTCGACGGCATTTAAGTGTGCTTAAATGTGACAGGCTCATGTCAGTAGATTTACTGGCATGTAAAAGAACTCCTGCGGAACAAAATTCCGGCACATCCGGTGACGCTGATATAACCTCTGCAGTTGC
Source organism: Periplaneta americana (assembly GCA_025594305.2). Taxonomy (NCBI): domain Eukaryota; kingdom Metazoa; phylum Arthropoda; class Insecta; order Blattodea; family Blattidae; genus Periplaneta; species Periplaneta americana. The sequence goes on along the minus strand of JAJSOF020000036.1, from coordinate 19,140,937 downwards.
GAGCGTCGTTAAATAAAACATAACATTGAACACGGAGCATTTGATTTGTGTTGTGGAATGTTACCGTACGCAACCGATGATAACAAATACCCTGCGTACGACTTGCCGGCGCAAAACACAGTTCGAAAGAGGTTATGGTAGCACACAGACCGTACAGACCGCCATCTGTTGCTACGACGTTCAAGTTATACCGTACACGTTCTCAAGTTCAGATTGAAGAACGCCTTAAATAATAGGCAACTTCTCTAACATATAAGCTGAAACTCGCTTCAAATCGGTGACCCAACAACAGTGACGTCATGACACACTTTGAAATGAACACCCAGTAGAAAACTTCTTGAAAACGTTTGACTAAGAGTTCACAAATTCGACCCGAGACAGAAGGAAACTTTAAACGGGCTTCTGTAACCTAGTAACGCATAGGGTTGTGTTTTGTTTTTAATTCCACTTGAATTATCACCCAATTTTCTGTCGGTTTTGGATTCCTCGCCCGTGGTGCATTTGTACGGGCGGGCGCTCGTCCCCGCATCTTTATATCTAATTTAGTAGTGAGCAAGTGAATTGAAATTCCTTGGCGCAACTGACTGCGCCCCTTCTCCCACCAGCCCCACCTGACAGAACCTCGGTGCAGTATTTTTCCTCCGTGTCTTCGCTTAATTAAAGTATAAACTTGTTACGTAAGCTGCAGCATGGATGTCACAACGTCACGACTACAAAACATTTTCGCTACGGAGGCCGACATCCATACTTAATTGCTCTCTCAATTTTTACATACTTTTAATTAAACATATAGCGCTGCGGCAATGAGTTCGAATCCCTGATGGGCATGGACGCGTATCCATTGTCAATGCAGTTGCAGACACTGTCTTCAGTGGAGATGCGACAATGTGCTTCTGGAGTCCTGCACAACCAGTTACGAAAAATATAAATTATATATTGCTATTGAACGCCTGGCGCTGTAGACAGTATGCAACCACAGTCTACTATATACAGTCGCGAAGCTTGAGGTGATTTTTTGCAAATCTCGCGATAAAGCGCTCCAAGCGGTTAGCAACTAGAAACAGTAGACTGTCCACGGTCGACTTTGGATTTAGAGTGGACTGAGTCGTATTTCCATCGAGTGCTAGGTCGTTGCGTATTTCGCATTGATGCTCGTGAAGAATAATCCTAACATCTATTTCTTATTTTACTTATAGATGCAAAAAGTGGTTAATAAACAGCAGGAGGGAAGATCTAATGACAAAGAATGAAGCATATCTTTATAATAATATAAAGTTTTGCTCTCTTCATTTCGAAAACACACAATTTATGAATGAAAACAAAAATAAATTAATCTGGAATGCAGTTCCAACTTTATTTGATATTTCAAATAAACCTGTTCTGTTATTACCTGCAGGTGAGAAACAAAATCTTTGCACTAATTCTACATCTGTATCAGCTGATTCCTTGAATAATTGTACATTTTCAGACAACTTAGGCCTACTTTTTTTTTTTCAAAGGATATGTTTTTAATTATAGCTGTTAATTTTGTTATTATTTTTATTTGTTACTTTACTAGAGACGTAGAAAAAGTAAGCCTGTTACAATAAAATTTATTGATCACGTTTTATTTCCAATTCTGGTGTGATTATTATTGCTTAACCTCAACCCACTTTGTTAACTACGTAAGCCTACACTACAAGTACCGGTACACGTACGTTACTACCATTAATTCATATTTTCATTATTATTGTTATTATATTATTGTTTTAAAGGGAAATGCGAATTAATATTTATTGGTTTCATAGTTAATTATCGTTATAATCTTGAATAAGTGAAGCGATTATAGTAAATTTCAGTTCGTTTTGCACAAACAAAAATAATATTAACCTATTTCTTGCAGGTATCTTCGAGTTTATGGTGGAATTTAATATACTTCATTAAAATAATAAATGAACTTTATCCATATTTCAATAATGGAAAGAAGGTGTTAATTTTTCCAAAAGAACACGACAACGAAAGTGTAACATATTTTGTCATCTGCTAGGAGAGATCTGTGATGATGAGGCGATAGTAGCGATCCTAGTGGTGGGCAACTACCCATGTTTGCATTTTTACTACATATTGAGCTTCGCGACTGTATATAGTAGACTGTGATGCAACGCTGTTCCATCTTATGGAGTGTCTCAGTGTTCGGTTTAACGAATATTCGAATTGTTTCTCACTGGACGGTAAAGGCAGACCACATTGAGCCACGCAGGAGTTTCAAGAATTCTTGCAAGGATGTGATTATCATCGTGTAGGCCTACCATTTAATTGACAATTCTTCCTCTTTCACTACATTAAATAAATAAATAAATAAATAAATAAATAAATAAACAAATAAATAAATAAATAAAAAGTATTAGCTAAAACTCTCCAGGAATATCCTTAATACTTGCGCAGTTTTCAAGACACTGAATAATATTCACTTTGTCATAAATACTCAGACGTGAACGTGTTTGTGATATGAAGCTTGGATTCTCGTCACCACGTTGCACTGCTTTGCTGCTTTCATTAGACTCAAACGCATACTACTAAATCGTAGGAGCGGTGTATTACCACAGTTCTGGTATATACAATCACGAAGCATGAGTTTATGAGGGTACTAGGAACAATAGACTGTGCAAGTATTATTTCGCATTGTCTGTAATGAGACGATAGTAGCGATCCTAGTGGTTAGCAGCTATCTATGGATGCATATTTACTACGTATTGAGATTCGTGACTGTATATGCTAGACTGTTTTTTGTATTCGACAGATATGGAGGTATAAGGGTACAGTACATCAGTTATTCATAGATTTCAAAAAGGCTTATGACTCGGTTAAGAGAAAAATTTTATAGCCTATAATATTCTTATTGAATTTGGTATTCCCAATAAACTAGTTCGATTAATTAAAATGTGTCTCATGAAACTTACAGCAGAGTCCGTATAGGCCAGTTGCTATCGATGCTTTTCCAATTTCCTGCGGGCTAAAGCAGGGAGATGCATTATCACCTTTACTTTTTAACTTCGCTCTAGAGTATGCCATTTGGAAAGCCCAGGATAACAGAGATGGTTTGGAATTGAACGGGTTACATCAGCTTCTTGTCTATGCTGTTAACGTCAATATGTTAGGAGAAAATCCACAAACGATTTGGGAAAACGCGGAAATTCTACTTGAAGCAAGTAAAGCGATAGGGTTGGAAGTAAATCCCGAAAAGACAAATGTCTCGTGATCAGAATATTGTACGAAATGGAACTATAAAAATTGGAGGAGGTGGAAAAATTCAAATATCTTGGAGCAACAGTAACAAATATAAATGACACTCGGGAGGAAATTAAACGCAAAATAAATATGGGAAATGCCTGTTATTATTCGGTTGAGAAGCTTTTATCATCTAGTCTGCTATCAAAAAATCTGAAAGTTAGAATTTATAAAACAATTATATTACCGGTTGTTCTGTTTGGTTGTGAAACTTGGACTCTCACTTTGAGAGAGGAACAGAGATTTAGGGTGTTTGAGAATAAAGTAAAAAATATTTGGGGCTAAGAGGGATGAAGTTACAGGAGAATGGACAAAGTTACACAACGTAGAACTGCACGCATTGTATTCTTCACCTGACATTATTAGGAACATTAAATCCAGACGTTTGAGATGGGCAGGGCATGTAGCACATATGGGCGAATCCAGAAATGCATATAGAGTGTTAGTTGGGAAGCCGGATGGAAAAAGACCTTTGGAGAGGCCGAGACGTAGAAGGGAAGATAATATTAAAATGGATTTGAGGAAGGTGGGTATGATGGTAGAGACTGGATTGATCTTGCTCAGGATAGGGACCGATGACGGGCTTATGTGAGGGTGACAATGAACCTCCGGGTTCCTTAAAAGCTAGTAAGTATATACTATACTGTGGCATTACCAGAACGCCAGAGGAGGCTGGTCTAGGGACGAAAGGGTTTAAACTGGATACTCTGCGTGCCTTAGTGTAGTGAGACAGTGTGGGTTAGGAAGGTGCCTAGGTCAAAGGAAAACGTAATAGATCTATTAGTATGTAGTTCCGTCCTCCGAAATGCAATAAAATACAAAAAAACCTATCTCAATATTCGAGTTTGCTTCATGAAAAAAACCACATATCTAGAAGATATGGGAGATACGTTAATATACATTTTGAATTTTAGATGGAAAAATTTTGGTAAACTGTTTTATTGCCGTGACCACAGAATTCCTTCACAGATACACGCAGTCAAACAAGAGCCATTTAAAAAGTGGTAAGGGAAACGTGATCAGAAGACCTCGAATCGTGAAAATAGATTTTTCTTAATAATCACCATACTTTCTCCACTTAGATCTGGTTATTAGAGAAAGTAGGAATAAAACAAATCCAACGGTTTGGAACAGCAATCATTATGGAAGACGTGACGATGTCGTGGCACGGATGACTGCGCAGGAGGTCTTGCAGCGAGCCCCGGCGAGAGCACTCAGCCGGTCGTTAAGAATCCGTTGCACCTCGGAGCAGAGAAGATCCGGTTCCAGCGCCGTAACACCTGTGGAACCCAGCGCCGCAACAGGTTCACTGTGCCGGGTGGACACCGCCCCCTCACCAATATTAATGAGGCCCCGGTCTGTCCCGCGCAACGCCAACAGAAAACGTTAGCCCAGCAATGTTCACGAAATTTTCTCTTTTAGGTAACATGGAGATCTGACTGTACCTATATTATGCCTCACTTTGACTATTGTGATGTTTTATATAGCAACCTAAGTGCTGAAGTTTCTCAAAAACTTCAACGTTCACATAATGTCTACGTCCGATTTATTTTCAATATCCGCCGACATGATCATATATCGAAATATTTTCTACGACTCTCCTGGCTCCGCTTGCAAGATAGACGTTTAGTACATTCTCTTTGCCTGCTATATCGAATTATACATGATTCCAACTACCTTGCCTCTCGGTTTACTCTCCTAGCTTCACATCATAATCGTAATACACGTTCACAGCACAATCTGTTGCTATCAATACCACGTCATCAGACATCTCTGTATTCAAGTTCTTTCTCAATAGCCATGGACCGCTCATGGAATTCGCTGCCGCTGGAAATCAGGGGTAGTCTTAGTCCACAGTTGTTTAAAATTAGGTTGTTAGAAATATTTTAAATGTACAGAACTAGTTTTTAGGTATAATTTTTTTTATTTATTATTATTACTATTACTATTATTATTATTATTATTATTATTATTATTATTATTATTATTATTATTTTACACAGTCATTACTTTATTTTTCCATTAACACTAATATCTAGGTAATTGTCATTGTCTCAATATAACACGTGCTGTGCTGATCATACTAATTGTACTATTCCTTTAGTTGTGAGATTATATTCATATGTATTAATTCTTTTTTTTTTTAACTTAATACTTGTATACTAGAATGTATTTTTCTGTTTGTGATTATGTATTCAGTTCTTTTTTATTACATATATATTTTTTTTATTATTGTTATTTCAAAGTTAATACTAATTGTGTATATGTATTCAATCTCTCTTTTCTACTTAATTATGTTTATTATTATTTTTAAGTTCATATTTGTATACCGGTATGTATTTTTTCTGTATGTGATTTGATCCTGGTTGAGTGGAAGAAAAGGCCTGATGGCCTTAACTCTGCCAGGAAAATAAAACTATTATTATTATTATTATTATTATTATTATTATTATTATTATTATTATTATTAAATTATTATTATTATATTTAAAATGTCATCTTTTCCCTTCTTCTGATGGCTGCATGTGGAGTTCCTCTAAAATGTCCTCATTTCTCTGATGGTCGAGCAGAGTATATCCAGCTGTTCGGCGACTATATCTCATTTCAACAGCTCTAAATCTTCTGACGTCTTTCTTCTTCAGAACTCAAATTTCACTTCAATATAGGAGAGTCGGGAGATTTAGTGTTTTATACAATTTTAATCTGAAATGTTGTTGTACTAGATATGGTTTTAGTGTATAATTTAAGAGTCCTAATATTTTAGTTCTTATTCATAGACTTTAAAAAGGCATAGGACTCGGTTAAGAGAGAAGTTTTATATGACATTCTTATTGAATTTGGTATTCCCAAGAAACTAGTTCCATTAATGTGTCTCAGTGAAATGTACAGCAGAGTTCGTATAGGTCAGTTTCTGTCAGATGCGTTTCCAATTCACTGTGGGCTAAAGCAGGGAGATGCACTATCACCTTTACTTTTTAACTTCGCTCTAGAGTATGCCATTAGGAAAGTCCAGGATAACAGAGAGGGTTTGGAATTGAACGGGTTACATCAGCTGCTTGTCTATGCGAATGACGTGAATATGTTAGGAGAAAATCCACAAACGATTAGGGAAAACACGGGAATTTTACTGGAAGCAAGTAAAGAGATAAGTTTGGAAGTAAATCCCGAAAAGACAAAGTATATGATTATGTCTCGTGACCAGAATATTGTACGAAATGGAAATATAAAAATTAGAAATTTATCTTTTGAAGAGGTGGAGAAGTTCAAATATCTGGGAGCAACAGTAACAAATATAAATGATACTCGGGAGGAAATTAAACGCAGAATAAATATGGGAAATGTCTGTTATTATTCGGTTGAGAAACGTTTATCATCCAGTGTGCTGTCGAAAAATCTAAAAGTTAGAATTTATAAAACAGTTATATTACCAGTTGTTCTTTATGGTTGTCAAACTTGGACTCTCACTTTGAGAGAGAGTATCATAGGTTAAGGGTGTTTGAGAATAAGTTGCTTAGGAAAATATTTGGGGCTAAGAGGGATGAAGTTAAGGAGAATGGAGAAAGTAACACAACACAGAACTGCACGCATTGTATTCTTCACCTGACATCATTAGGAACATTAAATCCAGACGTTTGAGATGGGTAGGGGATGTAGCACGTATAGGCGAATACAGAAATGCATATAGAGTTCTAGTTGGAATGCCGGAGGGAAAAAGACGTAGATGGGAAGATAATATTAAAATGGATTTGAGGGAGGTGGGATATGATGATAGAGACTGGATTAATCTTGCCCAGGATAGGGACCGATGGCGGGCTTATGTGAGGGCGGTAATGAACCTCCGGGTTCCTTAAAAGCCAGTAAGTAAGTAAAAGAAATTACGTCACAAGCAAATAAATAAATGACTTGACTTATCTCATTATTTGATTGGGCACCTCAATTATTTAATAATATAAAAAGGATAGTAATTATCTTTTAAATATCTTAGAAAAGTAGTTTTCTACTGATGCAATTGTCTTGTCAGAATTCCAGAGATGTATCAGATTTCATGTGAATGTGGGGACGTATGCATTGGTACATAAGGTGATAGAATTAAACCTCGCAAACGACCACTAGCTATAGGCCTACCTGAGATCATAACAACACCAAAAGTTAAATTTATCTGTATACAATATCAATGGAGAACATCGTGCTGTTTTTTGTGTCCGGCCAAATGTCTTAGTCGTATAATCCGCTTACTGGGGACTGCAAAATTAGAGAGTTCATTTAAATTAGTGTTCCAAATGACTTAATATGGAGAGTGCTTTCATATTGAGCGAGGTTTGTACGACGTTTTCGCATCTCTTTAGAGATACAGAGCAATTACAGCTATGAACAATAGCTACTGTTTGTCTAGCACTTAGCTGAGATTAAAATTAGCTTTTTTGATATCTCAGAACCGACTGCTTTTATGTAATGTTTGCCATATTCGTCGTCACTATGACGTAAATTCATCCTCGATGGTTTAGCGGGTAGCACGCTTGCCGTTAATCCGAAGTTCGCGAGTTCAAATCTGGCCTAAGAAGGTGAATTTTAAAGGCTGATAAAGTACTTAACATGGTCTTCCTGTGAGAGGGAACTAAAGCTGGGATGCCCGTGTCGTAGATTTGTGGCACTTAAGGCTACTAATCGGTGAAAATAACGAAAAGAAAAACATTAAAAATGGAAATTTTGTTTTTAACTCTAAGAAATAAAATAATATTTCAGTTTCCTAAATCTGTGCTTATTTTGTCCCTATGACAATTTAAAGCCCAGCAGAACAAATTTAAAGGGACCAGTGCGTGCGTGGAGCTGCAGCCCTTTAAACTGACACTCAACTGTCATTCTGACAGACTTTGTTCTTCATTCTAACTAATGTTACTTTTCATTCAGTTCATATTTCGCGTTGTTAAAATGTAGAAGAAAAATATGTGCAGTAGACTTCTACAGGAAGGAAGGAAGGAAATCGATAGTAGCCTATATATAATGTACATGCTCTACTTTGATACTCATTTTCTCGATTTTCCAATTTTCAACATTTTGTAACATTCAAAATGCTCTAATGAATGCAGTTTTTCTCCAGTCCCAGTGACATTATGCACAGAAGTTCACAAAAGCATGTGAAAGAAACAGACACATGTGTCTTCTTCTGCTATTGAAAATATTCAAATAACCATGATTGTCTTGGGATGTGATAAGTTAAATAAATGAAAAATTAACAACTAAAAGGGTAAATACTTTTTCTCAAAAAATAATGGAAAATATGAAAAGCATGTGTTATATTTTACATACATCTCTCAGGAAACAATTAAATACAAATTTAAAGAAAAATTATGTAAACTTTGAAAATTGGGACGATTACAATAATTCAGTAATAAAAAACAACAAAAATTATTAATAATTGATTAAATGGCGATCTTACTCGTGTTAATTGTGTAAGCATGTGCGGCTTATAGCTGTTTCGGTGCTTCTTCACACCATCCTCAGAGCCTATTAGATCTCGGCGACATCTCGAACTTCGCTGCCTGTTGTGTGGGTGCGTTCGAGTGTTGAAAATTGTTGAAATGTGGTGTCAAATAGTGTGTGTGTTCTGAAATTGATCTATGTGTTGAGAATTTGATCAAGGTGTGTTTTAGTGTGTCTGTATATTTCATATTGTTCTAGTGTGTTGTGGATGTTTTCAAATTAGCAAAAGAGGTATCAGACTGCAGTGCATCTACTTCCCCATCAACATCCAAGCATGCCATACCACTCTTTATTTAACCTGGGCCCACCCCATCCGAATCCACAAGCAGACAACACAAAAAATTAATCGCCAACAAAATTCACGCCCCCAAAGGGTAAATTTTTTAAAGCGGGTTATTTTACGATGTTTTATCAACATCCCCAAAGGGTAAATAATTTATTAATATATTAAATATTAGTGATAAAGTCACAAAGAAGACATATTTGATAACAACAAGAAATTTCCTACTAAATGCAATAAAGAAACAGAAATATGAAATTTGTACATGTTCATCTCAAGATCCACAATATATAAATAACTTTAAATAATCATACCAAATTTCAAATTTGTTGGACAAAATCTATGGGATTTGTGATCAATTAAATATAACAGTACATATAGACAGACGTCTCTCATTAACTGTGAATGAAAATATCAGCAGTTTGAGACTCTGCTTTCGTAAGGTGCATTACTTACAACATTTTACTTCAGAAATTAACAGTAGATCGAAAATGTCGAGAAAACTTAAAATAGAGAAAGCGTCCATAGTGAAGCATGGGAAGTAATATCAAAGGTAGTGAAAATGTTTGATGAAAAATCAAGACAAAAACAGTTGACATTTCCTCTGGCGCGTGCACTAGAGAGCAGCTAATTATACTGGAGTTCCGAAGACTTTAATTAAAAAATTAGGAAGGAGTAAAAAATTAGAGACGAAATCGGCCCATCGTCACTGTTAAATACACCAGTAGAAAAGTGGCCTAAGGGATCTACTGTGGTGGAATTATTTACAGAAAGAATTGCAAAGATCACAGCATAAGATTGGGAACATTACTGCAAATACGTAGAGACATTAGAACAATACTGCGACAAAATGTAGTCCATTACATACAGGGTGAATGACGAAGGTTGTGCTACTCTAGGATCTGATTCCTGACATCTCTGTGAAGAAAAAAATTAATATATACAAGTTTCCGATTTTGAATATAGTCCGGGTCAGCTTACTTCATACGCTAAGGGTGAAACCTAACCATTTTCCCCCATTACTACATATGCTAGTGGATTGTAGTGATTTTCTAGGTTGAATTTTCTTTTGCCAACTTCGTTTCGAATTTAATTCCTGACAAATACTACAAATGGTAGTGATTTTTTAACTAGTATGTTGGCAACTGAGACAAATGTCGACAATATTTGTCGGTACTGGAGTCCCATGAAATTAAAAATTTTACTAGATTTCTGAGCCGGTTACTGGAATCTAGTGAAATTTGAACACACTAATAATTAATTAATATCAGTATTAATATTGTTGTTGTGGTTATAATTCAAGACTGTAGTCTCGTAAGTTTTCGGAGTTAGTACTAATAATTTCATGTCGTTAAACAAAATACATTTTTAGGTTAGGTCTCGTGAGTCATTTGTTTAGTCAAACCAATGAATTTCGTATTGCCAGAAAAAAATACTTGACGTGTTGATCCCTTTCTCGTATAGTTTGCCTACCAATGTATGTTATAAATTATTGAATTATTTAGAATAACCTTCCAACATAAAGTACGGTAAGTAAATAAGTAATTTAGTACGTAAGATCGTGTGATATCTGATAACAGTTGGCAATACTGACAAGATGGCAATATTTGCTGTTTAGGAATTGTTCTTATGTGATCCTCACTATAGTTTTGGATAAAATCAAGGTTTTTCTTCCGTAACACGGATCCTTGTAAACGTCTCTCCCTCTCCCTCTCCCTCTCTCTCTCTCTCTCTCTCTCTCTCTGGACGTCTGGAGCTGTGTGTGTTACAGTACAGCTGATAGCAACGACAGAAAGTCTCGTAACATCAGGGTCAGACTTGAAAATAACGCAACACCGCACCGGTACGACGTATCTACCTAGCATCCGAACAACGGAAGTTAGGAAATGCGGAGCGCGCAGTTCACACTCGGGCGACTTCATGTACTGCTGCAGAAGGTGGGGCATTTGAAAACCGGCTTTAATGGAGATTTTTCAGATTAGTAAAAATGTGAATGTTCTTTAATGAAGTCGCCCTCGGTAGCGCAGTTGGTATAGCGCTGGCCTTCTGTGCTCGAAGTTGCGGGTTCGATCCCAGCCAAGGTCGATGGCATTTAAGTATGTTTAAATGCGGCAGGTTCATCTCAGTAGATTTACTGGCATGTAAAAGAACTCCTGCGGGACAAAAACTCCGGCACACCGGCGACGCTGATATAACCTGTGTAGTTGCGAGCGTCGTTAAATGAACCATTATTATTATTATTTATTATTATTATTATTATTATTATTATTATTATTATTATTATTATTATTATTATTATCATCTTTAATGAATTTGTAATATACTCAGTACCATTCTCATAAATAATTTAAATGTTTAAACCTTCATAGTTTAAACTTTTATATTTAACATTCAGGAGGGAGTAACTCATATGTTTATACGAACTTTTTTCATAACAATGATGTCAGAAATCAGATCTTAGGATATGGCACAATCTTCGTGAATCACTCTGTATACGAATAGCAAGGACGAGGAGGAGGGGACGAGGACACGATGACGATGATGTTGGCAATGACGAACGTACATTATTGTTCATTTTGTTTATTTAATGATTGAACAAAGAATGTTTTCACTATGATCTGTGAGATACGGTAGTGTGCAAATTAATCCGAACACTACTTATTTTTACATTTTCTGTCATTGTTGGCCTCACAGCTGCTCATACCGCTTTAATTGACATCTGTAGTTCGTGTAATTCCATTGTTGAAGGTCTGTCATTATTTTTTTTTATAATATGTGACATTTTGCCTGTCGTTTTGTACTTATAAGCATTTCAGTTGTGTTGAAGACTGCAATCCTGTGTACATTCTGTCGTCTTCACAAACGGATACAACTCCACGAAAACGGTCTAAAATTATAACATTAGCAGAGAATTCTTCTATGACACAGAGGCAAATTGCAGCAGTATGTCACATCGGTTTGGCTACTGTTAATTCGATCATAAAAAGATACAGGGAGACTGGATCCATCACACCCCAGAAAAAAGGAAACTGTGGCCGGAAAAGAAAGACTTCACCTGCAGATGATGTTTAATTCTCAGGAAAAGTAAATTAAATCCTAGACTAACTGCTGTCGACTTAACCCGCGAGTTAATGACTACCACTGGGGCGAATATTCACGTCACAACAATGCGGCGTAGGCTTTTGGAAGCTGGACGAAGGGCTCGTAAGCCTATTAAGAAGCAACTGCTAACCCCTATTAAGTGCAAAAAACGCTTAATGTGGGCAAAATTACATCAACACTGGACAGTGAATGACTGGAAGAATGTACTTTTTTCCGATGAGTCTCATTTCGAGGTCCACGGCCACCGTGTTTCTTACGTACGGAAAGGATCCGAAAAAGTATCAGCAGCTCATCTCCAACAAACACCCAAATATCCCCCTAAATTAATGTTTTGGGGTTGTTTTACACATGAAGGGCCTGGAGCATTAATACCTATCAAGGGAATGATGAATTCTGACAAATATATTCACTTATTGGAAACCAGAATCGTACCCCAGCTGCAAAAATTTATGAAGAGTCGTCAGTATCGCTAAGAAAGATGTCTTGAGGAAGTTTCCTTTTAAGTCTAGATGGCTGACAAGATCTTGCTCCAATGTTATATGTCACAGCTCCAGGAACGTCAGGAAGTTTGTTGAAGAAGGATTTTGATATTGAATGGGTGTACTGTTCTAGTGGAAGAATTCCCAATTCTTGATGCAGTTGATTTCTTACAAACCAGGGGCATTTTAAGAAAGTAATATTTTCTATTTATTCTCTGTCGATATTAGACAATAGGGTAGACTGAAGATGAATAAGAAGAGTAAGGGAATGTAATAATCAATTCCTGTTTAGCAGCACCGATGGTGATAGGTATTTCGGTTCAATTACCGTTCGAGGAACACAGTTTGTTTTATTTTTATTGGAGGCATGCTGAAAGGTATTTTATTCCACTGCCAGCAAGGCATTCCAGCTCAATTGTCCACAGGAATGCAGGGTTATTTAACTCTGTGTAATATTTCACGAGGCAGATGGAAATTTGATCGGTTTTATGAACCACTTTGTCTGGGTGAAGCGCTAGTATTTTGCCATCTCGCCCGTGTATAAAACATTCTCATCAACTCCACATTTTCATGAGATATTATCTGCTTGGCTTTAGTGAGGGCGATTTTCTTATATCAAGATCGACCCAAATTAGAACTGCATTAAAGTATCGCATGCGCATGTGCGCCTCTATCGCTGTTCTATCAACGCAGCGAATGACAAACTACATATTGAATTAGGCATAAACGGAATGCGATCTCTTATTTTCCAATCTGCTTTGGTAAACTTTTAAATACTTCAGAGATATACGAAATAACTCCTAAGTACACTTAGATGGTCGAAGAAGCATTATTCCTAGTAGAGAGATAGACACAAATTTTTAAGGGGACTGGGTAGTCTCAGCATATGGCTGTTGTGAATGAGTGAAGAAATTTTGCTATTGCTCATAAACTTTTGAATCTATCGATCTACAATTATTTTTACAGTTTCCACACTTTGCAGATAGGGTAAGGTTGCATATATTGCACCACTTTAGCATTTATAATTTTTATTGAACAATACAATTTTTATTTTCTGCATTCCTTTACAAAAATACATTCCCCGAACATTTACCTTTCATGTAAAAAAAGAATCCTTGAATTTGGTTTAATATTTTTGAAGCAGAATGACATTTTCGAAACACTTGTCAGTGGTGCCATTTAGGCAACTTACTTATTGGCTTTTAAGGAACCCGGAGGTTCATTGCCGCCCTCACATAAGCCCGCCATTGATCCCTATCCTGAGCAAGATTAATCCAGTCTCTACCATCATATCCCACCTCCCTAAAATCCATTTTAATATTATCTTCCCATCTACGTCTCGGCCTCCCCGAAGGTCTTTTTCCCGCCGGCCTCCCAACTAACACTCTATATGCATTTATGGATTCGCCCATACATGCTACATGCCCTGCCCATTTCAAGCGTCTGGATTTAATGTTCCTAATTATGTCAGGTGAAGAATACAATTCGTTCAGTTCTGCGTTGTGTAACTTTCTCCATTCTCCTGTAACTTCATCCCTCTTAGCCCCAAATATTTTCCTAAGAACCTTATTCTCAAACACCCTTAATCTCTGTTCCTCTCTCAAAGTGAGAGTCCAAGCTTCACAACCATATAGAACAACCGGTAATATAACTGTTTTATAAATTCTAACTTTCAGATTTTTTGACAACAGACTAGATGACAAAAGCTTCTCAACCGAATAATAACAGACATTTCCCATATTGGCAACTAGTTTCCTAAATAGCACCTGCGGTTTCTTAAATCGCACCTCTTTAACTGCAGGGAACAGGATGAAGGAAAGCTTTTAATATTGAACATATTGAACAGTATTTAATATGAATAATGTAATAAATGCAAATTACAAATTTATTGAAATTAATGAAAGAGGGTAACGGATCTACAAATGAAATTGAAAAAAATAGAGCATAAATTACACTTTCTGAATGCGTTTTTTATTGTTAAACATTTGCCATGTGCTTCACCAGGCAGTTCAAACTGTAAACTGCCTCACCTTTTCTCCACGATTATCTCGAAGCCACCTAAGAACTGCTTCATGATTTAGCTATCTGATATGATTTGAAGATAGAAACATCTAAAGGCTGGGCCTCTGAGTATTATGAGGAAGCTGAAATAGGAGCACATTATTTTCCCGAGATAATCTAGCTTCTAAATTTTTGGAATGGTTCGTATAGGTAGACATACAGAAGCAGCACTTTTTTCTATGGCAGGTTTCAGTGGCAAATAAAATGTTTGAGCTATTCGACAAATAGTTCACTGTTGATGTAACCTGAATCAGAGCAAACAAATAGCGATCCTGGAAGAGCACCAGCTGATAATGTAGGATGCACTGTTTGACGTCTAAAAATTTTCATAGGTGGCACAAAATATCTGGTGCGCTTGTACAACACGCACTTGTTGTATTAACGCCCTTTTCACCACTTAATATTGCACCCACCTGATGCATTCCTCGTTCAGTTAAAATTTTTGGGCCTTCTTTTGTACGGCTAGAATTGCTACAGTTGCTCATATCGCACCGGTGCGAATTAGGCACCTACAAAGTGGTGTGAATTAAGAAACTACGTCATAAGTTATTTCCTTCATTCTAGCCTATAATCACCACATGTTCGAAAATCATACTAAGTTAAATGTTCTTTAATATCTCTTTAAACGAATAACATCTTAAGATTATGGATTCCTTTGCATACAAATCCGTTATTTAGTTACAAAATGTTAGCGAAATATACATCCACCTGAGCGATTATATTAAATACTCTATCACCACGTTGCTAGCACAAAGAAGTGGCAGAAATCAAGTCACATGGTGGAAGTTCATATGGTGGATTGTAACAATACCATTAGATGCTACACTACTACAGTAACTTGTTTTAATCTAGTAGGGGTGCCATTTAGGAAGAGGTGCGATTTATGCTACTCTACCCTATATTTCGGTTTTTAGACTATCTTCTACCTCATATGCTTAATTTTATAAAAATTGTTAAAATTGAAAAACATTAATTAAATTTAAGTTAAAAAGATTGGTATTGTAGGAACATTTTTCTCAGAAACCCTTTGCAATACATTCTCCTAAAAATCAAGCATATTTCCAGTGCAGTTGACTATATTTGCTGTCATTTTATTCACATCATGAATATTTGTTCAAGAGACAAAAATTATTTTACAACAATATATATTTACAAATTTGCATATTTTTTCATACTTTTCTGGCCGTAAAATCCATAATAAGTTCGATAACTATGTGAAAGTGACCATGTTTCTTCACTGTCATAAGAAGTAGTATGCAAAATATCAGCCTCCTAGCCACAGTAGCTTCTTAGAAATTCATTCATGCATAGTGTTCTGCCCAAGGGCAGGTCTTTCACTCCAAACCCAGCATTCTCCAGTCTTTACTATTTTCTGCCTTCCTCTTTGTCTCCTCATATGATCCATATATCTTAATGTTGTCTATCATCTGATATCTCCTTCTGTCCCGAACTCTTCTCCTTCACCATTCTTTCCAGTGCATTCTTCAGTAGGCAGTTGCTTCTCAGTCAATTCCTTTTCCTCTTTCTGATCAGTTTCAGCAGCATTCTTTCTTCACCCACTCTTTCCAACACAGCTTCGTTTCTTATTCTGTCTGTCCATTTCACACGTTCCATTCTTCTCCATATCCACATTTCAAATGCTTCTATTAGCTTCTCTTTACATCGTCGTAATGCCCATGTTTCTGCCCCATAGAATGCTACACTCCACACAAAGCACTTCACTAGTCTCTTCCTTAGTTCTTTCTCCAGAGGTCCGCAGAAGATGCTCCTTTTTCTATTAAAAGCTTCCTTTGCCATTGCTGTTCTCCTTTTGACTTCTTAGCAGCAGCTCAAGTATTTGAAGCTGTCCACTTGCTCTACTGCCTCTTTTAGAATTCGCAAGTTTACCTTCTTTACTTTTCTTTCTACGACCATGGTCTTCATCTTGTTGGCATTTATCTTCATTCCATAATGCTCACAGCTGTCATTTAGCTCTAGTAGCATATCCCTCAGTACAGACGTGGCGAAAATGTGACTCGCGAGCACATTATGACTTGCAATGATAGCTATGCATTTCTCTTGCTTCCTAACACCCCCAACCCCCAACCTCTCACTCACTGGAGTCAAACTCCGTTCCATTTGTATTTGTCTCTGACCTGCGAGTGGCATATCGTCGCAATGTCTGTCTCGAAACCATGTATCTGTACAAAAACGAAAGTTTCAAATAGAATGGGAGGACGCATTTTTTCCTGCCAATATGATGAGAACATTAAATGTAGGCCTATGATTTGTTCACAAGTATTGCGAGGAAAACGGTTGTATTACATAAAACGGCATTATACTACATGTTACTCATGAAACATTAAAAGTTATTGTTATTATTATTATATTATTATTATTATTATTATTATTATTATTATTATTATTATTATTATTATTATTATTATTATTATTCTGCCTTTCCAAGGATTGGGGTTTATCCCGTTCAGCCCCAAAGACATTAATTCTTGAAACTGGTCTTTCCATCTGGTTCTCGGCCGTCCTATATCTCCTATATATTATTATTATTATTATTATTATTATTATTATTATTATTATTATTATTATTATTATTATTCTGCCTTTCCAAGGATTGGGGTTTATCCCGTTCAGCGCCAAAGACATTTATTCTTGAAACTGTTCTTTCCACCTGGTTCTCGGCCGTCCTATATCTCCTATATTATTATTATTATTATTATTATTATTATTATTATTATTATTATTATTATTATTATTCTGCCTTTCCAAGGATTGGGGTTTATCCCGTTCAGCGCCAAAGACATTTATTCTTGAAACTGTTCTTTCCATCTGGTTATCGGCCGTCCTATATCTCCTATATATTATTATTTTTATTAGTATTATTATTATTATTATTATTATTATTATTCTGCCTTTCCAAGGATTGGGGTTTATCCCGTTCAGCGCCAAAGACATTTATTCTTGAAACTGTTCTTTCCATCTGGTTCTCGGCCGTCCTATATCTCCTATATATTATTATTTTTATTATTATTATTATTATTATTATTATTATTATTATTATTATTCTGCCTTTCCAAGGATTGGGGTTTATCCCGTTCAGCGCCAAAGACATTTATTCTTGAAACTGTTCTTTCCATCTGGTTCTCGGCCGTCCTGTATCTCCTATATATTATTATTATTATTATTATTATTATTATTATTATTATTATTATTATTATTATTATTATTATTATTATTCTGCCTTTCCAAGGATTGGGGTTTATCCCGTTCAGCGCCAAAGACATTTATTCTTGAAACTGTTCTTTCCATCTGGTTCCCGGCCGTCCTATATCTCCTATATATTATTATTATTATTATTATTATTATTATTATTATTATTATTATTATTATTATTAATAAATTACTAACATCATCATCATCATCATCATCTATGTACGTCGACCCTTTTTCAGCAGATGTACGAATAATGCGGTTTCCTTACAGATTCACAATGTGATGTCAAATGAAAGCTGGATGTAAGGACTTGACAAATGTTGAACTTTTCAAATCTTTGCCAAAAAATAAATATCCGAAGCTTCGTTCTTTCGCTTGCTCTGTTGAAGCCATGTTCGCTACAACTTACGTTTGTGAAACATTATTTTCAGCAATGAAAATAGTAAAAACCAAATTTAGATCACGACTGATAGACAAATACCTTCGTGATCAACTACTGGGCAGTAAGTGACATAATTCCTGATTTTGAAACTTTGTCGCAGAGACATTCTGAAGACAGTTAATTTTAGGTTGTCATAACGAGTCGTATGTTTTCTTGTTCATTTCTTTCTTCGTTACACGTACTAAACATTAGTTCGTAACCTTAAACTGTATAAAATTTAATGCTCGAACAAGCCGGAATATAGTAATTATACACCTGGTAGTAGCCCTTTAATGCACCTCATTAAAGTACACCTATTCATTATAATTCAGTTGTTCAGCCAGTGAGAAATCACCTTTGTGCTGATTGTACCATTATAAAACCGCAAGTATCGATTATTCTCGGATATGCAATCGAAAGACAATTAGCGAAAAGTCACGGAGGCTGGAAATCCAATACTGTCGCAGAAGCTTATGTTCTGTTACTGTAATAATTAGCGTTAATTGTAAATAAAATTAAAATAAATTCAATCTGTCATCTCGTTTTTCAATTATAAATCAATTTCCAGGTTATATCAAGCCTAATGTTCATGTTATTTTCTAGATTATATCAAGGTCAATGACATTCGTGTTTCGGAAAAAATCAATACTTTCGCGTCTGTGCACATCTCACAATTCAGGTCAGCTCCACTCCTCACTTACATAACCATAACATGAATACTTCTGAATAATTTCAAGTTAGAAATATGGTCGAGCATAAAAAGTCGTATGAAACTTGCTTATAATGGTAATTAAGAAGCTCGTATGAAAATTATGAAACTCGCTTGCGCTCGTTTCATAAACAAACATACTCGCGTCTTAATTACTACCATTATAGGGTCGTTGCATAATGTACTAATATTTAAGTGCTTGACGTAAGGAAAATGAAGATCCGTTAGTAAGTCAGACAGTTGCTTCACTTCCCCTTCGGATGTCCGCCTCCCTGCATAGGTGATATGCACGTTGCAGGTTACACAGTGGCTCGGCGCACGATTACATTTTCCCCACGGCTGCTTTAGACTCTCTCGACTAAGGCGCCTGCCTATCGATCAGTAGTTTCGCTTGAGTGGGAATTCGATTCCCGCTTAGGCACATTATCTGGTTGGGTTTTCTCCATAGTTTTCCCCAAGCGATTGTCGGGTAATCTATGGCGAAACCTCGGCCTCATCTCGACAAATATACCATCTCGCTATCATCAAGAGAATAGACGCTAAATAACCTAGTAGCTGATATAGCATCGTTAAATAATCAACTAAAAATCATCATCATCATCATCATCATCATCTTCAATTCTTGGTTTAGATTTAGTGCCTGTTCCGTCTTCACATTTTATTCAGTTCCACCTCTTCCTAGGACGTCCGACATCTCTTTTGCCTTTAGGTTGGTATTGTCGTATCAGTGCTGGAATTCTTTCATCATCTATTTGAGACAGGTGTTCTTTCCACTTTTCTTTATAATCTTCAGCTTTTTCGTTTATGTTATACAGGGACATCATTTTATTTTTACTTCAATTTTTATTGTACCTGACTTTTTGAATGTACTTTACTCCCACCCCTTCTACTAGTAAACTTCCAACCGTTCACTACAAAGAGCCGAGGGCGCGTAAGCAGTACTGTGTGAGTACAGTACGTTCCAGAAATATGTTCGCGTTTTCCAGTGACGAAAGAGCTTTCAATATTGAATCATATTTTCGCACAGGTACTGTCGTCCGTTTGCCTACGTCGCATCCCGGTTTCCCCCACCTGCTTCTGTTCGCTCCTCTGTAAAGTCTAGTAGCTGGGCTATCTAGCTCTTTTCTGAAAACATTAATTTCTGTTAGGAATTGGACGTCTACGTAATATTACACAGGTGTTTAAAATAACTTAAATAAAAGGGCCTCGTTAAGTAATTACCTGTCACGTGATTCCTCCTCCTTTCTACGACCCTGCGACAAAACCACTTGAACGGAGAGTAGATAGCATTTCTGTGTAATTTTATCTTTTCGGATCGGGCAGAAGTGAAGATTGAATTTACAATACGTAAGGTACTCTTTTATAGAGTAGGTACAGAATTATTTCAACATGAGTTACTCGTACGAAGGACGAAACTAGTAATTGTAATTAGGTACAATAGTCTATAGTGTGATAATATGCACAAAAGAACTGAGGCCTGTATCGAAATGAACGGCCACCATTTTCAAAAATGTGTTTAAATATCCATATTATGATAATTTTCAATTTAACTTCATACTCTATATTGTACGCTAATGTGCTGTAACAATACAATTTACAATGCATAATTAATACGTCCGAATGGATAGCTCAATTCGTGAGTAAAAACACTAAGTGTTAATACAGTACTGTATTTTCATGAAACAAAAACCTAATGAAAATTGTCAAACTCAAAATTGCGATATTTCCTAGTTTACATAAATGGATGAACTACTTTTCTTCCCTCCTATACCTACTCCAGTCGTGGAAGGGGTAGCAAACGATGTTTCCTGTTTCAATCGTTAATAGAAAGGTATAGCCAGATTAATATTAAAAATGTTAGTAAAAATAAAATGATGTCCCTATATATATTTAATTCTTTACGGATATCCTCATTTCTTATCAGATCCCTTCTTGTACATCCCTTTACTCTGCGAAGAAGCCTCATCTTTGCAGCCTGTAATTTACTTTTATCTCGTTCTTTAATTATCCATGATTCGCTTCCATATGTGAACACGGGTATTGCCATACTTTTATGGAACTTTAGTTTTGTTTCTGTTCTAGTTTTATTTTTTAGTGTTTTATTTATTGTTGCGCATATCCACTGGAATTTGCTTATTTTGTTGTCAAT
The DNA here is from genome assembly GCA_025594305.2 of Periplaneta americana. Lineage (NCBI taxonomy): Eukaryota > Metazoa > Arthropoda > Insecta > Blattodea > Blattidae > Periplaneta > Periplaneta americana. The sequence goes on along the minus strand of JAJSOF020000036.1, from coordinate 19,119,778 downwards.
ATCTCTATCTACATCATAAGTTATATTACAACCTAAATAATCAAAATGAGATACTTGTTCTATGGGCTTATTAACAACTATTATTTTTGTACGAATTTGAAATTTACCATTGTGGGCCATTACTTTGGTTTTATGAATTGATATGCTCAAATTATAGTATTCTTTTCCTAGTAGATGTAGTTTGTGAATGGCATATTGCAATTTTTCTTCACTGTCTTGTATTAATGTTACATCATCAGCAAACATCAGAACATTTAAACATGTATGTTTACTAATCTTTATACCTGGATTCACCTCCATTTTCCATTCTTTAATTAAGTCATCTAGATACACGTTGAAGAGCCTAGGTGATAGGCTACAACCTTGTCTGAATCCTTGATTTATTCTTATTTCTTCTGTTTTTCGATGTTACTGTGTTCGTTATTATCTTTGTATCTGTTTAAAGGCACTTTATTATTTCCATCAAATGTGGAGGGTAACCTTTATTAGCCTATACATTATTTTCCATAATTTGGATCGTTCTACACAATCAAAAGCTTTATCGAAGTCAACGAAAGCTATGTGCGTTTCTAGATTGACTTCTCGTTGTTTCTCTAAACTTCTTTTTACACTAAAAATGTTTGTCACTGCATGAGCGTCCTTTTCTAAAACCCTCTGCTCTTCTTCTAGATTCACTTCAGATATCATTTTTAGGCGATTATTAATTATTTTATGCTCGACCATGCCGAAACACAGTAATTATACACCTGGTAGCAGAGCTTTAATGCATGTCATTAAAGTACACCTACTCATTAAAGGTCAGGTCTTTCAGCCAATGACGACTCAGGTTACAACTGTTCAGCCAATGACAGGTCAGCTTTCTACCGTTATAAAACAGCAAGTATCGATTATTCTTGGATATGCAATCGAAAGAGAATTAGCGAAAGAAAAGTCACGGAGGCTGGAAATCCAATACTGTCGCAGAAGGTTATGTTCTCTTACTATAATAATTAGCGTTAATTGTAAATAATATTCAAATAAATTCAATTTGTCATCTCGTTTTTCAATGTCTAATTTAATTTCAATGTTATCTCTGTGGGTTCTTATGACCTAGCAAGTTCAATGTGGACATCTGTTCCTCGGAAAGAATCAATACTTTCGCGTCTGAGCACATCTTACAACATACGGAACATTGCTGAAGGTCAGATACAATTAAAATTAATAATATCAAGTTAGAAATATGGTCGACCATAAAAAGTGGTATGGAACTCGCCTATAATGGTAATTAAGAAGCTCGTATGAAAATTATGAAACTCGCTTGCGCTCGTTTCATAAATATCCATTCTCACTTCTTAATTACCTTCATTATAGGCTCGTTGCATAATGTACTATTAGTATATCTTTTGTAAGTAGTATTTAAAAGGCTTATTCCTCTGTAGTTTTTACAATTATTTCTTTCTCCTTTTTTAAAAAGTGAAATTACTTCTGCTACTTTCCAAGTCTTGGGAATTGTGTAACTTCTCTAGCATTCATTTAGTAAATGCAGTAGTCTCAAATGTAGGATTAAACCTGCATATTTCAATAAATCATTATACCAACTAAAAATATGGTTCAAATTTACAGGAGCAAAATATCGGAAGGTAGACTATCGATATAGCCATGAAATTATTAATTCTGATTGGCCGAGTGCTACCAACGTGTGTATTTCGAGTACTTGAAGGCATATGTTTTGTTTACAGCAATGTTACCTCGTATTGAAATATCAGCCCGCAGCTGCGGTGTATATGCTGTTTCTTACCTGCTCATTTCTGCGCCCGCCTTTCCCCGGCATGTAAATAACCTGGCATTAACTGGATTCGTGATGCTACGATGCTCATATGGATCCGGCCTCCCACCCCTTCTCCTTAGACACCGGTTCCACACACAAACACGTACGCACACACATTCTCGCAGGAATTCCATTGAAATAGCCTGCCTGGCTTATTACAGTGTTGCAGGGCTGTTCCTACATTACAGACTGCCGGCCCGACACGGGCAAATTGGCCAGACGGACCAAGAGAGACGCACATACGTGGCCGCAGTACGAGTTCTAGTCTGGGAATTAAAAGTTTAGAACTTAATTTCATGAAAGATTACGTCATTGTTCTTTTCCTCATAATACAAAGAGTGTAACGCTGGTGAAGGAAGCAAATTACACCTAAGCATTTCTATAAAAATATACTGTATATTTCAGCAGTTGTGGTTAATAATAATAATAATAATAATAATAATAATAATAATAATAATAATAATAATAATAATAATAATACAGGAGAATGAAGACAAACTCTGACATAGTTCCACTTATTTTTTTTTAGAACGAAAAGTTACATTTGTTTGGATCAAATCTGTGCATATTTTAGGGACAAAATTAAAATTCTTTCTATAATTTTTTTGTCATAATATAGGAGAGTTGGGTAGTATCGGACATCGGGTAATATCGGACAGTGCGTTTCTTTCATCTACATCCAGATCTACCCGAATGACATAATTACGTTTCTGAATGCGACATCACAGAAACGTAACAGTGTCATTCAGGTACTATTATCTGGTGGTAGATGAAAGAAACTCACTGTCCGATATTACCCGATGTCCGATACTACCCAACTCTCCCCTACCGTTTTCTTAAACTGCATGAGCATATTGGAAATTAAATTAATGTGTTTTTCTATCGAGTTTACACGATATGTTTCATATAAAATAATTTTTATCTCCAAAAGAAAGCAAAAAAGTAAAACTCCATTTTAATTTTTTTGTTTGAAATATCTGACAGAAAAATTCCATAAAATTAATGCAATTACTAAGTGTTCACTTTGTTTAACTCCATAATCAAAACACACTTTGAATTTCAACATTTACTGGGTTTAATAAAAAACTAAACATCCGCTTTTAAATAATACTTATATTAATTTTATGTGCAACATTTTGTGTTCTTATGTTTTTATTAACTTTTCTATTTATTGCATGGAATATTAGCATTATTTATTTATGTCACAAGACTAGCCTCAAACGAAATATTTTACATATCAACAAAAATATTAGTAATTATAATCATTATTATTCGAATACTGTCATTAATTATTAATATAGATTTAATAATTAACAATATAGAACTTATGGTTCATGAAAACATTTATAATAAACAAAATGAAATCATGAATTCATTAGCAAAGTTATATAATCAACCAACAAACTTAATTTAGATGGAACTACACCGGAACATAAGCGTTCCTCATATTATGTTTTATATACTTCATTTAGTATAAATACATCAATATTACTTTAATTCAGACATTTCACACAATCCTTAAGGGGAGGGGATGGTATTTTTTAAAACTTTTTTCCTATTTGGTGTAAAATATTAATTTTTTGTATGTAGAGAGCTCATAGCTGTAGGAACTCAACCAAATATAAATATAAAAAAAAAATTATTTGGGGCCCAAATTTGAAAAAAAGTATACCCAATACAGAATTGTACTAAAACCGATATATCTAAATCGTTTTTAAAGAAAAATTCTAACTTTTTTGCAATGTATTTGCAAACTGTCTGTAACAGAATTTTGATATTAGTCCCTACGTTTGTAAAATAAACAATTAAAATTTAATAACATTTTCTGATTTACTTTCTTGCAAACAAATGGACGTATTTTTTAAATGAATTCAATTAACAAAATTCTGTTACAGAGAAACGTTTCCTAATACTCTAAAGAATGTGTGTTCTAAATTCCAAGCATGTATCTTTAATAGTTCAGAAATTATATCCATTTGTGTGTGGCAATGTAGCAAAAAAAAAAAAAAAAAAAAAAAAATGAAGTTACTGGAAACCGATAAAAGTGGGCGTGTGATTTAAAAATCCATAGCGAAGGAAGTATAAAAATGACGTCTCAACATCCGATAAGGGCACAAATACCCACAAAATGTTATGCAATGGATTCCACACATATCAAAGAGTATTTTAAAGAAAAAAAAATTTTTTTGAAAATGCAATTTACCGGAAACGACATTAAAAGTGGGCGAGTGATTTAAAAATTCATAACGCAGGAAGTTTAAAAATGGCGACTCAACATCCGATAAGGGACAAATACCCACAAAATATTATGCTATGCATTCCACACATATCACAGAGTATTTTAAAGATTTTTTTTAATACCAAAAAGCACCATCCTCTCGCCTTAAATCCCCAGTCACTTTTTTATATTTGGAATCAAACCCGCGACTGAGCTAATGTGGTTTACACCCACCTTCAAAATGGCGTCAAATTCTTTCATTTGTATACATTTAATGGACCATTTTTAGAGTGGGCTTTTGATTTGTTAATCCTCAATAGTGGTGGATTCGCAACTAATGGCACAATCTCTCTGAGAGTCTGATCAAAGTTGGTTCTATGCTCGCTGCGTGGCAAAGAGAATAGATTGTAGTCCGCTATACAAGCCCTGCGTTCGTGAGCGTAACGATTCTCATCGATTCTTCAACCAATGTAAATGCAGTTTTATGCAGCGAAGCGGACGATAGTCAGTCGCTATAAAAAACAACTGCTAGTGAAATCTGTGAATAAAGCAAAGAACAATAGAGACTCAAGCTTCCTGCACATTGTACCAACTTTCATTTTAATTAATATCCAGCAGACATGCCTGCCTCGCTCAACAGATGGCTCTGTGTGTATTACCCTTTCCATGGCCAACTGAAGCGCGTGGATTTCAGTTTGCTAATGGCAGTGCAAAATGGGGGCACGGATGAGCGGGATAGAATATCTGTTGCAAGCGGCAAGAAACTTACACCGACATACACCGAAGATGTGATGAATACGAACTAGCTTATATTTGCATGTACATTTGTCTGTATCAGCTCAAGTAACATAGGAAGTTCCTACTGTGTACCTTAGTAGATAATTACACGAATAACTTTAATTCACGTAGTTATTTCTGAGAACTTACTTGAGCTATTCCATCTAATATCACCGAAATGTAGAGATTGACCTTACAATTTCTAAATACAATGAAACTTTTTTTGTGCGAGATCATGCGTATTTGCTTGGTTTCCGCACGAAACCAATCCGCGGAACGTCTAAAATTCCACTTTCAGTATTCCCAACCTAACACACATAACTTTTTATCTCTCTTTTTTTTTAGTAGGTTATTTTACAACGCTTTGTCAACATCTAAGGTTATTTAGCGTCTGAATGAGATGAAAGTGATAATGCCGGTGAAACGAGTCCGGGGTCCAGCACCGAAAGTTACCCAGCATTTGCTCATATTGGGTTGAGGGAAAACCCCAGAAAAAACCTCAACCAGGTAACTTGTCCCGACCGGAATCGAACCCGGGCCACCTGGTTTCGCGGCTAGACGTGCTAACCGTTACTCCACAGGTGTGGACCAATTTCTCTCTTCTTACCGCTTAAGTGACATATTGATTTTACTGCGTTAGGCTTTTAACATATTATTTTTTAGAGACGTTCAATATAGTAATAATTATAAATTGGAAACTTACCACTGCAATTTCACCTAAATTGCACTGTTAATTATTGTCTTTAAATATTTGCAAAAATTAAGTAAACTCTACAACTCCACTAAAGTTACTGCATTCGTGATGCAAGTAACATTAAGGAAGCCGTAAAAAATTAACAAGATTCCAGACTCATCATAGACTGGGGGGGGGGGGAGACAGACGTATATCACGGCCTGCTGGAGTATAGTAAACACAGAAAACATTTTAAAGCAACAATGTTGAAGATAGATATTTTTGTTTTACAAATTTGTCGTCATTGAACAGAAACCAAGATGGAGATTTCATTGCAACTAATTAGAAATTCCTCTTTCAGGTATGTAATAAACGATCTTCGCACAAAATAATGTACGATACATGAGCGGTATGTTTTCTTTCAATTCTCGGAAATTAAAAAAGCTCAACTACGTTTCGCTTTTTCAAACTTTTCCTCGAACATGAAAACCGCTCTTGTAACGCATATTACTATTGTACGTAGAGAACTGTGATACAATGCTTTGTGCAAAGTTTAAGGCATTAGAACGTCATAGCGTTTAAATTAAAAAATATTTACATTTATCGTATTTTCATAAAAGTAGCAAATTTAAACTGTTGTAGCTCCGAAACTCTTTCACCTAATGATCAAAATCATGGTTTAATTTGATGCTGAGAAATTAAAGTTTATATTGGCATATAAACAGATTTTCTTACTTTTTATGGAAATGGAGAAATTTAGTTTTTTCCTCATTAAGATGCCTTCGCCTAGGAAAAAATATTTTAAAAATAGATAGTTAGATTCGGCATTCAAAGTACAAATAAACACATATTTTTTTACTGATGGCAGGTTGATAAGAAAGTACTGAAAATATCAAATAAAGAAAATAAATAGTACGCGCGTGAAGTAACCAGCTGACTGTGAGACGGGAGCTAGCCGAGACAAGCTAGGCCAGGAGACAAACACGTGATGTTTCGTCTAATAGCGCATAGCTAGGCTAGCTTTACCATATGTTTTCATAAACACAAGAGTAAAATGACGCCCAACGCTCGCTTATCTTCGGCTCTCGGCCAGTGCGTGCGGTACTGCGCCGTTCAAGTCTAGGCGTGTGAAAATAATCTATTTAATACCCTCGAAACTTATTGCCATACCACTAAGCAAACAATGCCGAATCCCTCTTAATAATGCAAGGTTTTTTCTCAATAATTTTTTACATTTTTACAAATTGGCAAAAAGCCTAAAAGTAAGTAAAATCAGATTATCTGTCTCTCTATGTACAATAAAAATAAGGATTACTTCTTAACGTAACCTACCAAATTTTAATGTCAGCTTCAAAATGAGCTCCCGTTCAATGTTCTGCAGTAAATGGTTCCAGAGATCTGAGCGCTGAAAGAGGCTTGTTTTTATAAAATACGCTAAATTTGTCGCTCAACAATAGGAAAACCGTTTGACTTTCGATAGTATATTTTTGAAAATGCACTCTCATCAGCACCTTGTATAAATAGGAAAAAAATTAGAGTATTAAAAATGCGAGGTTTTTACTGATCGATTTCATATGGAATAGCCCATTTGTACTATAACACAAAACACTACACAGAGACCTAGTAGTTTATAAAGCGTCGTTAAATAACCAAACTAAAAAAATACAGAGGGATCCATTTATAATTTGAGAGCACATACATTGTACATTCATGCGATATGTTACCGGCACTTTCGTGAGCCCTTACCGCATAAGCTGAGTCACCCATACAGCGAAGAGTAAAGGCTCATTACAATGAAAATTCAATCGGTCATTGCAGAAAGGGGATAAGTCATGAAAAACGCGAAAATGAGTTAATAGTGCCATTGCTTTCTTCAGGCCTAGACACACATTTCCATACAGAAATGGGACAAATTTGCTCATTCTCAACGCAAAGCAGAGTACCATAAGCAGTGCAGTCATTGCAGAAAGGGGACAAGTCAGCGACTTACCTTCTTTCTGCACTGACTGACGACGTGACGCGACCGAGTGCCGCGGTTCTAATAAGTTACGCGCCCATCAGCTGATAAGGAAAATGACAGATAAGCTAGAAGTAGTAAGTGACCCAGGGGAAGAAAACTATGTTATTAGTGGTAAACGTAAACGCAATGAAATTAACTACCGCAGAGATGTAAATAAGAAAAATAAACTGAAGGCACTGGAACGTCAATTCCATTGGGAAGTCTGTAGCAGCCCGTACGACAGGAGAACAATGTGGGCAAGAAACTACTCATTGTTTGTTTAGACGCAACTTTGGGTCATCAATTTTCAACATTCACAATTTCAAAGACCATACAGCGCACTTCTATTCCTATCATGAAGGTATAGGCCACAAATCTTCAAATGAAGTGTGTTCCTTCTGAACTACATTGAAAATAATGTCCCTTCTTCAATCAAGGAATTGTATCTTTTCTCTGATAACTGTGGAGGGCAAAATAAAAGTCATACCTTAATTCGATTGTTGCTTGCACTGACCCAAATGGGGAGATTTAACAAAATCATTCATTATTTTCCACAACGAGGCCATTCATTTCTTGCCTGTGGCCGCAACTTTGGTGTAGTGAAGAGCAAACTAAGGAAGACAGACAGGGCATATGTGCCAGACCAATACAATACTTTGATCCACCAGGCAAACACAAACAACAGATTTTCTGTATAATCAGTTACTACTGATGATATTTTGAATTTTAAATACTAGTCGCCAGAGTATTACTAGAAAACCACCTCCTCATTAGACACACTGAGGAAGAAAGGGAAAGATAAGAATATGTTTTCTTCAGCACAAGTCAGTGAATTTGTTTACTCTAAAGATGATCCAGGATGTGTGAATGCCAGTTTGTTTATTGGTAGTGAAATGAGGAAACACAGATTCTGTATGAAAAAACCAGGTTCTGGACGCATAGTAATGCCTACAAAAAGCATACATTGGAAAAATTCCCATTAATACGAAACAAACTTGGAACACACCTTCTTTTACGACGAGATCCTGAACTGGGCACCTTGTGACAAGGAATCTACAAATGACGTGGTTTTCAACGTCTAACAATATACTCTATAAAATTGAAGCAAATGATTTTGTGTAGTACTTTAGTGTATTTTTATTGTGCTCTCCTATATGCAGTTTTTGAGTATTAGTTTAAAAGTAGAGTTTTGATTTAAAACTGTGATATAAAATCACATATTGGTACATTTCTGTAGTAGGAATAATGATTAAAATGCAAAAATAATTATGTAAATGGTGAGAGTAATGTAGTAATTACACACAAAAACATCGTTATCATTGTAATTATTAACATTTAGTTTGTTTTCAAATATTACATTAGCCCAAAATTGTAAATTATATATTTTTTTCTGTTATATTTAACAATTCCTTGCAGAAAGGGGATAAGCCATGGTTCGATTAAACAACTTTAAACAAAAGTGTTTGAGATGTCAGATGTCTAACATGATGTACTTCACTATTCATAAACAAAGTAAGAAAAAATATTTATAATGATTACTCCAGTATTGGAAGAAAAAAACAGTTTTCATTGATTATCTCAAAAGTAAGATTTTATGACTTATCCCCTTTCTGCAATGACCGATTCAATTAAACATAACGTAAGCGTTAACTTAACGTTACAGTAAAATCAAGAAGTCATACCATTATTCATGATGGGAACATAAACATAACAACAAACATAGTTGGTAACCATGGAAACATAACTACGACTCCATTTCCTCATATTCTGTCGTATATCACAGTCTACTATATACAGTCACGAAGCTTGAGTTTTGAGGGTGCTAGAAACAATAGACTGTGACGGTTCTATTTTGAATTGCCTGTAATGAGGCGATATTAGCGATCCTAGTGGTGAGCAACTATCTAATGTTTGCATATTTACTACGTATTGAGCTTCGCGACTGTATATACAGTACTAGACTGTGCGTACACTTCAGCGCTCCACGATTGTGTTCTGTTTGCAAATCACATAAGCATAAGCATGAAAGTTTGGAGTTTTTCATGTGAACGTCTTATGGTAATATTTATGTCAATGCTTATGTGAATCATTGAGAATGATCCCATTTGGTAGCCTGGGCGCAAACTTCTGTGTTTATGTTAGGGTTATGTTTAATTTTCATTGTGAATGGGCCTTAAGAGGCCGTGCAAGGACGGGAATTTTTCTAGCGGAAACTTATTTGCAAAATTAAAAACTCTGTAAAATATAGGGTATTTAAAAAGTCAGTTTAAACATTAAACCGCTGTAAATATTACAATATTTGAGATAGGAAAAAACAAAAACATCACATTGTTGGGCAAACAACGGGGTTTACAAAACAGTGGGAAGATATCTGCCGTTCTCTTGTTCAACGTACATCATTCTGTCTGCGACACCATGCACAGCATTTTGCTGATAGTGTCTTGAAATATTGGCAATATCTTGCGAGATGGCATCTTTCAGTTGCAGTAGGATTGTTGGATGTGTCAGGAAAACTCGTTCTTTAAGATAATCCCACAACCAAAATTCGACCGGATTGAAATCTGGAGATCGCGGAGGCCACATTGTTAGAAAATGCTTACTGATGACACGATCGCCAAAGTTCTGCGTAATTAATTGTTTTTCAGGGATAAAGATGTGTGGTGGAGCGCCATCTTGCATGAAGATTATGTTTTCCATATCGTGATTCCTCAGTCTAGGGATGACGAAGTAACATGCTGTAGTAGCGCTCCCCGTTTACTGTAACAGTGTCTCTTACTTCCATTATTGTCCACACTTGTAGAGTAACGGTTAACGCGTCTGGCCGGGAAACCAGGTGGTCCGGATTCGATTCCCGGTCGGGACAAGTTACCTGGTTGAGGTTTTTCCGGGATTTTCCCTCAACCCAATATGAGCAAATGCTCATTCAGACGCTAACTAAGCTAAGATGTTGATAAAGCGTCGTAAAATAACCTACTAAAAATTAATGGTGGAGTTAACAAGCGTAATTGAGGTTCGTTATCCGACCAAAGTCATCAGTAGACACTTTCCAACAATGTGGCCTCCGCGATTCCCAGATTTCAATCCGGACGACTTTTGGTTGTTGGGTTACCTTAAAGTACGAGTTTTCCCGACACATCCAACAACCCTACTGCAACCCCGCTGCGTCTCATTCCCCTGAGACTTTCTCCTGGTTGGAGTACAGTAGATGGCCTAGACAAATTCTTGCCAAAAGGAAGAAGAAATTTGGGAAGACCACGAAAACGCGAGCATTAGACCGTAACGGATCCACTAGGGTCTAACACGTGAATGATGATGATGATGATGATGATGATGATGATGATGATGATGATGATGATAAATTCTAACTTGCAGTTTTTCGAAAGCAGACTGGATGACAAAACCTCCTCACTCGAAAAATAGCAGGCATTTCTCGCAAGTCTTTCGTGGCTCCGACTTAAAGAACGTAGAACTTTACACTCTTTGTCTTTACTCTTTCGAATTCTGCACATCTCAACACCAAATTACCTTTCGTCTCGTTTCTCTTTCTATACTCTAACCACGACGTAAATACCAGATCACTTATCTGTGGAACGCTAAGTAGCCTATACCTCTTCATAGAACATCTCGTTATTCATAATCTTTTACAGTATCCACCTCGCGTCAATGGAATTCCTTGTCACAAAGTATTAGGGGCTGCAAGACAATAAATACTTTTAAAAACAGCTTAAAAGATAACCTTCTTAGCATTTCACTCCAATCATACTGATTTAAACTATCACTGTCTACATTGTTACTCCTTCCTTTAGACATGCATCCTGATAGTGCTGTATTTTCAAAATTGTCTCATAATAATCTCTTTCTATTATCTAACAGTATTTGAAATATATTAACATTCTATGCATTTTAGCTTAATTCTGCTACATAGTTTGTATTTCAGTGTTTAATTAATAGTTCATAGTATTTTGTTGTTTAATTCGTAAATAACTCTTGTAAACATGTAACTCTCATCTAAATCAAATTGTTGAATTCTTTGTAAGTTCATACATATGTATGTATACTTTTTGCTGGTTGAGTGGAAGAGAAGGCCTTACGGCCTTAACTCTGCCAGCTAAAATAAATCATTATTATTATTATTATTATTATTATTATTATTATTATTATTATTATTATTATTTTTATTCTGCACTTAAATTCCTCTCGAGTGACATTTATATTTGTTACTGTTGTTCTAAGGTAATTGAATTTTTCCACTTTTCAAAGGATAAATTTCCAATTCTGTACTTTGTTATGATCACGAGACATAATCATATGCCTTTCTTTTTCGGGATTTACTAATTCCAAACCTATCTCTTTACTGCTGCAAGTAAAATTCCCGTGTTTTCTCTTAATAGTTTGTGATCTTCTAACAGATTCACGTCATCCGCATGGACAAGCAGCTGATGTAACCCGTTCAATTCCAATTTATCGCTCTTTAAAATTCATCGTCCTCGGTCGGGTTTGAACTCGCGATCATAGCATTTAACGGACAGCATGGTAACTGTATAACAACTCAGGGCAACTAAATTCTTGCAACAGTGAATGGTATAATACAGTGTTACTATAAATAATCTTTCCGATTACAAACTTGAATAACTATAGTTAGGAGACACTTAGAAACATGATATTGGTAACAATGGAAAGAGAAACTCAAATATTTTTGTTATGTTGGTGAATCTGTAGCATATTTATTAATATCGTTGCTAGGAGACGATATAACAGAAAAATGGCTGCAAACGAAGACAGGAGGGCATTTTGTGTGCTAGATTTTCACATATCCCAGTCTGTTGTCACTGTACAACGCAATTTTAGAAGAAAATTTGGCGTTGGTCCACCCAGTGGGCCCAGCATCCGTAAGTGGTGCGCTGACTTCAAAACGAGGGGATGCATCTGTAAGCGGAAGTCAATCGGTCGTCCATCAGTAAGTGAGGCAAATGTGGAGCGTGTAAGAGATCGTTTCACACGAAATCCACCGTAAAAGCCAGTAGAGAATTAAACATCCCGCAACAAATTGTGTGGAAGATTTTACGGAAATGTTTGAATTTCCATCCATACCGTCTGCAATTGTTGCAGGCTCTGAAACCAGACGACAAAGCCAAGCGACAGTCTTTCTGAGGAGATGTAACTCAGAATGGAAACCGAAGGTTTCATGGAATCATTGGTGTTTAGTGACGAAGCCACTTTCCATCTGTCAGGAAAAGTGCACTAACACAATGTCAGGATATGGGCTTTGGAAAATCCTAACAGTTATGTGGAACATGTAGGCGACTCCCCCAAAGTGAACGTGTTTTGTGCTATAAGCCGTGAAAAGGTGTATGGCCCTTTCTTTTTTGTCGAGGCGACAGTCACAGGTAATTCGTACCTAGATATGTTACAGTTATGGCGCCTTCCACAACTGGAAAAGGACATCGAAGGCCTCATTTTTCAGCAGAATAGGGCACCACTCCATTACCACTTAGATGTCAGAAACGAACTGAATATACGACTTCCAAGGAGATGGATTGGACGTACTGGTCGTGAAGATTTAGAATGTTTGCATTGGCCTCCACGTTCCCCAGACCTCACTCCTTGTGATTTTTTTCTGTGGGATTTTATAAAACAACAAGTGTATCAGCCACCATTACCACCTACCATTGAGGATCTTCGTGTCCTCATCACAGAGGCCCTTGCACTGGAGGATGGTCTAATGCTATAACTTGTACGGCAGAAAATTGACTACAGACTTGATGTGTGTCGTGTGACACAAGGAGCTCACATTGAGCACATGTGACTTACTTACGGTTGCGAACCAAATGTTTCTCTTTCTGTTTCTTGTTTCATATTTTCCAGTGAAAAAATAAATAAATAAATAATTATTGGAATTTCTATTTCTGTTGATATCAATTTCATGTTTTCTAATTTTTGCTGATTTAAGAGTAACACATGTGATTTAACCGAATGGATAACAAAAAATATTTGAGTTTCTCGTTCCATTGATACCAATATTATGTTTCTAAGTGTCTCCTAACGATAGTTATTCAAGTTTGTAATCGGAAAGATCACTTATAGTATCACTGTACTTGCTACCAAAAATGTAATAATAATAATAATAATAATAATAATAATAATAATAATAATAATAATGTTTTATTTTCGATGGCAGAGTTAAGGCCATAAGGCCTTCTCTTCCACTCAACCAGCCTTAATCAATACAATACATATTTAAATTACAAACTACACTTAAAAGGCTCTCCAGCAATATTCTTCAATTTTAACGACTAGTAGACTACCGTATATAATCATGAATAAAATCTACAAATCCCATCCGATTTCTCTAGTTTCTTTAAAAAATGTCATATTCGTGTGTACACACGCATTTCTATCCAAAGATTCATGTTCGCGTCCAGAAATAGATGCGTTTGCTAGTGCATTGTAAAAAGTGGAAAAATCGTCGTTTCTCGGGCTAGAAATGCGTTTTTTCGTATATACATTAATAAAAGCTACAAATTCCAAGAGATTGTGCTAATTCTTTCTGAATGGCTTTAACATTCACAATGAAACCGCATTTTATCCCTCGTTTCGATTTTCCACTCATACAAAATTTTTCTAAAAATTTGGTTTTTGCGAGATTTTAAGCTACATAATCATGAATAAAATCTACAAATCCCATCGGATTTCTCTAGTTTCTTAAAAAAAAAAATGTCAAATTCGCATGTACACACGTATTACTATCCAAAGATTCATGTTTGCGTCCAGAAATATATGAGTTTGCTAGTGTATGGTAATAAGTGGAAAAATCGTCGTTTCTCGGGCTAGAAATGCGTTTTTTCGTATATACATTAATAAAACCTACAAATTCCAAGCAATTGTGCTAATTCTTTCTGAATGGCTTTAACATTCACAATGAAACCGCATTTTAACACTCGTTTCTATTTTCCACTCATACAAAATTTCTCTAGAAAATTGGTTTTTGCGAGATTTTAAGCTACCGTACATATTTATTTAAATTTAGATAAACCTATAAGGTAAAGTAGTAACTTAATTTATGAGCTAATTTAATTCAATCAATTATAATTAATTTAATATTTGGGATAGCTAGTAAAATGATGAAAATTAATTTAATATAAGCTTACTAGAACTATGTTACAGGGAGAAAAAAAAAATATATATATAAATCTAAAATATATTTTTACAATGAGAATATTAATGTAATTGCCATTAGAGGTTTTGTAAATCTATTTAGAGAAATTAATGATGATAATAAGAATGGACAGATGTTATTTTCATTATAAGTAACAAATATTAATCAGCAATTCATCTGTTAAGTAAGAATTTATGTAATTTTGACCTAAATGAAGTTATTGTCCAACAACCCCTTACATCACTCGGAAGCGAGTTCCAATTTCTAGCAACTGAAACTGTATAGGATGAAGAATATAAAGATGTCTTGTAGTAGGGTATAATGAGTAAATTGTTATGATGAGATCTTGTACTTAGCTGATGATATGCGGATAAATTTTGAAAACGAGAAGCCAAATAGATTGGGGTAGCGGTGCGCAGAATTTGAAATAAGAGAACGAGAGAATGCAGGGCTCGTCGATCGCTTAGCCTTAGCCACGACAGAGTTTGGAAAGACGGGGAAACATGATCATACTTACGAATATTGCAAATATAACGGACGCACGCATTATGCACACGTTGTAGCCTGCTGCTCAAATTTGCATTTAGGTTACTTAATATAACATCGCAGTAGTCAAAGTGTGGTATCACGAGTGTTTGTACAAGGATTAATTTTAATTTATCGGGAAGAAAGTGCTTCAGTCGCTTTAATGAGTGAATAATAGAAAATATTTTTTTGGAAGTGTGATTCACTTGTTCATTCCATTCCAGGTGACAATCCGTATAAATACCAAGGTTCTTCACAGTCGAGCTGTATGGAAATTTATCGAAAAAAAAAGAGTAAATTCATAAGTACTCACCATCCGTATGCATTTAACACATTTCACAACATATCGCTTGCCCCGTATCACGAATGATTGTACTAATTCCCACGCTATTTTATTGTTTGGAATAACAATACCCAAAAACGCGAGGCGTACTGGGTAGAACACATTCCTTTCCAGTTATTTGTAATTTTATTGATGACTGTCACTGGACAATCCAGTTTGTCTGCGTGTTAGAATTACGGTAAAATGAAAACACAAGCGTCCACACGCGATCATTTAGGCAGAAAGCCGTAGAATTTCATGCCTGCGAAGAGCTGAAGGGCTCTTATGAAAGACAAATGAATGGAAATTGCGGTAGCAACTGTGACTGGATAACAATGCAGCATAATTCCCTGTTGTGTCATGCGTCAGCACATGACATTTCACCACATTCCGCCGGTGTTCATAATTTGTCATTTTCCTCGTCCAGAAATGCGTCACCTGAGCCTATTCATAACACTTGGTAGTCAGTTCGTGACCGCACTCCTGACAAAAAACTTCAATTTTACTCAGAATTTTCTTATTTTGTCTTTATTAATCATTTGACACCTCTCTTAAATTACTAACGCTAATCATCAACAATAACATGATAATCTGGTGATAATGAAGCCATTCCATGGGTGGGCAACTCGTGCTCTCGAAGTATGAACACAACCTCAGTGCAGGTAGAACGGACTATGTACTGTAGTGTCTGTATGCAAGTTTGCTCGCGTTTGCAGTAAGTGGCGGCTCGTTTTAAGTGAAAAATAATATAATCCCCAGATCATTTCCCCTTAGTGATGAGTCGAAAGAGAAATATGTTTTATTAAGAAGGGAGGTAAAGCTTATATTATGTTCTATTACATTTTCTTACGCATTTCGTCTCGTTTCTCTTATCTATACTCTAACCACGACGTAAATACCAGAACACTTATCTGTGGAATGCTAAGCATACTTCTTCATACAACATCTTGTTATTCATCATCTTTTACAGTATCCACCTCGCGTCAATGGCATTCCTTGTCACAAAGTATTAGGGGCTGCAAGACAATAAACACCTTTAAAAACAGCTTAAAAGGCAACCTTATTAGCATTTCACTCCAATCATACTGATTTATACTATCACTGACTACATCGTTACTTCTTTCTTTAGACATCATCCTGATAGTGCTGTATTTTCAAAATTGTCTCATAATAATATCTTTTATTATCTAATATTATTTGAAATATATTAACATTCTATGTATTTTAGCTTAATTCTGCTACACAGTTTATTTCAGTGTTTAATTAATAGTTCATAGTATTTCGTTGTTTAATTCCTAAATAACTCTTATACACATGTAACTCTCATCTAAATCAAATTGTTGAATTCTTTGTAAGTTCATGCATATGTATATATATATTTTTGCTGGTTGAGTGGAAGAGAAGGCCTTATGTCTTAACTCTGCCAGCTAAAATAAATTATTATTATTATTATTATTATTATTATTATTATTATTATTATTATTATTACGCATGACATTTTATATTACAAATAATCACAGTGAAGGTTTTAGTAAAGAAATACTGTCTAGATCTGCTTTAGAATAGCTAAAGGTAAAAATGGGATATCAACAAGGTGAGACTGATATCAAATATCGTTAGCACGTTGTGCGAGCGAGTTACAGAATTGCACAACATATGATCGACTAGCTAAGAACATTTATGGATAAATTTGAAATGTGGCAGTATCATGTAGAACATAGACAACTTCACTTTCTTTGACTATAAACTATCTTGAAGAGTGATAAGAAAATCTTATCAAATATAAGACCCTACTTCAAGACCTACAGCAGAATTCGCTAGTAAGTTTGGAAAAACAGTGACAATTGATAAGGAATCGAGATTTTTCTGTAATCCTTTTGGCTTACATCCGATAGAAGATCCTGAGAGTTTATAGCTTGAATTGATAAATCTACAGAACAGGATGCCACTCAGATTGCAACAAAATAAGGAATCGAACTGTTCGTAATGTTGCCTAAGTCAGAATTTTCAAATATACTCTTTGCTTCCATATATACTGTATGTGCTTGAGGCAGAGTTTAATTCAAGAAAGGAGTGTAAAAGCTCTCAGTGTACAGAAAGTGAGTTTATTTCATTTGCAATGACATGTAAAAAATACCTCCTTGAATTTGTGATTGCGAATACTGACTATTAGGCCTACCTTTCTAAGAAAACAGGAATAGTCTTTAATGTATAAAGACTTGTAAATTCTCGCGTTCTATGTTTCAAATATGACATAAGAAACATTAACAAATAGTGTAATAATAAAAAAGTGTTACTGCTATATTTGTTTATCTTGAAAAAGTTGTATTCAGTTTGTGTTTGCAGTACTAAACTAATTTACAATGCTAGGAAATAATATAATTTTGTTATGTGTGCTTAGGTACAGTTTGTCTAAAATTACTATTTATTATTGTACCATGCGTCATTCTGAAATTCAAATCGTGGAGTAGATATCACGACCACCTGCATGAGCCGCCAGAGCGCACCGTGGCAGTGAACTGCTTTTGCAGCGAAACTACGAACTGTAACTGCTGCGGCTGACACCGTCTGTCTTTCTCTCTTTCAAGGTTATTTTTAGCACTTTTTGAGCACGAGTTGCCCATCCATGGCCATGTTGTTGTGACAGTGACTAAGAGAACCCAAGTATCATGATAAAATTACACTTTGTACACAACATAACGTAATATGGGAATCAGCTAGGAACCGAACCGACATATAAATTACATCAAGGGATCAAGAACTACTAAAAGAAGACTCCAAAAGTGAAAAAAAAAATATTTTCTTTCTTAATACAGTAAACCTCGTTAATCCGGAACCCGATAAGCCGGACTTCGCTTAATCCGGACAGGAAAAAAACGATAACTTTTGAAAAATTAAAGAGCCATGTTTTAAGAGTTACTTTTATACATCAGAACTATAGAATTACATCCATAGTATTAAAAATAAAGAAAATCCATCAAGTTTGCCTTACTTACTTACAAATGGCTTTTAAGGAACCCGAGACTCATTGCCGCCCTCACATAAACCCGCCATCGGTCCCTATCCTGTGCAAGATTAACCCACTCTCTATCACCATATCCCAACTCACTCAAATCCATTTTAATATTATCCTCCCATCTACGTCTCGGCCTCCCCAAAGGTCTTTTTCCCTCCGGCCTTCCAACTAACACTCTATATGCATTTCTGGATTCGCCCATACGTGCTACATGCCTTGAACATTGTATGGTTGTGAAACTTGGACTCTCACTTTGAGAAAGGAACAGAGATTAAGGGTGTTTGAGAATAAGGTGCTTAGGAAAATATTTGGGGCTAAGAGGGATGAAGTTACAGGAGAATGGAGAAAGTTACACAACAGAGAACTGCACGCATTGTATTCGTCACCTGACATAATTAGGAACATTAAATGCAGACGTTTGAGATGGGCAGGGCATGTAGCACGTATGGGCGAATCCAGAAATGCATATAGAGTGTTAGTTGGGAGGCCGGAGGAAAAAGACCTTTAGGGTGAAAAGATATATATATATAGCTAGTAAGTATATATATATATCAGATATATATATTACATCCATATATTATAAATATATATAAATCCATCAAGTTTGCCTATACTTACTAGCTTTTAAGGAACCCGCAGGTTCATTGCCGCCCTCACATAAGCCCGCCATTGGTCCCTATCCTGAGCAAGATTAATCCATTCTTTATCATCATATCCCACCTCCTCAAATCCATTTTAATATTATCTTCCCATCTACATCTCGCCCACCCTAAAGGTCTTTTTCCCTCCGGCCTCCCAACTAACACTCTATATGCATTTCTGAATTCGCCCATATGTGCTACATGCCCTGCCCATCTCAAACGTCTGCATTTAATGTTCCTAATATTTCAGGTGACGAATACAATGCATGCAGTTCTGCGTTGTGTAACTTTCTCCATTCTCCTGTAACTTCATCCCTCTTAGCCCCAAATATTTTCCTAAGCACCTTATTCTCAAACACCCTTAATCTCTGTTCCTTGCCGCCCTCACATCCCTATCCTATGCAAGATCTCAAAGTGAGAGTCCAAGTTTTCACAACCATACAATGTTCAAGGCATGTAGCACGTATGGGCGAATCCAGAAATGCTAATAGAGTGTTAGTTGGGAGGCCGGAGGGAAAAAGACCTTTGGGAGGCCGAGACGTAGATGGGAGGATAATATTAAAATGGATTTGAGGGGGTGGGATATGATGTAAAGAATGGGTTAATCTTGCTCAGGATAGGGACCAATGACGGGCTTATGTGAGGGCGGCAATGAATCTCGGGTTCTTTAAAATCCATTTGTAAGTAAGTAAGGCAAACTTGATGGATTTTCTTTATTTTTAATACTATGGATGTAATTCTATAGTTATATATATATAATTATATATATAATTGATGATACGATGGCAATAACAGAACAACGTTGAAATGATAATTTATAACGGTAGAATGACCGAAGTACTCGTAAGAAACTTTCTATGTAGCAGTTATTTCAACCACAAATTCCATAAAAGCTACTAAAATTCAAAACCAGGGTCTTTGCTCACATAGTGACGGCGAAGCTAGGCAGCGACCAAGTTAAAATGGAAACTACAAATAACGGCTAATATTGCAGTAGTGGAGCGTTTCAGACGGAGCGGTGTGCAGCGTCCGGAACGTCTCCGCGTGCTCTGTTTAATACACTACTTGAATTCCATTTTAGGCAGACCTGTAAGTGCTTCGTAATAGCCATTCATTTTTTTTTTTCAGTCTGCAAGATGTATTGGAATTTTTTTATTAGAGACAATTTTGTGCCGGTCATTCTCGAACTGAAGGCTAATAGCACAATGCCTTCATTGTTTTCTTGTTGCTTGTCCTTCAGCTAGCCGTGCAACCTCGATTTAAGAGAAGGTTGTCTTGAGAGTCCGATCTAAACGTGCGGTCAGGTTCCCCAGAACTCTCTTCAATTGTTTGGCGGAGCAACTCGCAATAAACATTAGGGCAAGGCAATTCTCGCATTGTAGGTAACACCAGTTCATCTATATATATTTTTTAATATTTATGATATATATTTGAATGGATGATTGATAATTTTCAAAATGAAATGCAAGTAATTCATAATTATATATACAATAAATTGAAATATCTTTGCTTTCAGATGGTCAGGCAATTCCAAGCCACACTCAAAAGAACTACATATATGAGGAACAAGTTTACAAATCGTGTTACGTACAAAAATATACGTTTTCCGTATTTGAGAGCAGATTTTGATATACATATCCAGGCTTCGAGACTTCGGACCCAATAGAGCAGTTCAGTAGGAAATCCGCATAACGACGTGCTGAGTATAGTGGTATAGCGTACAGTGGGTGGGGGTACTGTAGAATGAATGCCAACAAATACGCAAAGGAAAACGCTCTGGATTTGAAGGTTCTGACGAATAATTTGGTTTTCATAAAAAGTGCGTCTGAAACTATTACACGGTTAGAAAAGTCAGAGCAAGAGATGCCGGAAGCCCTCAAATTAATTTAGGAAATGATGCAGAGAATTAAGGAGACATCAAGTACACCGGTTACTGAACGTGTAAAACAGAAATGGAAATCAATTTATTGTAAAAATAACGGATATGGAACATTGTGTAACATAAACAGCAAATTAGTGGACATAGAGTCACCCGAGAATAAAGAACTGTGTCTTAGAGATTGCAATGATGTGAGGTTTTTTTTTTTTTCATTTTGCTCCTATCACGTCATGCGACGTAGAGCGCAGCTTTCTACAATACAAACTTTGGCTGATAACTGAAAAAGATTTACGTTTGAGACACTGAGAATGTATCTTGTAGTACATTGCAATTCGGTACTGTAACTGCACTTCCTAAAGACGACCAATAGGATAAATGAAAAAATTAAAATTGCTACATGCTTATTTCCACCATTAACACTGTGTATAATTAAACACAAATGCTTATAAAAGACAGGAGAATAAATGCTTTTTACATTCTTTTGACATTATCATTATTTAATGTATATTTACTTTCAGAATGTACATATGTGTTTCCCTATACTACCGTACTCTACTCTAAATAGCAACGTTGTTACCTCAACATATCTCTATCTACCTGCAGCGAGTCAACAACCTATAGTACATTCACAGTAAACTTATTGTATCGGTATATTATTTTAATGTACCGAAGTACATATGATATTTCCATGCAGATATTCTGCGTCATCATACGATGAAAGAGTAATGGAACGGAGAAAAATTCTCTCCGGCGCCGGGATTTGAACCCGGGTTTTCAGCTCTACGTGCTGATGCTTTATCCACTATCCCGGCGCCGGAGAGAATTTTTCTCCGTTCTATTACTCTTTCATCGTTATTGTATCGGGTCCAAAGTCTCGAAGCCTGTTAACATAACATTACATAAAAATCTGCTCTGAAATACGGAAGTGAAATTTGGATTTTAAATAATAGAAACCCTCATAAACTTGAAGTAGCCCAAATGCGTTTCTTGCGATCATTGTTAGGAGTCACTAGATTAGACCACCAAAGGAATACTGCCATCAGAGAAAAATTTGGAGTCCCCAGTTTAACAGAGGAGATAACAAGATATCAACAAGAATGGAAATAGCATCTGCGGAGAATGGAAAGAACTAGACTCCCAAAATTAGCATTCCATCGAGATCAAGGACGAACAAAACATCGGTGGAAAGACCAAGACCATCTTTGATAGGATCACCGTCACAGGCCATTTTGACCTAAAACGAACCTGCTCATGATGATGATGATGATGATGATTATGATGATGATGATGATTATGATTATGATTATTATTATTATTACTATTATTATTATATAAGTTTTCCAAGAAAGGAAAATAAATGTCGGTGAATAGCACTTGGTATGGGGTAGAATAACAGTAATATACGTTACAAGAGAGGTATGTTGACGTTTTCATGTTCGAGGAAAAGATTGAAAAAGCGAAACGTAGTTGAGCTTTTTTAATTTCCGAGAACATGAAAACAAACATACCGCTCGTGTATCGTACATTATTTTGTGCGAAGATCGTTTATTACATACCTGAAAGACGAATTTCTAATTAGTTGCAATGAAATCTCCATGTTGGTTTCTGTTTAATGACGGCAACTTCGGAAAACCAAAATATCTTTCTTCAACATTGTTGCTATAAAATGTTTTCTGTGTTTACTATACTCCAGCAGGCCGTGATATACGTCTGTCTTTTTTCCCCCAGTCTATAAATGCGAACTTAAAACAAACGGTAAGGTTATGTAATGATTTATTTTTCATTTTAATATTTTAACAAAATTTTTATATAACATATTGCAGTAATAACATCGGCATCTGGAATCTTGTTGATTTTTCACGGCTTCCTTAATGTTACTTTTATCAGGAATGCAATATTTCGTGAAGTAGTAGACTTTACTTAATTTTTGCAAATATTTAAAAACAATAATTAACATTGCAATTTAGGTGAAATTGCAGTGGTAAGTTTCCAATTTATAATTATTACTATGTTAAACGTCTCTAAAAATAATATGTTTAAAGCCTAAAGCAGTAAAATGAATGTCGCGCTTAAGCGGTAAGAAGAGGGAAATTGTTATGTGTGTTACGTTGAGAATACTGAATGTGATATTTCACACTTACCGCGTATTGGTTCTGTGCGGAAAACAAGCAAATACGCACGATCTCGCAAAAACACGTTTATTTCATACTTATATCATTTCATTACTATATGGTCTTAAAAATGGCAGACAAACATAACATAACATTACAGTGCAATATACTGTACTATTAATCAAACTATCACCAAATATGAATAAAACATATTTATTTACAAATAACTTTTAAGGAACCTGGAAGTTCATTGCCGCCCTCGCATAAGCACGCCATCGGT
Organism: Periplaneta americana; assembly: GCA_025594305.2. Classification (NCBI taxonomy): domain Eukaryota; kingdom Metazoa; phylum Arthropoda; class Insecta; order Blattodea; family Blattidae; genus Periplaneta; species Periplaneta americana. Next base: position 19,096,374 of record JAJSOF020000036.1, on the reverse strand, counting down.
CCCTATCCTGAGCAAAATTAATCCTGTCCCTACCATCATATCTCACCTCCCTCAAATCTATTTTAATATTAACATCTCATCTACGGCTTGGCTTCCCTAAAAGTATTTTCCCTTCAGTTCTTCCAATTAACACTCTATATGTATTTCTGGATTCAACCATACGAGCTACATGCCCTGCCATTTCAAACTCAGGATTTAATGTTTATAATTATGTCAGGTGAAGAATACAATGCGTGCAGTTCTGCGTTGTGTAACTTTCTCCATTCTCCTGTAACTTCATCCCTCTTAGGCGCAAATATTTCCCTAAGCACCTTATTCTCAAATACCCTTAACCTTTGTTCCTCTCAAAGTGAGAGTCCAAGTTTCACGACCACATAGAACAACCGGTAATATAACTGTTTTATAAATTAAAACTTTCCGCAAATCTCAGACAGCGTATTCCGTGGCATCAATGACGTCACGTTGCAGCGAAATAAGGAAAAAAACTGCTGGAAGGATCGATGGCTGTCATGGCGATTGTACAAGTTGTTGTCTGTGCTACGCTAGCAAAATTTTGCGAAATTTTCGTACTCCTATCTCGTTCAAAGAAAAGATAGCATAAACAATTTATTTCTTGAACCGGTAGTAATAACTGGTCCGTTGAGATGTTCGCTCATAAGCCATTAACATATTGTTTTTACGTTGTGCTCATTACAAACAATACAGCAGAACACACCGCCATGACACAACAGTGCACGATGTCATTCGTCTGCTAATTCCCGCCCTATACAAGAACCAATCAGATTCACTGATGGCGGCTGATGGAGACTGCCACCACCTCTGCAAGCTGATGGCACCGGTGAGACACCGGTGGAGCATTAATGACGTCATTGGTGGAATTCGGAACACCGTGATGCCATCGGATTGCTCACCGGTGAGATTCGGAATACGCTCAGATGCAAGGGCTAGTAAGGTTACACGGCTTCAATTTTGGATATAATTTCGATTTGCACCTAAAGATTAAGTGAACAAATAATGACGATTAAATAACCCACCATCCTTAATTTCCGGATTGTCGACACAGATATGGTTTTTGAAATAATACTGTCACTTAGCAGCACGAAAGAATACGTAAAAGGTCCTATGACATCGTTTAGAACTCAATTATATTAAATGAAGATAATTATAGCGTATTATCTGAAAATCGTAATAAAAACATAAAACTGTGTTGTTACTCGGTAAAAAAAATATTAGAAGATTATATTATGAAACTAGTACTAAATTTAAGTACTTGGAATCTAATTTATTTTACAACAAAATTTAGATCTAAAATAGAATTGAATTAAATTTTGAAATTACGTGTTGAAAAATAGAGAGATCTGTGAGACAGAGGAAGAGTCAGAGAGGAACTTAATTAAAAGTTTTGTAAAGTAATAACAGTTTTTATTATCACCTACAGATATGAAAATTTGGGCATAAATTGTACTTAGAAAAGAAAGACTAGAATCTGCTGAGACGATATTTCCGCACTCTGTATCCAGATGCACTATCTTGAAAAAAAAATAGTGTTTTAAAGAAACTGAATAATAATCATGAATGAGAGACTGAAATAGTAATTATTATGGTAGCATCGTGAAAGAAAAAGAACTCTGCAAATCACTTTGACCTAAACAGGCTGTGATGCTATTTAATACCTCTGATTGAGGTTCTAGCTGATATGTACATCTATTATCAGGCAGTACATCTCACTTGTCGATATGTGTCAGAGGAAGAACAATATTGTAATGGAGGAAGGAAAGGAATACCCCATTATCTCCTCGCTTAGTTGCCTCATGAGCGATGCCTTATTTGTGTAATTTATGAAGTTCAAACCTGTTTTCTGACAGTTGACATACGACATCGGACAATAAAATAATCAGACTGATTTTCTCACCTGATGAGGCAACCCTGCAGTGCAGAGGTGCACTCATTATGAGTGATAAGTAGCCGGGATCCGACGGAATGAGCGCCGTCTTAAATCACTAAGGATACTATTCACAGACATTTCGTTAGCCCGCGCTACGAGCGTGCTAAACTAGCACCGGCTATCGACTGATTTTTTGTATGGGATTCATAACATATTTCGCTAACACTGGTTTATGAATACGAAAAACGTTAGTTCGCTGATCATCCACCGGAAACCCGCTCTAAGAATGGCTATGAATACGGCCTTAAGTGATTATTTACGCATATCACATTATTGTGACGTAACGAAGTACGTATTAAATTTCCGTGCAGGAATTCTGCATTAGTCCACACCTGTGGAGTAACGGTTAGCGCGTCTGGCCGCGAAACCATGTGGCCCGGGTTCGATTCTCGGTCGGGGCAAGTTACCTGGTTGAGGTTTTTCCTCAACCCAATATGAGCAAATGGTGGGTAACTTTCGGTGCTGGACCCAGGATTCATTTCACTCAGACGCTAAATAACCTGAGATGTTGATAAAGCGTCGTAAAATAGCCTACTAAAGTAAAATAATCTGCATTATCATATTGTGGCACCAGTCTGGATTGTTCTGGTTGCCTCGGGAGTGTGCGCGCGCAACTAGCGAGAAGGGAGGAGCGGGGAAACGGAAACTCGAGCTTCGGTAGCAGCGGTAGCGCGGTACGGAGCGAGGGGAGGAGAACTGCGGTGACGGCGCGGAGTAGAGAGAGAAAGGGAAACATCTAGAAGCGTATTCCTCTCGAAGATTCTGAAAGCCACGCGAATCGAAGATTCCAGAACGTGTGGTTTAGTAATAAAAGAGTGAGTCAATCTTAGGAAGTTAGTCTCGAGTCTTCAAGTCTTGTCTTGGTTAGCAGCGAGCAAAGGGGACCTGGGTTCGACGTGCAGTGACCTTAAGTGAGTTCGTAACAGTGGCAGTGTCTAGGCGAGTGCGACGCATCCGGAAGACCTGAGTTCGACGTGCAGTGAACTTGAACAGTGAGCTAGAAGAACTAGCCAAGGCAAGCGAACTGTGAACTGAGTACTGACAGTTTTGTTCTGTACATAGAGCATTGTGAACCTTAATTGAAATCAGGAGCACATTGTTGTTAATCTCAATAATACACGTTGTGTGAAGGGCAATAACGACTATTGTGTTGCTGTGTTGAGTGGAATACCCATTGTTGTAGGGTGAATTATTAAGAAATAAAAGTCACATAGCCACCGGCGTGGCTCAGTCGGTTAAGGCGCTTGCCTGCCGGTCTGAAGTTGATCTCGGGCGCGGGTTCGATCCCCGCTTGGGCTGATTATCTGGTTGGGTTTTTTCCGAGGTTTTCCCCAACCGTAAGGTGAATGCCAGGTAAACTATGGCGAATCCTCGGCCTCATCTCGCCAAATACCATCTCGTTATCACCAATCTCATCGACGCTAAATAACCTCGTAGTTGATACAGCGTCGTTCAGTGGCGTATACTGGTTAAAGGGTTTGGGCTACCACTGACCCTATTATTACACAAAATATATCTAACAATTACTTTAATTTTAATTACTATGGTAAAACTAATAATACAAAATTATTACATTATGTTATATTATAAACTTTTTCTTTTGTAATTTCCTTGGGCTACCGCCGGTAGCCCGGGTAGTCCGCAAAATACGCCCCTGGCGTCGTTAAATAACCAACCAAAAAAAAAAAAGTCACATTGTTGACGGGTGTGTGGTGGTTAAAGCAGAAATAAAAGTCACAATATTATGAAGGATGGGTGCACCTCTGCACATGGTGTGTTGGACATCGTGCCACTGTCACACATCTCTGACACAGTGCATGAGAGTTGGCCACTAAAGGGAAACTAAAAGGTGGAACTTAAACTGAGAGGATTCAATCCGGCATCGGAACTGGAATCCGATGTGGCTTAGTGGATAAAGCGTCAGCACGTAGAGCTGAAAACCCGGGTTCGAGTCCCGGTGCCGGAGATAATTTTCTTCCGCTCCACCCATCCTTCATCAAAGAGTGTAATCTTAATAAAAATGACGACCTGATCTAGTCGCTCGCATTTTACCATGAAAATTAGCATGGGAACCTGTCTACTGTATGGCAAAGTGTGAAACGACTCTTCTCAGGACATGTATCGGCGTATCAGAGCGCCGTTGGGTGTGTTTGTAAGCGGAACTTAGTCCTGTTAGACACATGCAATCACTTTCCAAAGACTGTCACAAACTCACCCTGATATTTTGTATACAGTGAAAAGTTGATAAATTTAATACAGCTTCCAAGCAGGTCGCGCATCGACAAAGACAATCGCTCCGCCCACGAAATATGCTGCACAACTCTTGGTAGAAAAGAAGGTAAATCTGGATTCTTCAAAAGGCGACTGATCTCTGAAATTTGTAACTTCAACATTTTCAGTGCCATGCAAGTGAAATTTTCATTGGACATTATAGTCCATAAGAGCATGCATCATAAAAACTTTTCATTCTTATATCGCAATTAATTTTTAAGTTATTAATTTTTTGTCGTATTAATTAACATCGTATAAATATCGATTTAATTTTCACAATTTAAAGAAACTGAAGTATGCTTTTTGCATTTAGGGAGCATATTTTTTTTTTAGAAAAAAAAAATAACTTTCCGATTTATAATGTTAAGTTTTTTATCCATTACAAATTCAACAATTCGACGGACCAGTTCAAAAGGGAAATAACTCAAAATTTAAACTTTTGATAAAGCTGCATTTTAAAGTCCTAAATATCTGTGAAAAATCCAGGAATTATTGAAATTATTCCAAATTCTGTTAATGATACAAATCTCACTTTTCAGGAATAACTCCCTGTGAAGCTGTCCTGAATAATTTCAAGGGAAAAATAGTTCCTGGGCCATATATCGAATCCGGGACCTTTCACCAAAGAAATGGGTTTAGTATTCTAACCACAACTATTCCCAAATTCACTCGAGATCTTATATCCTCTTTACAGGAGCCTTCTTGACTAATAAAGCTGCCAAAGCATTTATATTTGTTGCACTTCTTCACCCTCTTCTGTTTGATTTATGTTATATAAATACAGCAAATGCTGCAAACTAAGTTCATTAGACGTTCAAATAAAAATGTTTCAGATTTATTTTCAATGAAGAATACCAGACATTTTGAAAGTTATTTGCTTCCATAATAATGAAATATACTCCTTCTGAATGTTTTTATGCCAAATACTTTCTTTTTTAACTTATCCACTTTCAGTTTTTGAGTTTCAACACGAAAACGCAAGTAGCAATACCAGGACGATTAGTGGGTTTTTCATGTGAGATTAAAGCAATAGCTATTTCAGGTCATTGTGGATTGTAGGCAAAAGTTTAAAAAATTCAGGTTTGCTATGCTTTCGAACAATAGACATAGCATCTCGTATAGCTGCTGCATGTAGAGCTTGAAATGTGGAGGGAAAATCATTTTATCCTGCTAAGAGATCTTGCTGAAATGATCGGCAGACTACAAAATTTTCTAGGTCTCTTATTTTTATCAGTAAGTAATACCTTTTGCTCTTTCCTTAGGAACTGTAAATTTTGCGCTTTCTCGAGCCAATACTGAAGAGAATGACACATCAATATCTACACCACACCGCCATTAAGTATATGAAAAAGGCCCAACCCCACTGATTAATAACTATAACAATATTTCATTTTTAATAACAGTATTATCTTACGTAAGTTTTGCAGTTATATATTAATAGGCGCTACTCAGTAAATTGTAGAAATGAAGATCTAATTTCATATATTCTCTACATTTACTTATATAATCCCAAAACGTTTCGCTTTCATATCATCAATATAGCATTAATATGTATAATTAATGAAAAATAGTTACATCATGGCATTAACTATAACAATATTTAATTTCTAATAGTAATAATGTAATCAAACCACCTCAAGTTTTGTAGATTTTAATGTCCAATACACAGCTGTATTCAGAAAATTACACACCGCAGAATCAGACCTGTAAATTATTTTTTTTGTAAATCTTGAAGTTTTTAATAACCAATTGAATTTGAATTATAGATATGTCAGCAATCCTGCAGATCATGGCCTTCGTGTAATATTGTTAATTGTAGTGTGTTTGTGTTTTGCTTTATTTTGAAATGTCATTATTTCTCAAAATTTACGACAGATGGATTTTGGAAAACAGGGAGATGATGTAGAAAAATTGACATTTCACTGAAAACTACTATTTTTCTATCTTAAAAGTATTTATTTCAGTCACTGACTTCACAGCATATGTTTAAGGTGCTACTCCATTACATTACATATTTAAAAGACGTATGAACGTTTTCGTTGGTCTACGCCAACATCATCAGATACGAAATACATTTCAGCAATATCAGTGTCTCTAACAAATACAAAACATACGTTTCTGAATGGTGTATTATTTATTGCGAAACAGAAATAAAATATAATAAATGTAATTACTGTAATTTTGCAACTCTTCACATTCATAATTTTTATCTTAGTTTTATATTTTATTATTTTTATCACTTTTAAATCATGTCATTTTATTATCTCATATGTGAAGACTTGATTTATATATATATATATATATATATATATAATATATATATGTAAATCAATATTTTTGTAATCTATACGTGTATTTTAAATAAGTGACAATCAAGGCAGTCATATAGAATGTCAATGTGTATCACAGCAATGTTGGTTTTTAATATGTCTCATTTTGCATGCCACTAAATATGTTTTGTATTTGTAGACATTATGTAGAGAGATTTGATATTGCTGAAATGTACCTTTCTGATGATGTTGGCTGACCAACGAAAACGTTCATACGTCTTTTAAATATGTAATGTAATGGTGTAGCACCTTAAACATATGCTGTGAAAAAATAAATACTTTTAAGATACAATATAGACTTCTCTGAAAATTAAAAATGAATTGCAAAATACTATTTTTCTGAAAAACTCTGGGTCCCAAGCTTCAAACTGTGGGGTCATTTATTAAAATCCGTTCAGCCGTTTCCCCGTAATTTCCATTACGAGTTCAAATTATATATATACTTACAACCCATACAAATAGAAAAAATGCTAATTTCATATTATGCATTTCTTCCTTCACTTCATGGTTTAGCGTCTTTGAGGTCGGTTGAGCTTTTATAATGGATATTCACAAGGATCGGGACTCGGTCGTATCAACCCTTACAACAAGAAGACCGAGTACACAAACCCGGACACTACGCTCTTCTCTACAGGGAATCCACTGAATTGTTAGTCAAAGGCGATGACGATGTAATGTCACCTCTTAAGACAATAAGGCCAGCAGACAAATCCAGATACTGTGCGCTTCTCTACAGGGAATCGAACCATTTCCATTGAATTATTAGCCAAAAGCTCTACTAATTCAGATCACAGGAGAGGAGTAGAAGGAGAGGATTAATTTTGACAGACATTTGATTTGATATAGGGTAAAGGTGCCTAATTCCGTGATACCCCTAATCCCGTGATAAAATTTCAATTCACTGCCATGGAGTTGTGGTCTCCGACTTTTAAGTTTTTGAAAAATCTAAAAGATGCCAGGAGATGTCTTCTTTTCAAGTATATTGACTACCCGCCTTTTGAATAGAGTTTTTCCGAGGTTTTCCCCAACCAAAAGGCAAATGCCGGGTAATATTTTGGCGAATCCTCGGACCTCACCTCATCTCACTATAATAATAATAATAATAATAATAATAATAATAATAATAATAATAATAAAGCCGTAAATCCCCAGTGGGGCAAGGCCTCCTGCTTGGGCAGGGGTGGCTCAAGTCTTGACCATCAGAAGAGCCGACCTGATGGTCTATTTACATTCCTAGTTCTTTGTCCACAATTTCGCTAGCACTGGTTGTTATTCCCACTCAAAGTTGGTTGACTGCGTCCTTCCACCGTGTTCTTTGGCGTCCTATTCTGGTCCACAGTCCTAGCTGCAACTGGAACTCGTCCCCCCATCTGGTCGGTTATCACATCTCACTACATCTCGCCAAATTATTGCAAAAAAAATTGCACAAAATTGTAGAAAATTACTAAATTGTAAAACTATAAAAATTTGTAAAAATTCTAATTGTAATGTTGAAAAATTTTGACTTGTTCCACATCTTAAAGTTTCTTTGCTCATGTATTTTTTATTTTAGTAGGTTATTTTACGACGCTTTATCAACAGCTTAGGTTATTTAGCGTCTGAATGAGATGAAGGTGATAATGCCGGTGAAATGAGTCTGGGGTCCAGCACCGAAAGTTACCCAGCATTTGCTCATCTTGGGTTGAGGGAAAACCCCGGAAAAAACCTCAACCAAGTAACTTGCCCCGACCGGGAATCGAACCCGGGCCACCTGGTTTCGCAGCCAGACGCGCTGACCGTTACTCCACAGGTGTGGACTCTTTGCTCATGTAAGATATGTGGAATAAAATGAATGAATGAATGAATGAATGAATGAATGAATGAATGAATGAATGAATGAATGAATGAATGAATGAATGAATGAATGAATGAATGAATGAATGAATGAATGAATGAATGAAGCAGTCGACTGCAGAAGCTTTTGTTCAGTGAAAGGTGGTTGACCAGTAAGATTTTCTTTCTCTTGTGACCGCTCCTGAAGAAACATTTTATACATATTGATTACAAATTGTTAACACTGTACCACTTCGGAATATGTATGATAAGAACTTTCTTGTGTTAAATTTTAACGTACCTTGTTAACATGTTTCGACCTATAGCATGCTGGATATGGGTGATCCCATGGGAAAGCCTTCGGTTTGTGTGTAATATTTGTTATTGTATACACTCTTTGACTCTACACTACGAACGCACCCTCACAGGAAACAAGAGGCGCCAAGACCAACTACGACCAGTTCTGAAGATGACCCAAAATAGGTCGAACATGTTAACAAGGTACGTTAAAATTTAACACAAGAAAGTTCTTATCATAAAGTACATATTCCGAAACATTTTATATTTGAGACAAGAATTAATATAACATTATAAAAATTATATTATTACTGTAGATTATAGTCAGCTGAATCAATGTGTATGATTATTTTAAACATTATGGACAATAACAATGCTACAGGAGCTTTCCTATTTTCGGATTCATTTTCATATTTCTCCTTCCTGGCTCACTCGACCAGTGATGCCAACGCTAAATTGTGAAAATTAATGTCCACGAAAGAAAATAGTTCGTGGAAATAATAATAGAAATAAGTGATAGAAAACATCAATTATAATTATAATAAAGTAATAGGGCATATATTTAACTTAATTACTGCTATTGTTAGAAATATAAATAATGAGAAATAATTGTGTTATAATTCAATTTAATAAAATTTAATTTTTATTGAATTTAACTTTCAGTTTATTTTGTTTATATTATATTAATATGTAATATGTATTCCTGTAGTTACACAAGTATTGTCTATGAAATTTGTCACTTAGGCTCTTTTCTATGTTGTAATTTCTTGCTTAATCCATATTAAAACAATATACCATGACTTTAATGTGTTTTCCAAATACACATTTGTTTTCTGAGCAGTTAATGAGGATTATTTTAGTATCACGGAATTAGGATATCACTCACGGAATTAGGAAACCACTATCACGGAATTTGGATCCCTGTCACGGATTTTGGAGCCACTATATAACAATGAAGAATCATATATTATATACCAAACTTGTGAAACTGTTGACACTGAACGTTGTAAAAACTGTAGCTAAAGGTCTAAGTAACGTTATTTAGGTGTTATTTGAAAAAAATTATTACAATTTTTGCATAAATATAGACTTTATTAAATATGTCACGGAATTAGGCAACCTTACCCTACTATAAAACGTATGTTAAATGTTAAATGTTATGTTATATTTAACGACGCTCGAAACTGCAGAGGTTATATCAGCGTCGCCGGATGTGCCGGAATTTTGTCCCGCAGGAGTTCTTTTACATGCCAGTAAATCTACTGGTATGAGCCTGTCGCATTTAAGCACACTTAAATGCCATCGACCTGGCCCGGGATCGAACCCGCAACCTTTGGCATAGAAGGCCAGCGCTATACCAACTTGCCAACCAGATCGACTATAAAACGTATGTCAGGCATACGATGAAAGAGTAATGGAACGGAGAAAAATTTCTCTCCGGCGCCGGGATTTGAACCCGGGTTTTCAGCTCTACGTGCTGATGCTTTATCCACAAAGCCACACCGGATACCCACCCCGGCGCCGGACAGAATCGTCGAATGATGACGCAGAATATCTGCATGGAAATATCATATGTACTTCGGTACATTAAAATAACATGTATGTTAGGCAGCTTTGAACGTCGTGGTCAATATAAACTGAAGATTTGAAACTCTGAAGGTAAATAGCGCTTCTGTAAGAGGATTTCAGTCGACTTCGAAGCTTCTTGTAATGGAATAGGGTGTAAACTATCACTCCCAGCACGCTGATGCGGTAGCTTTAAGAACTAAAGTTTGCATACTCAAAGTACAGAATCTAATTTCAAAATATTTTTCATCTCTCTCCTCCAGACCCTTCCCTCAATTACTCCCCTATTCGGAAGTTTGTACGTCTCTCTCGCTCTCTCCTTCTCCCTACCATCTTCTTTCTCTTATGCTTAATGCATGATGTCCCCGAAGGAGTTTAGGTTATTATATTATGGATTCAAGATTCGGTGTTGCTATCCGTTGTAAAAATAAGCTCACGAAGAGGTTCATCCAAGACAGTTCCCTTCCTTCATGAACTGCTGCGAAAGATTAGCACCTTATACTTGAGTGTACGAGTACATTAGCTTCAATGCCATTAATTGCATGATGTTTGTTTGTTTCATGCTTCAATTCGTTTATGTTTCTTGCAGTTACATTATTTATTCTTAGATGTTTTCTTGCCTTCCTTTATGTATTTATTTCCTTTTCTTCCTTCTCTAATACTTACTGGCTTTTAAGGAACCCGGAGGTTCATTGCCGCCCTCACATAAGCCCGACATTGGTCCCTATCCTGAGCAAGATTAATCCATTCTCTATCATCATATCCACCTCCCTCAAATCTATTTTAATATTATCCTCCCATCTACGTCTCGGCCTCCCTAAAGGTCTTTTTCCCACCGACCTCCCAACTAACACTCTATATGCATTTCTGGATTCGCCCATACGTGCTACATGCTCTGCCCAACTCAAACGTCTGGATTTAATGTTCCTAATTATGTCAGGTGAAGAATACAATGCGTGCAGTTCTGTGTTGTGTAACTTTCTCCATTCTCCTGTAACTTCATCCCTCTCAGCCCCAAATATTTTCCTAAGCACCTTATTCTCAAACATCCTTAATCTCTGTTCCTCTCTCAAAGTGAGAGTCCAAGTTTCACAACCATACAGAACAACCGGTAATATAACTGTTTTATAAATTATAACTTTCAGATTTTTCGACAGCAGACTGGATGATAAAACTTTTTCAACAGAATAATAACAGGCATTTCCCATATTTATTCCGTGTTTAATTTCCTCCCGAATATCATTGACATTTGTTACTGTTGCTCCCAGATATTTGAACTTCTCCACCTCTTCAAAAGATAAATTTTCAATTTTTATATTTCCATTTCCTACAATATTCTCGTCATAAGACATAATCATATACTTTGTCTTTTCGGGATTTACTTCCAAACCTATCTCTCCACTTGCTTCCAGTAAAATTCCCGTGTTTTCCCTAATCGTTTGTGGATTTTCTCCTAACATATTCACGTCATCCGCATAGACAAGCAGCTGATGTAGCCCATCCCATTCCAAACCCTCTTTGTTATCCTGGACTTTCCTAATGGCATACTCTAGAGCAAAGTTAAAAAGTAAAGGTGATAGTGCATCTCCTTGTTTTAGCCCACAGTGAATTGGAAACGCATCTGACAGAAACTGACCTATACGGACTCTGCTGTACGTTTCACTGAGACACATTTTAATTAATCGAACTAGTTTCTTGGGAATACCAAATTCAATAAGAATATCATATAAAACTTCTCTCTTAACCGAGTCATATGCCTTTTTGAAATCTATGAATAACTGATGCACTGTACCCTTATACTCATATTTTTTCTCCGTTATCTGTCGAATACAGATATTATAATATTATCTTCCTTTCCTTTTTATTTTTCCTTCTTTTCTTCTGACGTGGAATGTCTATGTTCAAGGTGAAGGAGATAAAAATTTTGACAAGAAAGGTTCACTCTGAAGTGACTAATGATACCATAGAAATGGAACCATAAGATGTACTTCGTGTCTCGTGGATTTTGATGCGGTCTGTCTCGCTTGCGGTTTTCCATACTATAAATGTGAAAATATTGGATGTGGTGGTTATGTATATATACATGAATATCAAATAAAATACACTAAAGTGTTAAAGAAAGTACAAATTATATTTTATTACTTTAATTCTAGTATAGGTGGTTCCGGGAATAAAGTGATAATAAGTATCTTTACTCTCAGATGTATCTTTCAAAGTCATTATTAATTTATTTACTTCCAAAAGTATTGTTTTTCCAAAGTGATTATCACTTTATTTACTCTCTAATGTCCTCTTTGTTTCTAAGTGATCAAAATTATATGTTTCAAAGTGCTGCCTGTTCCAAAGTGATTTAGTTTATTTGCTATAAAATATGTCTTAAAACGAAAGCAAGTTCCTTTACTCTCAAATGCAGGTTTTAAAATGATTATGAGTTTATTTGCTCTCAAATATTTGCCTTAAAGCGAAAGCAAGTTTATTTACTCTCAAATGTGTGTTTCAAAGAGTTTATGGGTGCCATTCATAGACATTTCGCAGCACGCGCTACGAGCGTACTAAGCTAGCCCCAGCTATCCACTGGTTACTAGTACAGAATTCAAATCATATCCTATCGCTAACACTGGTTTATGAATACGAAAAACGCTGATCATCCACCGGAAGCCCGCGCTAAAAATGTCTATGAATACCGCCCTATAAGTTTATTGACTCTCAAATATTTTTCTTAAAGCGAAAACAAGTTTATTTACTCTCAAATGTGTGTTTCAAATAGTTTATAAGTTTATTTACTCTCAAATATTTGTCTGAAACCGAAACCAATAGTCTATTTGCACTCAAATGTGTGTTTCAAAGGCATTATAAGTTTATTTACTTTCAAATATGTGTCTTCAAGCGAAAAATATTTGTCTTAAAGCGAAAGAAAATTTCTTTACTCTCAAATGTATGTTTCAAAGTGATTATACATTTATTTACTCTGAAATATTTGTCTTAAAACAAAATAAAGTTTATTTACTCTCAAATGTATGTTTCAAATCGATTATAAGTTTATTTAGTTTAGAATATTTGTCTTAAAGTGAAAGCAAGTTTGTTTACTCTCAAATCTATGTTTCAAAGCAACTATAAGTTTACTTTCAAACATTTGTCTTAAAGCGAAAGTAAGTTTCTTTACTCTGAAATGTATGTTTATTTGTCTTAAAGTAAGTTTCTTTACTCTCAAATGTAAGTTTAAAAGTAATTATACATTTATTTACTCTGAAATATATTTCTTAAAACAAAATAACGTTTTTCAAATGTATGTTTAAAAGCGATTATAAGGTTATTTACTCTCAAATATTTGTCTTAAAGCGAAAGCAAGTTTTTTTTACTCTCATATGTATGTTTCAAAGCGATTATAAGGTTACTTACTCTCAAATATTTGTCTTAAAGCGAAAGCAAGTTTTTTTGCTCTCATATGTATGTTTCAAAACGTTTATAAATGTATTTATTCTCAAATATTTGTGTTAAAGCGAAAGTAAGTTTCTTTACTCTCAAATATATGTTTCAAAGCTATTATAAGTTTATTTACTCTCAAATATTAGTCTTAAAGCAAAAATAAGTTTCTTTACTCTCAAATGTATGTTTCAAAGCTATTATAAGTTTATTTACTCTCAAATATTTGTTTTAAAACGAAAGCAAGATTCTTTACTCGTATGTTTCAAAGAGATTAGGCTATAAGTTTACTTACTATAAAATATTTGTTTTAAAACGAGAGCAAGTTTCTTTACTCGTATGTTTCAAAGAGATTATAAGTTTACTTACTATAAAATATTTGTTTTAAAACGAGAGCAAGTTTCTTTACTCGTATGTTTCAAAGAGATAATAAGTTTACTTACTATCAAATATTTGTTTTAAAACGAAAACAAGTTTCTTTACTCGTATGTTTCAAAGTATGTTTCTTAAAAAATATTTGTTTTAAAACGATCATAAGTTTACTTACTATAAAATATTTGTTTTAAAACGAGAGCAAGTTTCTTTACTCGTATGTTTCAAAGAGATTATAAGTTTACTTACTATAAAATATTTGTTTTAAAACGAGAGCAAGTTTCTTTACTCGTATGTTTCAAAGAGATTATAAGTTTACTTACTATCAAATATTTGTTTTAAAACGAAAGAAAGTTTCTTTACCCGTATGTTTCAAAGAGATTATAAGTTTATTTAGTCTCAAATATTTGTCTTAAAACGAAAGCAAGTTTCTTTACTCTCGAATATATGTTGCAAAACTATTATAAGTTTATTTACTCTCAAATATTAGTCTTAAAGCGAAAACAAGTTTCTTTACTCTCAAATGTAATGTTTCAAAGAGATTATAAGTTTACTTACTATCAAATATTTGTTTTAAAACGAAAGCAAGTTTCTTTACTCTCAAATATAAAGCGAAAGCAAGTTTCTTTACTCTCAAATATATGTTTCAAAATCATTGTAAGATTTACTCTAAACATATTTGTCTTAAAATGAGAGTAAGTTTCTTTACTCTCAAATATGTGTTTCCAAGTTAATATAAGTTTATTTACTATCGAATGTTTAAAAAAATTTAACTGCCGATTGATTTTATTGCGCCATCTCATGCCAGTTGTTTTAAATGAGACGCAGATGCCCATTTTGCGATAACAATGAACAGGTATATGCATAATTTAAACTCATACAGACATTATGCGTTGTTTTACATTCACTGGAGTACAAAACGGAAATTATTTCGAGAGATTGTGGTGATTTACTCGAAACAAAGAAGCCAATCATACGAGTGTAACAGGTAAACTGTAAACTTACCGAAATTAATGTTGTTCCATCTCTTTGGTAAGGAGATTTAGCAGCACGCAAATCCATTTCTGTAAACAAAAATATCAAATAATTAATATTATTTTAACCCTGTCTTACACTACTGTATAAAGTAATAAAATTAATCTAATCAATATCTATTTGCTATTCGGTTTTCATACCATTTATATGTGTACTGAAGACAAAATAAAGTTAAAAAAATCTAAGATTCTCAGTTTCATAAACAAAAGTTTTGTTTTTCTTTCATTTTATTTTGATTATTATTATTTACTACTAACTTCAATGTTGCAATCTCAAATTGAATGAAAGCAGCTTGGCTTCCAACGCCGAGACCCGGGTTCAATTTTCTACAAAATGTAAGTGGTGGGCAACGACAGTGTTTGAGACACTTTTCGTGGTTATTTCAGTCTTTCTTGCCAAAATTTCACAACGTCTCCATAATTAATAGTCACGACTAAAGGTCCCGCGCTATATAGTGTCATGTCTTTGCGGAATGAACGCTATAGCTGGAGTCTTTATGGGGAACGAAAGGAAGAAATGTTTCTATGATATATTATCAATTTTATGGGGGCGGTGCCCAACCAACATCGTGATGATGGGGAGGCACAAATGCAGCGAAATCATTCCCCCCCCCCCAAAAAAATGTATCTTTAGGTATCTCCTATTTGCTGACTTTCAATTTGGAATGCTCTTATTAAATTTCTTGTAGTATTATTGTGGTATTATTTCTTTTTACTTGTAAATAAGCCCATTTAGGACTATGCAAAATACTTTGTTATCTGCTATCTGCTATTTGCTACTTGCTGAGAAAAATTCTCTCCGGCGCCGGGATTTGAACCCGGGTTTTCAGCTCTACGTGCTGACGCTTTATCCACTAAGCCACACCGGATTCCACCCCGGCATCGGATAGAATCGTCTCAGTTTTACGTTCCAACTCTTGGGTTCCCTCTAGTGGCCGCCCTCTGCACTACGTCATAGATAGGCCTATCTATGAACCTAGGACCGAAGTCCACACATGTGCTGAGATGCACTCGTAATGAGTGACTAGTTGGCCGGGATCCGACGGAATAAGCGCCGTCTTAAATCACGAAGTGATTTACGCTTATCATATATATTATTTTAATGTACCGAAGTACAAATGATATTTCCATGCAGATATTCTGCGTCATCATACGATGAAAGAGTAATGGAACGGAGAAAAATTCTCTCCGGCGCCGGGATTTGAAACCGGGTTTTCAGCTCTACGTGCTGATGCTTTATCCACTAAGCCACACTGGATTCCACCCCGGCGTCGGACAGAATCGTCTCAGTTGTAAGTTCCAACTCTTGGGTTCTCTCTAGTGGCCGCCCTCTGCACTACGTCATAGATATCTATGAACCTAGGACCGAAGTCCACACATGTGCTGAGGTGCACTCCATTACTCTTTCATCGTATGATGACGCAGAATATCTGCATGGAAATATCATATGTACTTCGGTACATTAAAATAATATATACTTTGCTATCTGCTATTTGCTAACTTTCAATTTGGAATGCTTTTATTAAATTTCTTTTACTTGTAAATAAACCTATTTAGGACTATGCAAAGTACTTTGCCTTTCTTTTCACCCATAGTTCTCTCATTCTTTGGCTGTGGGCATCTTTTTTCTCTTTAGTAGGCCTACATGTTGTTCTAGTCTTTTTCTTTGGTTTTTCCTTTTTATCAATCTGCTATTTATGAACTTTGATTCTAAACCTACGTAAAGATTAAATTTCTGGTCCTAAATAATAATATATGAGCCGTTGAGAGCAAAAGTGGTGTAAGTCAAAAATGGGTAATGAGGGTTAAAGTAAACATTCTGTAAAATACAGCGCCAAGTAGCACTTAATAACCAATTTATTTAATCTATTAATAGTCAATGGATAGCACGAAGGACATATTAATTGCTACTTTGAGCTGTATTTTACAGAATTTTTACTTTAAACCTCAATACCTAATTTTGACTTACACCACTTCTGCTCTGAACGGCTCATATCTGTTATGGTAACAATGATTTATTAGAGAAGAAAAATTAGCTCCGTCGCCGGGGATCAAACATGGGTCCTTGGTTCTACGTACCAAGTGCTCTAACCACTGAGCTACGCTGAAGTTCAATCCACAGCACCGAATCGAATACCTCTCCTCTAGTGTTTTTCCAAGTTCGACATATATGTTGACATATATTAAATCAACTGCCATTGAACAAAGAGCGCACTCAATTAAGTGACTTGGTGGCTGGGATTCCATAGCAATATGCACTGTTGGGCGAAGAACCTACGTAATAATCATTGCTACCATAACAGATATATTCTATAGGACCAAATATTAATCTTCACGTAGGTTCTTCGCCCAACAGTGCATATTACTGTGGAATCCCAGCCACCAAGTCACTAAATTGAGTGCGCTCTTTGTATAACGGCAGTTGACTTAATGTATCAACATATATGTCGAACTTGGAGTCAGGCCACAAAGGGAAAAACACTGAAGGAGAGGAATTCGATCCGGTGCTGTGAATTGAGCTTCGGCGTATCTCAATGGTTAGAGCGCTTGGTACGTAGAACCAAGGACCCGGGTTCGATCCCCGGCGCTAGAGGAATTTTTATCCTCTAATAATTAATCATTTGTTTCTTAAGATCTCTCTATATAAGATGTCTTCTCGTATGAGTCCTGCGAATTTTAAGTTATTTATAGTATCTGTTTGAGCTTTACTACTATTTTCATAAAACTCAACTATTTGTTTTATGTTCGACCATGCCGAAATGTAGTAATTATACACCTTGTAGCAGCCCTTTAATGGACCTCATTAAAGTACACCTATTCATTAAAGTTCAGGTGTTCCACCAATCAGAAAACACCATTGTAGCAATATGAAAGCGCAAGTATCGATTATTCTCGGATATGCAATCGAAAGACAACTAGCGAAACGTCACGGAGGCTGCAAATCCAATACTGTCGCAGAAGGTTATGTTCTGTTACTATAATAATTAGCGTTAATTGTAAATAATATTCAAATAAATTCAATTTGTCATCTCGTTTTTCAATGTCTAATTCAATTTCAAGGTTATATCAAGATTAATGTTTATTTTACTCTCTAAATTATATCAAGGCCAATGACATTTGTTTCTCGGAAAAAATCAATACTTTCGCGTCTGCGCACATCTCACAATTTACGAGATATTGCACAAGGTCAGTTCCGCTCCCCAGTCAGATAAGAATAACATGAATGCTTATGAATAATTTAAAGTTAGACATATGGTCGAGCATAAAAGTAGTATGAAACTTGCCTATAATGGTAATTAAGACGCTCGTATGAAAATTATGAAGCTCGCTTGCGCTCGTTTCATAAACATACTCGCGTCTTAATTACTACCATTATAGGCTCGTTGCATAATGTACTATTATGAATGTGTCGGAGTTCATTTTCTTGATGTGTCCGTAAAATTTTAACCTTCGTAATTGTGTTATTATTATTATTATTATTATTATTATCATCATCATCACCATCATCATAATCATCATTGTCGACGTTGTAACAATCATCTTCAGCATCACTGATTTTTTAAAGTTTTGGATTGCTAATATCTGTAACTCTAAATTAATGTTTACTCAAAGAATTCTCTCCTTTTGAAGTTTGTTCATTATTTATTCTGTAAAAAAATGCAGCTTCAAATATAATTCTTTATTTAAAACTCTCTTTTTATTTTTACTTCATCAATATATAAAAAATTAGTTGTTTGATATCGGTGTATATTTTTTTTTATATATATTTTTTTTTTTACCTACATGAAAAGAACTCAATTTATGAACATCCTCTTACAAAAACATAGGTGAACAAATATTTGCGATCTGATTCCAATTTCTCTTGAACAGAAGTACATTAAAATTCTGTCTATAATGATCTGTCACCCTCTATGTCTTTCGTATGGGACACTCTCTTGTTTCTCTTTGCAGAACATTTTCGTTAGTACTAATTTAAACAAGAATTTATATTAAACATTGGCTGTAGAAAATTGCTGCCATTTCATACACGATGAAACAAATGCTATCTCGCTGATAAATGCGCAGCCTTCCCTTCCAACTCACGGATTTCCATGGCAACCGCATTCCTGTAATTAGAGGCATGTTATAATAATATTTTTTATAGTCTCTCCTTTCCCCCCTCTCCCGACACGGAAAGCGTAAAATTGCTTCGTAAGGCTCCCAGCTCGAGTATGATGTAAGTGAATTAGGTCAAATGATTATTTCTACGTTACTAAGTAATTTAATTAGACTTTGTCCTATTAGTATAATCAGATTTATGAATTAGTAAAGGAGTTTCTGCAGATGTAGTCACAAGCGATAAAGAGAATTCGCGAAATAGGAATTATGATTCAAACAATCTTAATTTTAAGAATAAAGATAATTCTCCTCAAACGAGCTAGTTATAACCGTAGAGAGGACGTTCGTACCAACACAATACATGTCTTATTTTATTACTCAGTCAATGACAAATCAATGTAAAATAATGACTTATTTTATAGTCATTAAGTTTATATACATGAATTACATGAACAACTGCACAAATAAATTGATCAAAAATGAGATCAGGTTTTTATATAAAAAGAAAGAAAACGTAAACATACAGTTATATGAACTTTATTTAATAATTTCAAAGACCTTTGGACAGACATGGCCTCTTGTCGACCTAGAAATTAATGAAAATATTCATTCACTAATGGAAAATAAATACAATAATTTGAATAAGAAATTAGATAGCCTGATAAATAAAGTTGAAAATAAACATGATATTCAACAACAGAATCCAAAACCCAACAGGACAATTAATTTAACCGATGTAGAATTCACACAGGAAGAAACTAACATTTTGAATCTAGGTTACAAATATAATTTTCCCCTACCCAATATAAACCAGACATTAGATACGTTAATAATTGAAACTGAAACCATGATACAAAATTGTGCTCACCCAAACAAGGATTTTCTCAGGCATCAAACCGCAAAGTTAATAAAAGATAACAAAAACAGTTCTAAAACCAAAAAAGCAATTCAAAAAAGCCAAACAAATAAAACGTAAATTAAATAACTTACACAAAAAAAAATTAATGATAATAATTTAGTCCAAGTAAAAGCCGATAAATCCAATGCTGTAGTAATTTTAGATAAAGAACAGTATTGCAAAAAAACTTTAGAATTTTTTGAGAAAAATCAAGTTATTGAAATTAAAAATGATCCCACAGATATTTATCAAAAATAAATTAGAACCGCTTTGAAAACAATGCCAGATATTATCCCACCTAATGAAATCTTTAAATACATTAACCAAAATCCAAAAATTCCATCTATCAAAACCTTACCCAAGACACATAAAAACCCCATAACAATGAGACCAGTAGTTAATTGTATAAATTCTCCAAATTATAAAATATGCAAATTTCTCCAACGTTTTCTAAAATCTGCCTTGAAATTACAACATTTATACACAACAAAAATTCCAATCAATTGATTAACAAACTTCAAAATTTCAAGATTACAAAAAATACTAAAATGTTATCATTAGATATTGAAAATTTATATACTAATATTCCCATAAAAGAAACTCTTGACATAATAGAGAAAAAACTACTTAAAAACAATATACAAAAATCCACAATAGAGAAAATAATTAAACTACTACACATTGTAACCAAACAGAATTATTTCCAGTTTAATAATAAAATATATACACAACGAAAAGGATTAGCTATGGACAACCCATTATCCGGTTTACTTGCCGAAATATTTATTCAAGATATTGAAGATAAAGAAGTCAATAATATTCTAAAAACACACAATATTAAATTTTACAATAGATACGTAGACAGAATGTATAAGATCGGTTAGCTAGAATGCCTGAATTCAGTAAACCATTGGAAAGTAAACTTCATACTTACGTTAGTGTATTTGGTGCCCATGTGTTTCAACCGATGGAAAAGTTTTGTTATGTAAGGTTTATGAAAAGACAGTTAATCACGAAAAAAAAAGTCTTTTATATGTCAACATGTGCCACCTACGAAGTAAATCTGTGAGTTATGATGATATAATTTAAATTTATTGCTAAAATATATTATGCCTTTTTCAAAGATTATTGTGCCTCTTTTGCCTGCCTATTTTAACTTTACAAATTCCTAAACATCTGGGCTCTACTCATGAAGGACTAAGCCAGGAGATAATAGTGTAAGGTAGCCAGTTCGTTTCCCCCACTATTACATACATCGCTGACTAAACGACATTTCATACAAGTTGAGAGGATGCGAAGGCATTTCTTTCCCCTTCTACTTGCCCTGAGTCCGTCAGTATAACAGACCGGTAGCTGTTACCGCTTATACCTGCACCCCCCAAGTTGTACACACAAGAAAATAGAATATTAAATAAAGTACATAAATGGATATAAAATTCAGTGACACAGATGTTTGACAATTACATGTTTCAGTATATTTTAGTGTCGTTCTTACAAAATTTTCAACTAATAATTATTAATTAAATAAAGGAATGTTAGTTTGTATTATGAAGTCAGGGGGAAGCGACACAGTGCAGATTGTTCCGTCGTTTATGCTGTAGAGTAGCAACTAGCGGTGAAGAAAACATTTATCTTCTCCTGTCGGTAGCTTTTTAATATGCCAGTTGATATAAACAACAATGAAATGAAATATAAACGCTTAGTATAGATTTTAGAAATCTAGATTACCGGTAAACGTTTTCAATAATAAGAATTTTCACTATGTTCAAAGTCAATTAGTCAAACGTTAATAAGATAGACAGTAGCATCTTCCCCTTCACGGATGGTAAAGAGTGTGAGTAGAGGGGAAAGCCTATCAACCAAACTGAAATGGGGATTAGTAACATAGTACACTAATCAGACTTCAGATTTAGGCAATAACATAATGATTCCAAAGGGATGAATAAATAGGCCTGGTATGAAAACGAACATTTATTAGGTTAAATAAAATAATTGTCACTTATTTTCCACACATATAGCTATGATTCTTTTTTTCAAAATACATGTTTATTGACCAGTGTCATTTAATGGGTCCCATGAGAACAGGTGACCTGCAATAGACACACATGGAATGCACAAGGGGTTTCGTTTGCCTGTGTGCGAGATTACAGCCATGCCGTCGAACAGCAATGTTGCCAGTACTGAAATTTTTGCAGTATTTTTAGCAAAGGGATTCATAATTAAATACCAGAGCTGTTATGGAAAAGTGTTCCAAGTCTTTCTAATTACAGCTCCTGTTATAATTCAGCCAGATAGTTGGCGGTTTCTCGCCAAAAATAGTATCGGATTTCGATGACGACAGATTCTGCAAGCTTTTAGGTGCAAGAAGTGGCTAGAGGGCAGGGTTTCTCTGAGTGTTTCTGTCTTCATTTGCCATTCTATTCTCACCATCGTTTCAACATTGTTTTACCAATATCTCACTGTTTTCGAATGTCATTTCTGTTAAAAAGGATATATGGAATTTCTGTTATTATATTTTAGACTGTCAAGATGATTTTGTCAAGGAGAAGAATTTGGTTTTCGAACATGGAACTCTCATCCGGAATACTAGGTACGAGAACTTATTGTTAAAAGTCTTCCTTCCTTCTACGAGGTTTACCAAGAAGACCACTGTCTTGCAAAAGACGGAAGTTCTCGGCGAGTTGACATCATTACCATTGATACAAGAAATGACAGAGCAATTATCATCGATCCCACCGTGCGCTTTGAAACTGCAGTTGAACAACCTGTAGCAGTACATGAAGAAAAGAAGACCATCTATGACCCTACAATTCAATACTTTAGAGATTATTATCATATACAAGGACAGATTGAAGTATTTGGATTATTGTTCGGAGCAAGGGGAACAATTTCAAAATTCTCAGTTGAATGTTTTAAGTCTTTTGGAATTCCTTAAAATTTTTTGAAAATTATTGCTATAGAAGTAATGAAATATTCTGTTCAGATTTTACGTAATCACCTGTACACCTAAATTTCTTTATGCTCGACCATGCCGAAATGTAGTAATTATACACCTGGTAGTAGCCCTTTAATGCACCTCATTAAAGTACACCAATTCATTATAATTCAGTTGTTTAGCCAATGAAAAATCACCTTTGTACTAATTGTACCATTTTAAAACCGCAAGTATCGATTATTCTCGGATATGCAATCGAAAGACAATTAGCGAAAGGTCATGGAGGCTGGAAATCCAATACTGTCGCAGAAGGTTATGTTCTGTTACTATAATAATTAGCGTTAATTGTAAATAATATTCAAATAAATTCAATTTGTCATCTCGTTTTTCAATTCTAAATCAATTTCCAGGTTATATCAAGCCTAATGTTCATGTTATTCTCTAGATTATATCAAGGTCAATGACATTCGTGTTTCGGAAAAAATCAATGCTTTCGCGTCTGCGCACATCTCACAATTCAGGTCAGTTCCACTCCTCATTTACATAACCATAACATGAATACTTCTGAATAATTTCAAGTTAGAAATATGGTCAAGCATAAAAAGTCGTATGAAACTTGCCTATAATGGCAATAAAGACGCTCGTATGAAAATTATGAAACTCGCTTGCTCTCGTTTCATAAACAAACATACTCGCGTCTTAATTACTACCATTATAGGCTCCTTGCATAATATACTATTATATTCTATCTGATTATTAATAATAAATTGAATAAAAGTACTTTCCCAAGGATGGCTTCCATTTTAAAATAATAATAATCATAAATACTGATAACACAAATGTTTATTTGTATTTGTTTAGTGTGCTGTGTCTTTTGGCAGCCCTTACTGAAGGGCAGCTACCCTTGTGGGATTTATATAATATCCCAGAACTACTCATATAATTTTCTATTGGTTCATTTTACGATGCTTTATCTACTGCTATCGGAGGTTGTGTCCACATTGTGTAAATACCCCGATACAGTTTCCTAGCTGCATAAACATCTAACGTTTTACAAAGAAGTAATTTATAAAGAGAAACTGAAAAGCTTTAAACTATGTATACACAATTATAGTCCGGATCAGCTTACTTCATACCCTAAGGGTGAAACCTAACCATTTTTCCTCCATTACTACATATGCTAGTGGATTATGGTGATTTTATAGTTTGCAGGTTGAATTTTTTTGCTAACTTCGTTTCGAATTTCGGTGCTGAGAAATACTACAAATGGTATTCATTTTCTAGCTGTTATGTTGGCAGCAGTGACAGTAGTTGTCAGTAGTGCAAATTATGAAAAGTCAAATCGTTCCAGATTTCTGAGCCGATTACTGCAAGCTAGTGAAATTTGAACATACTAATAATTAATTAATATCAGTATTAATATTAATAATATTAGTTATTTTGTGTGTTGCGTTGTGCTTACAATTCAAGATTATAGTGAAATAAATGTAATAGTAATATACGTTACAAGAGCGGTATGTTGACGTTTTCATGGTCGAGGAAAAGATTGAAAAACCGAAACGTAGTTGAGATTTTTTAATTTCCGAGAACATGAAAACAAACATATCGCTCGTGTAACGTACATTATTTTGTGCGAAGATCGTTTATTACATACCTGAAAGACGAATTTCTAATTATTTGCAATTAAATCTCCATGTTGGTTTCTGTTTAATGACGGCAACTTCGGAACACCAAAATATCTTTCTTCAATATTGTTGCTATAAAATGTTTTCTGTGTTTATTATACTACAGCAGGCCGTGATTATGTCTGTCTTTTTTCCCCCAGACTATAAATGCGAACTTAAAACAAACGGTAAGGTTATGTAATGATTTATTTTTCATTTTAATATTTTAACAATATTATTTATATAACATATTGCAGTAATAACATCCGCATCTGGAATCTTGTTGATTTTTTCACGGCTTCCTTAATGCTACTTTGAATCAGGAATGCAATAAGTTTCGTGGAGTAGTAGACTTTACTTAATTTTTGCAAATATTTAAAAACAATAATTAACATTGCAATCTAGGTGAAATTGCAGTGGTAAGTTTCCAGTTTATAATTATTACTATGTTAAACGTCTCTAAAAATAATATGTTAAAAACCTAAAGCAGTAAAATGAATGAGGGCTTAAGCCGTAAGAAGAGGGAAATTGTTATGTGTGTTACGTTGGGAATATTGAATGTGGTATTTCACACTTACCGCGTATTGGTTCTGTGCGGAAAACAAGCAAATACTCAAGATCTCGCACAAATAATATAACATATTTCTTGTGATACATGCACTTGGGTAATGATAAAAATACCATTTTACATTTTAATAACAATAATAATTCAATCTTCCTCAACTCGGTGAGGTTGCCGAAGACAAAGAATGTTAAAGAGTAACATTTAAAATGACATTAAAATGTCTTACAAGAAATTTGTTTACAAGAAACTAAAATTTTGCAGTAGATAATATTTCACATAATGAAAATTTATAAAAATACAGATAAAAAATAGACTGAGAAAATTCAACTGTAATTTTGAATTGAAATACAAGTGTCGCCGTAAAATCTGCAGAGAACCCTTCAAAGCTATCATAGAAATTTCCTTAATTGTTGTTGTTGGGATTCCAAATTTATGACAGAAAGACACAAATAAATTCTCCTTTTCTCTAGATTAACCTCCTCAGGTTGATTCTGATACGTCTCGAATCTGATGGTCGGATCCAGAATATAACCTTTTGTCTCTCCAGCTTTAAATGTTTCTTTCGTGTTTATATTATTACTAAAATAAATAATGTCAAAGAGAGGAAATAGAATGGCAGTGACTCCTCCAAGAAAGAAAGCGTGTACGCTTCAGGAATCTGTAGTTCATATGTATAATGAACTGAAGAAAGAAGACAATGAAGAAGGAAATATGCGCACGGTGGCAGCAATTATAACTAGAATAGCAAAATTATTAGGAGTAAGTATTCTTAAGCATACATTTCAATGTGGTATTCGGTTTTCGGTGTTAGTACTAATAATTTCACGTGATCAAACAAAATACATTTTTAGGTTAGGTCTCGTGAATCGTAAACTGTTCTGTCAAAGCAAAGCAATGAATTTCATGTTGTCAGACAAAATACATTTTAATAGATCACACTAAACCTAATTACGAACATAATGTGCTATATGTACAGGAGGAAAATGTAGGCCTACTCTTTCACAAGTTATTGAACCATTTAGAAAAACCTCCCAGCATAAAGATGAGATGTAGTAAATAGGTAAGACATCGTTATTGTTAACACTATAGCCTATTATTATTATTATTATTATTATTATTATTATTATTATTATTATTATTATTATTACTATTAATATAGTACATGACATTGTGATTTTACCCTATTTGGTGATATCTTGTATTAGTTGGTAACAATGAAGAGACAGTCAAATTATTCTTTTAGGGTGCTATTCATAGACATTTCGCTAGCACACGCTACGAGCGTGCTAAACTAGCCCCGGCTATCCACTGGTTACTTGTACAGGATTCATATCATATCATACCGCTAATACTGGTTTCTGAATACGAAAAACGCTGATCATCTACCAGAAGCCTGCGCTAAAAATGTCTATGAATACGGTCCTTAGGAACTAGTCTTACGTGATCCCCACTATAGACAGCAATATTTGCAGATTCACTCTTAGAAATCTCAAACATGTATGTGAAAACAACAAACTTTTCTGTACTGGCTCCAACATCAGCAAAAGCATCCGAATGTAGATTTATTTTTACGTTCTGAAATATATTTCTTGATAACGCACCAAATAAGTAGATTTTTCTCTCCTTGCGTAGTTAACAAATAACTGTAAACCGAAGACTATTTTTTTAATAGTCCCAATAGGTAGGTGCGTTTTTCCTTGTTGTTGCTTTTATTATGCAGATGCTACGTAGTTCTTAAGGGGAGAGGATGGTATTTTTTGGTGAAAAATGAGTAAATTTTCAAAAAAAATTTCTTTAAAATACTCTGTGATATGTGTGGAATGCATAGCATAACATTTTGTGGGTATTTGTGCCCTTATCGCATGTTGAGATGTACCATTTTTAAACTTCCTGCACAATGGATTTTTAAATTTTCAAATTTTTTTCTTTAAAATACACTTTGATATGTGTGGAATGCATTGCATAACATTTTATCATTTTTGAGACCAGTATGTTTTTAAATCTTTTTTTTTTTAACTTCATTTTTTTGCTACATTGCCAGACAAAGATGGATATAATTTCTGAACTATTAAAGATACATGCATGAAATTTAGAACACACATTCTTTAGACTATTAGGAAACTTTTCTCTGTAACAAAATTTCGTTAATTGATTTCATTTTAAAATTACTTCCGTTTGTTTGCAAGAAAGGAAATCAGAAAATTGTTATTAAATTTTGATTGTTATTTTACAAACGTAGGGACTAATATCAAAATTCTGTTACAGACAGTTTGTAGAATATGCTTTTTCAAACACGTTGCAAAAACCGTTTGAATGTATCTTTAAAAACGGTTTAGATATATCGGTTTTAGTACAATCTTGCATTGGGTATATCTTTTTCAAATTTGGGCCCCCAAATAATTTTTTTTATATTTATATTTGGTTGAGTTGCTACAGCTATGAGCTCTATAGATACAAAAAATTAATATTTTACACCAAATAGGAAAAAAGTTTTAAAAATACCATCCTCTCCCCTTAAATGTTCTATATTACCGCGTTCCCAACATGAAGGCAAAATTGAAAACGTCTTCTGAGTTATTGAAGAATTGATCTTGCACCTTTAAATCGTCAACTAGTGGCTTCATAAACTAGACTGAGAGTCAAATTGAGAACAAATAAAACTTAGTAGGATAAAAATCTAACAATCGCTTTGTCCATTAAAATTTATAAATCTCTTTCCAGAACCGAACACAGACCTCATTTGATGAGCTGTCGTCAGCTTACTAAGCTACCATTAAGTCTACTCCAAATTTACAGAATGCATTCAAAATTATATTACTTATAGTAGAAGGTTCGTAATTAACGCAGAATATTTTATGTTAGTCCGAAATCCGTGAAAATTTAAAACTTCCCAAATGAGTCCGCTAAAACCATTTATAAAGCACAGTATTCCCAAGCCAAGCTAATGCGAGCGCCACGTGATCCAGCATGTCGGTAAATCCCTAGTGAAGTTGGCATAAAATATTCAGAACGGTCCATTACAGTTCCGCCCATTTCAAACATAGAGCTCTCATCATGCGCAACATATTCATATTACTTTATGCACACCGCACTGAGCTCCTCAATTCTCTACTCGTACGTAACAGCTACAGTATCAGACAAGTGCACTGTTTCGAGGCACCTATAGATTTAAAAATAACGCAACAAAAAATTTGTAAGATTAATGTAATAGCATCAGGCAAATGCATTGTTTCAAAGAATCTGCAGATTTAAAAATAACTTAACGAAAAATTTGTAATATTAATGCTACAGCATCAAGAAGGTGCACTGTTTCAAAGCATCTGCAGATTTAAAAATAACTTAACGAAAAATTTGTAAGTTTAATGCTACAGCATCAAGAAGGTGCACTGTTTCAAAGAATCTGCAGATTTAAAAATAACTTCACGAAAAATTTGTAAGATTAATGCTACAGCATCAGAAAGGTGCACTGTTTCAAAGAATATGCAGATTTAAAAATGACATAAGGAAAAATTTGTAAGATTAATGCTACAGCATCAGAAAGGTGCACTATTTCAAAGCATCTGCAGATTTAAAAATAACTCAACGAAGAATTTGTAGGATTAATGTTATAGCATCAGGAAGGTGCACTGTTTCAAAGAATCTGCAGATTTAAAAATAACTCAACGCGAAATTTGTAAGATTAATGCTACAGCATTAGGTAAGTGCACTGTTTCGGAACACCTGTAGATTTAAAAATAACTCAACCCGGAATTTGTAAGATTAATGCTACAGCATCAGGAAAGTGCACTGTTTCGGAACACCTGTAGATTTAAAAATAACTCAACCCGGAATTTGTAAGATTAATGCTACAGCATCAGGAAAGTGCACTGTTTCGGAGTATCTGTAGATTTAAAAATAACTCAACGTGGAATTTGTAAGATTAATGCTACAGCATCAGGAAAGTGCACTGTTTCGGAGCATCTGTAGATTTAAAAATAATTCAACGCGGAATTTGTAAGATTAATGCCACAACATTAGGAAAATGCACTGTTTCAGAGCATCTGTAGATTTAAAAATAACTCAACGCGGGATTTGTAAGATTAATGCTACAACATTAGGTAAGTGCACTGTTTCGGAGCATCTGTAGATTTAAAAATAATTCAACGCGGAATCTGTAAGATTAATGCCACAACATTAGGAAAGTGCACTGTTTCAGAGCATCTGTAGATTTAAAAATAATTCAACGCGGAATTTGTAAGATTAATGCCACAACATTAGGAAAATGCACTGTTTCAGAGCATCTGTAGATTTAAAAATAATGCAACGCGGAATTTGTAAGATTAATGCTACAGCATTAGGTAAGTGCACTGTTTCAGAGCATCTGTAGATTTAAAAATAACTCAACGCGGGATTTGTAAGATTAATGCTACAACATTAGGTAAGTGCACTGTTTCGGAGCATCTGTAGATTTAAAAATAATTCAACGCGGAATTTGTAAGATTAATGCTACAGCATTAAGAAGTGCACTGTTTCGGAGCATCTGTAGATTTAAAAATAATGCAACGCGGAATTTGTAAGATTAATGCTACAGCATTAGTAAGTGCACTGTTTCGGAGCATCTGTAGATTTAAAAATAACGCAGCGCGGAATTTGTAAGATTAATGCTACAGCATCAGGAAAGTGCACTGTTTCGGAGCACCTGTAGATTTAAAAATAACATAACGCGGAATTTGTAAGTTTAATGCTACAACATCAGGAAAGTACACTATTTCGGAGCACCTGTAGATTTAAAAATAATTCAACACGGAATTTGTAAGATTAATGCTACAGCATCAGGAAAGTGCACTGTTTCGGAGCATCTGTAGATTTAAAAATAACTCAACGAGGAATTTGTGAGATTAATGCTACAGCATCAGGAAAGTGCTCTGTTTCGGAGCACCTGTAGATTTAAAAATAATGCAACGCGAAATTTGTAAGATTAATGCTACAGCATTTGGTAAGTGCACTGTTTCGGAGCATCTGTAGATTTAAACATAACGCAACGCGAAATTTGTAAGATTAATATTACAACTATCTCTGATTAAGGTTCTGACTGAAATGTACAATCTTACAAAAAAGTTTTTTCGCACAGATAGGCTACTTGGATAAGTCACAGAAAGGAGGTAGTGCCCATGATCAGAGGATGAGCGACCAGGTTTACAAGAGAAGGACTAGTTGAGATAATAACATTAGTTTTGTTTCGTTGTATATCAGATCATGAGCACTGCCGCTATTTGAGACTTATCCACGTATCTGTGCTACAAAACTTTTTTCTAAGACTGTATATCTATTATCAGGCAGTACATCTCACTTGACGATTTGTGTCAGAGGAAGAACAACTGTTTGTATGCATCTGAAGTCTGACTAGTGTAATATGTATCTAATCGGCGATGTATGCAATGGAGGGGGAAAGGAACTGGTCACTCTATCCCATTATCTCCTAGCCTAGTTGCCTCATAAGTGGTGTCATGTTGGTATCACTTGTGAGGTTCAGACCTGTTAGCTAAACAACAACAATGCTACGACATCAGCAAATACTCTCTAACAATCATTGGAGAGTATTTGATATCAGGCAAATATAGCTACTGTTCCGGAGCATCTGTAGATTTAAAAATAATTCATTCCTAAATTGCTTACTATGTATATAAATAAATAATAAATAATGCTGAATAACAATAATATAGTTTTGTCCTTTAAATATGCAGTAATTTGATGTGAACAAATGTAACACTGTAAGATTCCTTTGCAGAACGAAAAGTTACACTTGTTTGGATCAAATTTATGCACATTTAAAGGACAAAACTAAAATTCTTTCAGTCATTTATTTATTTATTTATTATTTATTTATTTATTTATTTATTTATTTATTTATTTATTTATTCTGGTATAGTTAAGGCCATCAGGCCTTCTCTTCCATACCACCAGAAATATAAATACAATAATAGAAATAAAAAGGAAAAAAAAATGCACTATAAACAAAGTAAAGCCACACAAATTATACTCAGGTTGTAGTCACAAAAACTTTAAATGAGTGATTAAATATCATAATTAATTGTATCCTAACTAATTAGCTAACATAAACAAAAACTTTTTATCAACAGTAATCTCACTAGACGTTTTGATTTATCTAGAGAAAATCAAAACTCGAGTGGGATTTAATTGACATTACACGATTAGAAGAAAGTATATAAAGATTAGAAGTAACGAAGTACTCCAATACAATAAAATATTAATTGACTTACAAAATACAACCGTCTTCAAATGTATTATTGTACTATCTCAACATTACAAATATTACACCAGATGCATGCTAGATGGCAGTAGTGAGCAATGCCTTCTCGTCGAGAAGTTCTCGATCTGCAGTATACACGATGGCAATGTTACTAGTCAAGAAGGCTTTGTTGATTCAGTTTCATTTTATTATTAAAACAGTTGCATTCCACTTCAATTATCCGAATCCCAAATCAACGTCACTTGACAGATGATTTTCAGTAAATCTTAATATTAAACAATCTGATACGTGACTATCCATAATATCATATAGCAGAAGCTATAACATAACCTAACTAATATACTGTACACAAGTGTTAGAAAAGTTTTAATTAACGACGATGACATAAAAAATAAACATGAATAATTTTAAAAGGAATAATTATTGAATGTACAATTTTCAAATTTGAATGTGGTTGGTGGTTCAATTGATGTTATATTGGACGTGTGCGTAATAGAAGTGGAACTCATTGATTTAGGCCTACATGGTGTATTCAACTTATTCAGGATTGCCAATGGTGCTCTTCATTTATTTGTAAATCGGATTTCAGAAGATGCATAGGTATGATCGGTGATTTTTATTAATTCTTGTTCTTGAATGCCAATGCGAGTCATATTTGAAACTGCTGTGCATCGACTGGAGTAGTTTGTAATTTTATATAATATATTTTTTTGACGTCCAGACCAGCTCAGTTTCAAATGTTGGCAAACAAAGAAACAAATGCTAGGGACGCAATAAAATTAAAGATATGCTAGGGACGCGATAAAATTGTGCGATAAGCAGCCATGATTGGTTGAAATACGTCCTTTCGTACCGTTTTATTGGTCAAAAGTAGTATGACGTAGTAAGAGTTAATAGTCATAATAAATTGCTCTCTTAAACTGACTGAGATATTGGGAATTTAATCGATGGCTTTCCCAAAACACGCTGTGAAATGTTTTATATCAAACAATTTTTATCTCAAAAGGGAAGCAAAAACGAGCAGAATTGTATCAAACTTTTTGGTATAAGATATCTCAAAGAATAACCCCTGAAATTAATGACATTGCTTATTGTTCATTCTGTATAGTGTAAGTTATATTTTTTTACATCAGTATTTTATTGAAATTTTGTCTTTTACATCAGAATTCAAATTGTTGTGCAAATAAAATTGTTCAAGTAAACCCCTTGCAATTATTACAGCCAGTGCTGAAACCTGATCATGGGAACTCTACCATACGCCCATTTCCTTTCAGGGCTAAATGTGGTTGTAGGATAAACCAAAATAACGTCATTTCACTCTATCTCTCTCTCTCGCTCCCTCTTGAAGAAGCTGGTTATGCAAAGACGGTAACATAATGGAGCAAATGTTAAATTAATAATTTGGTAGAGGAAATCGAGTTACTCAAAAGAAAACATGTCCTCAAGCACTGAAAACCGTCCCAAATCAAATCCTAGACGTTTCCCAGGATTCACGGTTTGCTGTTTTCATTTATATGCTCTTTAGAAATTAACCATCACCATTCTCTGTTCAATTCACGAACGTGTAGTGCGAGCACAACGTAGGCTATTATTTTCCACAAACCAACATATATTATTAAGGAAATAACTCAGCCATGTTCCTCAGAAGTCTTTCGCTTCCATTTAAGGCGCTTAACTGATTTTACTTGAGAGCGACGTAGTTTAAGTCGCAATATTGCATTGGAATTGCCGTCTTTTGTCAATCCTTTTGAAACAAATGCCAGAGCAACTGCGTTAACGGTCTTGACGTCATGCTCCTGTTAACAATGTGTCAATACGGTACAAGCTTTTCTTCCCTCTTAACGGGGTCTGAATCAATTATCTTATGACGTACGCAACCTCATTCTGTTCTCGAGTATTGGGAACTGCCTCAGCCAGTCGAGAACACTTCAACAAGGTTTTGTTGTCATTGCCAGCAGGCGATTTGGGGCATAAGGACGGTCTATTCGCTCATTACGTTACAGGCGGTCTTGTGGTTTCCAAGTCTTTACAATCCGACACTCGCGAGTTCAAACCCTGTCGAAGGTGGTGGTTTCTCAAGGTGGTTAGAAATTCTTATCATAGGTCCCTAGAGGTGTTGATCATAACCAGGCAGCGTATTTTCGTTCCCAAACATGTTAGGGATGTTATCGGTTAGTGCATCCTGGCCATTCAGAGTTCAAACTCACGCTAAATGCTTACGTCAGGACGCTACGAAAGGCATAGTCAATACTTACTTACTTACAAATGGCTTTTAAGGAACCCGAAGGTTCATTGCCGCCCTCACATAAGCCCGCCATCGGTCCCTATCCTGTGCAAGATTAAGCCAGTCTCTATCATCATATCCCACCTCCCTCAAATCCATTTTAATATTATCCTCCCATCTACGTCTCGGCCTCCCTAAAGGTCTTTTTCCCTCCGGTCTCCCAACTAACACTCTATAAAATTTCTGGATTCACCCATACGTGCTACATGCCCTGCCCATCTCAAACGTCTGGATTTCAAGTTCCTAATTACGTCAGGTGAAGAATACAATGTGTGCAGTTCTGTGTTGTGTAACTTTCTCCATTCTCCTGTAACTTCATCCCGCTTAGCCCCAAATATTTTCCTAAGCACCTTATTCTCAACCACCCTTAACCTATGTTCCTCTCTCAGAGTGAGAGTCCAAGTTTCACAGCCATATAGAAGAACCGTAATATAACTGTTTTATAAATTCTAACTTTCAGATTTTTGGAGAGCAGACTGGATGATAAGAGCTTCTCAACCGAATAATAACACACATTTCCCATATTTATTCTGCGTTTAATTTCCTCCCGAGTGTCATTTATATTTGTTACTGTTGCTCCAAGATATTTGAATTTTTCCACCTCTTCGAAGGATAAATCTCAATATTTATATTTCCATTTCGTACAATATTCTGGTCACGAGACATAATCATATACTTTGTCTTTTCAATTTACTTCAAACCGATCGCTTTACTTGCTTCAAGTAAAATTTCCGTGTTTTCCCTAACCGTTTGTGTATTTTCTCCTAACATATTCACGTCATCCGCATAGAGAAGAAGCTGATGTAGCCCGTTCAATTCCAAACCCTGCCTGTTATCCTGAACTTTCCTAATGGCATATTCTATAGCGAAGTTAAAAGTAAAGGTGATAGTGCATCTCCCTGCTTTAGCCCGCAGTGAATTGGAAAAGGATCAGATAGAAACTGACCTATACGGACTCTGCTGTATGTTTCA
Organism: Periplaneta americana; assembly: GCA_025594305.2. NCBI lineage: Eukaryota > Metazoa > Arthropoda > Insecta > Blattodea > Blattidae > Periplaneta > Periplaneta americana. Next base: position 19,061,658 of record JAJSOF020000036.1, on the reverse strand, counting down.
CTGAGACACATTTTAATTAATCGAACTAGTTTCTTGGGAATACCAAATTCAATAAGAATATCATATAATACTTCCCTCTTAACCGAGTCATATGCCTTTTTGAAATCTATGAATAACTGATGTACTGTACCCTTATACTCCCATTTTTTCTCCATTATCTGCCGAATACAAAAATCTGATCAATAGTCGATCTATTACGCCGAAAACCGCACTGATGATCCCCAATAATTTCATCTACGTACGGAGTTAATCTCCTCAAAAGAATATTGGACAAAATTTTGTACGACGTCAACAGAAGTGATATTCCTCGAAAGTTACCACAGTTGGTTTTGTCCCCCTTTTTAAAAATAGGTACAATTATGGACTCCTTCCATTGATCTGGTACAATTTCCTTTTCCCAAATAGCAAGTACAAGTTTATAAATTTCGCTATATAATGCACTTCCACCCTCTTGTATTAATTCTGCTGGAATCTGATCGATACCTGGAGACTTGTACTTTTTCAGATTTTCTATCGCAATTTCGACTTCTGAAAGCGTGGGTTCGGGTATAAATGGCTCAGCAGTTTGTATTTCAATTTCGTCCCGATCATTTCTATTTGGCCTATGTACATTTAGTAGTTGCGCAAAATAGTTTTTCCATCTGTTTAGGATTGCTGGAGAGTCTGCAAGCAAGTCACCATTCTCATCCTTGATCACGTTTACCCTTGGCTGATATCCGTTCTTAAATTCCTTTATACCCTTATATAAATCTCGAATGTTTTTATTCTTACTATTTGTTTCTACCTCATTCAGTTTTTCCTTCAAGTAACCTCTTTTTTATTCCTAAGTGTACGACTTGCTTCCCGTCTTTCATTGAAATAATTATCTCTCTTCTCCTCAACTGGATCCTGTAAGAATTTCAATTTTGCCTGTTTCCTTCTTTCTACTACCATGCAACAATCTTCATCAAACCACGGTTTCTTTTTCTTAGTTTCATAATAACCTATGCTCTGCTCAGCTGCAATTTTGATACTATCTCTGATATTTTCCCACACGCTATTAACATCTAATTCTTTCTCAACTTCGTCGGAACTTTCTAAAGTGGCAAACCTATTCGAAATTTCGACCTGATAATTTTGCTTAGCTTCCTCGTCCTTTAATTTCAAAATATTGAATTTAGTAATATTAACTTGTTGCTCTACTCGAACTGATAATCTTTCTCTTAATTCTCCAATCACCAAATAATGGTCAGAATTACAGTCTGCACCCCTGAAAGTTCGAATATCTACTATACTAGTATGTCTCCGTTTATCTATCAAGATGTGATCAATTTGGTTGTGTGTCAATCCATCTGGAGAAGTCCAAGTATATTTATGTATATCCTTATGGGGAATGTTGTACTTTTGACAATTAAATTTTCGATGTGGCAAAGTTGACTAATCTAACTCCATTGTCACTACTAATTGCGTGTAGGCTCTCTTTTCCAATAGTTGGTCTAAAAATCTCCTCCCGTCCTACTTTAGCGTTGAAATCCCCCAATAAAATTTTCATGTGATATCTAGGAACTGATCAAAAGTATGTTCCAATTCTTCATAGAAGCTATCCTTTATATAGTCGTCTTTCTCTTCTGTAGGGCGTGAGCATTTATAACCATGATGTCGCACCATCTACCCTTAAGTACTAAATATGATAACCTGTCACTGATAAATTGGCATAGTCCAATACATAATAATAATAATAATAATAATAATAATAATAATAATAATAATAATAATAATAATAATAATAATAATGGATCGTGACAACTTATGTGGGATTGCTAGTAAATTGAAATGGTCTGTCCAGCTACTTTTTAACCACATAAACGCACTAAAACTTCGAAACTAGCGCTCTACAAAATACCATAATTGTCAATAATAATTTGTTTAAGCTACGAAATAGTAATATGCGTTACAAGAGCGGTATGTTGACGTTTTCATGGTCGAGAAAAAGATTGAAAAAGCGAAACGTAGTTGAGCTTTTTTAATTTCGAGAACATGAAAACAAACATACCGCTCGTGTATCGTACATTATTTTGTGCGAAGATCGTTTATTACATACCTGAAAGACGAATTTCTAATTAGTTGCAATGAAATCTCCATGTTGGTTTCTGTTTAATGACGCCAACTTCGGAACACCAAAATATCTTTCTTCAACATTGTTGCTATAAAATGTTTTCTGTGTTTACTATACTCCAGCAGGCCGTGATATACGTCTGTCTTTCCCCAGTCTATAAATGCGAACTTAAAACAAACGGTAAGGTTATGTAATGATTTATTTTTCATTTTAATATTTTAACAATATTATTTATATAACGTATTGCAGTAATAACATCGGCATCTGGAATCTCGTTGATTTTTTTCACGGCTTCCTTAATGTTACTTATATCAGGAATGCAATAAGTTTCGTGGAGTAATAGACTTTACTTAATTTTTGCAAATATTTAAAAACAATAATTAACATTGCAATTTAGGTGAAAATGCAGTGGTTAATTTCAAATTTATAATTATTACTATGTTAAACGTCTCTAAAAATAATATGTTAAAAGCCTAAAGCAGTAAAATGAATGTCGCGCTTAAGCGGTAAGAAGAGGGAAATTATTATGTGTGTTACATTGGGAATACTGAATGTGGTATTTCACACTTACCGCGTATTGGTTCTGTGCGGAAAACAAGCAAATACGCACGATCTCGCACAAATGTTCTTCCCACATGACGTTACAGGGACACAACTATAATAACAAAATCAATATATAAATTAATAATATTTATATTTTACACAATATATATATATATAATTTAATTATCAAAACCTATACGAGTTGCAGTGAACGAAAACATACATTCTGAGGTTATGTATGAAATGCAAATCTTTTACGAAAGTATTTAATTCGCTTTAATGACTATTGGGACTTCTGCGGATTGGTAAACTAGAGCCTATTATAGCTACTTGAACAACATTATTCTTTCACATATCTCACGGCTTCAATCATTTCCACATTTATATGCTGCAGTACAATGATTGTTATAGGCAACTCAATTTATTGTTTGAAGGGATATTGCATCAACCAACATTATACTTCATATCGAACAAGAAAAAATTATGTATACTTGACTTCGGTTTTGAAGAAGACTGTTTCTCTTCATTGCTGTATTTCGCATGTAAAAGAGATTTTCCACGTGTTTTTAATAGCATAGTGTTCTTAAACTGCTACTCGTTTTACAGATTAAATTTCCACATTAGGTAATTTCCATTTAAATGTTTCTTCATTTGTTAATATGGTTACCAAGTAATTTCTTTTGTATTGCATTCAACTTCTTTTGATTAGAGGATTTTATTTCTGTCACGTTGAAAACCGCTCATTAAATTACACAACTCCATACGAACGTTAGTATGTAATGAAATTGCTTATCTATTGTGTAGTGACTAAAGTCATCCGCCCATAGTTACTGATGTACTTTGATTGATTAAAGTTCTCGTTAACACTTTGTTAAAAACATAAAATTTACTCTGTCACACGTTAAAAGTGTTAAAATTGTTAAAAAGATATTTACCTTCGACAGACGGCCCGTTTCGACGCTATTTGTCGTCGTCTTCAGTGTCTCTTGAACCACTACTGATTTTGGCTCTGCGATGTGCAGTTGTCGATGGTAGGGGTGGGGGTGTGTTGCTCCTATGGTGGGAGTTGGTTGTCTGTATGATATAACGTACTATGACGTCAAACAATGTGTGCGTATTGAACTGCAATTGTGTGTTAAGTATATGTTGTGGGTATGCTATTGTATTCTTATATATTTCGTACTGTTCTAGGATGTTTAACTGTGAACTTTTTGGTGTGATGTGTAAAATTTCCATATCTGTTTCTATATTATTGTAGTCATGATTATTGTCGATAATGTGATCTGCATAATTTGATGTAATGTAAGGTTTGGTTATAGCTTTAATATGTTCGTTGTATCTTGTATGAAAAGATCTTCCTGTCTGTCCTATGTAAAAATGTGGGCAACTATTGCATTTTAATTTGTAAACTCCAGTTGAATGTTTAGTGTGGTTATTTAAGTATTTCTGTGTTGTGTTATTTGTTTTGTATGCAATTTTGTACTTTAGTTTTCTGAATGAAGTTGCAATTTTGTGGGTATTAGTATTGTGATATGTTAATGTTATGTATTTATTCTCGCGTGCTGTTTGTGTTGGTTTGGTCTGTTTTTGTTTTGCCTTTTTTATTAGTGTGTCTATTATGTTAGGGTTGTATCCATTGTCTTGTGCTATATACTTTGACTAGTTTATATGCCCGGTTGGACTCAACCTGAAAGTAATGTCTTGGTACTAACGTCCTAAGACTGGTTATTATCGATACATAAGAGTTCCAACATGTGGCTACATCAACTAAAAACGTTTTAAACAGAAACTGTTGCCGAAAGGTTTGTACATGTTTTTATTTTGCTGTGGTGTAAATGTTGACGTGTTACTTAAGCGTATAAGCCAGAACTGACGTCACCATTGATAGCTGATGCGTGGATCAATCAGTGCTTTTCAGATCTGAGAGTCTACGAACGGGATTTCCTTTCGGTGTAGATCTTGTGGCAGGTACTTAGGAATTCGATCGGGAGAGACCGGTCTGCACTTTGTATACAATCTGCTGAAAAGAAATGTGAAAGAAAGCAGGCGAGCTTTCACTGTTAAAAAGACGACGGAACCATGAGCGAAACGTTTGAAAAACCTTCAGGCTAATCGAATTCATCTGTCTTGCTCAAAGCCATAGCACGTCAGAGAAAGAAAAAAGAGACAGAGGGTTTTTCATGTCAGTCTTAAACCACCTACACGCGTACTGGTGTCCTTAGAATATTTAATGTGCTCTCTCACACCGAAAGATGCAGTACTCTACCCACCTTCCATAAGGACGTAAAAAAACGACGTTGTCCTATAATTGATAAATACAGTAAGATGTTAACAGCAAACACTTGTATTTTATAACTAGCCGTACCCGTGCGCTGCGCTGCACCCGTTAGAGATAAATATAAAGTAATTACATAATTAAAATAGGACGTTTGACCCAGGGAACATTCGTGTTTGATAGAAGGATAAATCGTTTAATATTTTACTTAATTTAAATTGCATCCAAATAATTAAAATGCGATCATTTTGGTCCAGAGACACTCATTTGGTGCAATGACAATTCCTTTAACATGTTTCTTAATTTTTATTACATGCAACCATAGTTTAATGAACATTGACATCATTTAGATTTAATGTGTATATTTTATTTTACTTGTTATAGGTTTCCATTGAATTATAGTAATGACTTGATTTTAACCCTTGTTTTCTACATATTCAGTAAATGGCGCTTGGCCCACTATGGTTCTGAACCATTCAAATAACTTAAATTATATTATATAATATTACATATTATATTATATTATGTTATATTATATTATATCAGAAGTTAATGTAATAACATTATAGCGTTATGTCCAGCTAGAGAAACTACACTTTCCATTGGTGAAAAAATAATTAATTATACAAATCGGTTAATTTAGCTTCCGATATTACTTCATACAAACACAGAAACATTCTCTGTAGGCTATCTTTCATAGCTTTCGATTGTTGCTGTCCAAGGTCCCTTATAGACGAAGTCATTTGTTTTTTAATTCATTACACGGCCTTAGATGGCAGTTATTTTAATTTTAAAACTCACTTATCTCATTAAATATCAGTCCTATCACAATTGTTCAAGGAATAAAACTTATCGCAAATTATGTTTAAAGAAACGTTTTTACGTAACATTTTTCACAAAAATCAATAATAAGCGAGATATTTCGATTTATTTAATTCAGGCCCCCTTATAACCCCCCTTTTAAATAATGTATTTTGAATGTCATATAGCCTAAAATCTAAGTTAGAACGAACTTAATTTATATTCCAATTTTAATCGAAATCCGTTTAGCCTTTATCGCGTGAAAAGGTAACAAACATACAGACAGACAGACAGACAGACATACATACAAACAAAAATTTCAAAAAAGCGATTTTCGGTTTCGGGGTGGTTAATTATATATGTTAGGACCAATCGAAAATTACCAGAAAAATTTCGGCTACAGATTTATTATTAGTATAGATATGCGAACTTGTGACATTTTTAGTCGTATGCTTGAATGTCTAACAATGTGAATAGATATCAGAAAAACCAACGAAAAAGAGAGGAGAATTGGGAGGACAAATTTAAAAGGTACGCAAAACGCGTCCTTGCAAGGGGTCGGGGGCTGTAACAAACTAAATATGTGAGCTCCAAGCCTGTTGGCCATTAGTCTCACTCCGATTTACGCTTCTCCACTGAAGGATTTCTAGAAAATTTTGGAGGGAAAGCCGAAAATGGACGTAACCTCTTAGGTACCACATACGCGAGGGGGACGGAAATGTGATCAAAATGATCACGGGACGGAACGAGGAGGAGATGGCTGGTGTAGATCTGCACATTGAAATGAACTGTGTCATTTCGCAGTGCAGGAGGAGTCGAGAAGACTCTGTAGTCTGTTGTTCGATGACAAGGCAGGTGAGGACCGCCAGGAGAGACGCCGTGAATTCAAGATCTGCACATTGAAAGGTTCCCTGTCCTTTCGCATTGCAAATGTATTTCATTATTTTATTATTTTTATTGTTTGTTAGACTCTGAACTAGGGCATTAATCCCGACATTTGTCTTAACGTTAGAAAAAGGATAGCTCAATATAAGAGACTAGGGCTTTTAGGTAATAGGTCGATTGATTTGTGAATTTAGGATAGATGTAATTATTAATTAATTCAGAGTAATTTCTCTGGGGATATGAATGCAGGTCCGGCTCATTTCTTTTTGGGCCAATCCCGACATTTGTCTTAACGCCTTAGGAAAACCACGGAAAACCTTAGGCAGGATGAGTAGATATAAGATTTACATTTCTAGTATTAGTAGCAGTATTTATTTATTTAACCTGGTAGAGATAAGGCTATAATTATATAATATGAACAATAAAATTACAATTAATATTAAATTTACAATTACAATTACAATAAAAATTAAAGTACGACAAGAATACCTGATTAATGAAAGCTAGACATTTTATCATAGAAGATAAGAACAAAGAATATTTTTATTTTTCTGAATTACAAATTAAACCTAGAATAACAAAATTCTATAGTGATGAAATTACCGGATATTGAAATATTTTGTGATAGATTAAGAGAACTATTTACAAGAAACCATGTCTGAACGAGTCTCAATTATTGATCAAGTGACCTAGTAAGTTTGCGTTTGAATTCAATTTTATTTCGACAGTCCCTGATGCTAGCAGGTAACGAATTCAGAATCTTGGCAGGGCTATTGTGAAAGAGGATGAATATGAGGAGGTGCGATGGGATGGTAATGTTAATATTGTTTCATGGCGAGAGCGTGTGTTCAGATTGTGGTGGGAAGAAAGGTAAGTGAAGCGAGACGACAGGTACGAAGGAATAGAGGAGTTCAAGATTTCGAAGAGAAGGAGAAGTGAATGTAAATTTCTTTTCTTATCTAGTTTAAGCCAACCTATTGTTTCCAGGGATGGGGTGATATGATCATATTTACGAACATTGCTTACAAAACGTACACACAAATTATGAGCACGTTGAAGTTTCGTTTTGTTGTCGCTGGAAAGGTCAGTCAGTAAAACGTCAGTGGATCGAAAAGTAACGCACAGTAATTAAAAAAAAAGTTTAATAGTTACTTACAAATGGCTTTTAAGGAAACCGGAGGTTCATTGCCGCCCTCACATAAGCCCGCCATCAGTCCCTATCCTGAGCAAGATTAATCCAGTCTCTATCATCATATCCCACCTCCCTCAAATCCATTTTAATATTACCCTCCCATCTACGTCTCGGCCTCCCTAAAGGTCTTTTTCCCTCCGGTCTCCCAACTAACACTCTATATACATTTCTGGATTCGCACATACGTGCTATATGTCCTGCCCATCTCAAACGTCTGGATTTAATGTTCCTAATTATTTCAGATGAAGAATACAATTTGTGCAGTTCTGCGTTGTGTAACTTTCTCCATTCTCCTCTAACGTCATCCCTTTTAGCCCCAAATATTTTCCTAAGAACCTTATTCTCAAATACCCTTAATCTCTGTTCCTCTCTCAAAGTGAGAGTCCAAGTTTCACAACCATACAGAACAACCGGTAGTATAATTGTTTTATCAATTCTAACTTTCAGATTTTTTGACATCAGACTGATGACAAAAGCTTCTCAACCGAATAATAACAGGCATTTCCCATATTTATTCTGTGTTTAATTTATATTTGTTACTGTTACTTCAAGATATTTGAATTTTTCCATCTCTTCGATGGATAAAAAAAGTTTAATGGGTAAACAAAAATAACAAATGAACTCGCATCTTTCAGCTACTTTTCTGCATAGGCGTCAAGTTTCTCAACACATTTTTCCCATCATGGTACCAATTTCAGCACACACTGTTCGTAGAAGTGCGTCCGGTTGAAGTAGGCCTTATAGCCATCTGCGGACAGTTGACTGCACTTCTGCAGCGTTGGCCGGTTTCTATCTTTCTTTTCCTTTCTTTTTTCCTATCTTTACTTTTTTCTTCGTTTTTTCTCTATTTCTTTCTCCATTTCTTTCTTTATTCGTTTCTTTTTCTTTCACTCTTTCTTTCATGTTCTTTCTTTTTCTTTCTTTCTTTCTTTCTTTCTTTCTTCCTAGGTATCTTTGCTTTTTCTTTCTTATTTCTTTCTTTCTTTCTTCCTAGGTATCTTTACTTTTTCTTTCTTTCTTTTTCTCTTCCTTTCTTCCTAGGTATCTTTATCTTTTTTTTCTTTATTTCTTTCTTTCTTCCTTTCTTCATGGATATCTTTACTTTTTCTTTCCTTCTTTCTTTCTTTCTTCCTTATCTTTACTTTTTCTTTCTTTCTTTTTTCTTTCTTTATTTATTTTTCTTTCTTTCTTTCTTTCTTTCTTTCTTCCTAGATATCTTTACTTTTTCTTTCTTTCTTTCTTTCTTTCTTTCTTTCTTCCTTTCTTTCTTTTTTTTCTTTCTTTCTTTCTTTCTTTCTTTCTTTCTTTCTTTCTTCCTAGGAATATTTACTTTTTCTTTCTGTATTTCTTTATTTCGTTTCTTTTTCTTTCACTCTTTCTTTCATGTTCTTTCTTTTTTCTTTTTTCTTCCTAGGTATCTTTATTTTTTCTTTCTTTCTTTCTTTCTTCTTTCTTCCTAGATATCTTTATTTTTCTTTTTCTTTCTTTCTTTCTTTCTTCCTAGATATCTTTACTTTTTTCTTTCTTTCTTTCTTTCTTTCTTTTCTTCCTAGGTATCTTTATTTTTTCTTTCTTTCTTTGTTTCTTTCTTCCTAGGTATCTTCACTTTTTCTTTCTGTATTTCTTTCTTTCTTCGTTTCTTTTTCTTTCACTCTTTCTTTCATGTTCTTTCTTTTTTTCTTTCTTTCTTCCTAGGTATCTTTACTTCTCTTTTCTGTATTTCTTTCTTTCTTCGTTTCTTTTTCTTTCACTCTTTCTTTCATGTTCTTTCTTTTTTCTTTCTTTCTTCCTAGGTATCTTTACTTTTTCTTTCTGTATTTCTTTCTTTCTTCGTTTCTTTTTCTTTCACTCTTTCTTTCATGTTCTTTCTTTTTCTTTCTTTCTTTCTTCCTAGGTATCTTTACTTTTTCTTTCTGTATTTCTTTCTTTCTTCGTTTCCTTTTCTTTCACTCTTTCTTTCATGTTCTTTCTATTTTTCTTTCTTTCTTCTTCTAGGTATCTTTACTTTTTCTTTCTTTATTTCTTTTCTTTCTTCGTTTCTTTTTTCTTTCACTCTTTCTTTCTTATTCTTTCTTTTTCTTTCTTTCTTTGTTTCTTCTTTCTAGGTATCTTTACTTTTTCTTTCTGTATTTCTTTTTCTTCGTTTCTTTTTCTTTCACTCTTTCTTTCATGTTCTTTCTTTTTTTCTTTCTTTCTTCCTAGGTATCTTTACTTTTTCTTTCTGTATTTCTTTCTTTCTTCGTTTCTTTTTCTTTCACTCTTTCTTTCATGTTCTTTCTTTTTCTTTCTTTCTTTCTTTCTTCCTAGGTATCTTTACTTTTTCTTTCTGTATTTCTTTATTTCTTCGTTTCTTTTTCTTTCACTCTTTCTTTCATGTTCTTTCTATTTTTCTTTCTTTCTTCCTAGGTATCTTTACTTTTTATTTCTGTATTTCTTTCTTTCTTCGTTTCTTTTTCTTTCACTCTTTCTTTCATGTTCTTTCTTTCTTTCTTTCTTCCTAGGTATCTTTACTTTTTCTCTCTGTATTCCTTCCTTTCTTCGTTTCTTTTTCTTTCACTCTTTTTTCATGTTCTTTCTTTCTTTCTCCCTAGGTATCTTTACTTTTTCTTTCTGTATTTCTTTCTTTCTTCCTTTTTTCTTTCTTTCTTTTCTTTCTTTCTATCCCTATAATTTTTCTTTCTTTTTCTTTCTGTCTTTCTCTTTCCTTCTTTTTTCTCTCTCTATCTCATTTTCTCCCTTTCTTCCTTCATTCCTTTCTTTTTTTTCTCTCTTTCTATTTTTCTCTTCTTTATTAATCTCTCCTTTCTTCTTCCCCTACTTTCTTCTGTTTGCTTTTCTTTTGAACAGTCTCTTTTCTCTCCTGAACTAGTTAAGACACTCATGTTTTCTACCAATCCCTATTCTTTTTTACTTTGTTTGCATAACGTACGTAAAGTAATTAAAAACCAAGCGGTTTGCTAAATGCCATAAAAAAGCAATCCGTACGGCTGCTTGCCTGTGAGTGGTATAGCACAGAGGGACAATAACATGCAAATCGCTCTGCGATGCCGGAGTTATTTCAAGTCCTGCTTTCCATTCTTTGATCTAACTGAAAGCTTTTGTACCAAATACAAAGTTCGTTGTGAGTTGAATGAATATAAAAGTTTATCTTCAAAGAAACAAAGCAGTGTATTACTAAAGGAACAGATTGCGTCTGGGTTTCTGCCAGCCCGAAGCTCGGGAACACCGTAGGAAGCAAATCGTGACGTCAAAAAATTTGTCGATTACGTCATTCTCTTTTTGTTTCACTATGTTATTGTGACAGAGATTGTTTAATGTTCTTTTCAACATCAGAGGCCATTCATCAACGATGGAGCGATAGAAATTATGAGTATAAAGCAGCGGTGGCGAAAATGTAATCGTGCGCCGAGCCACTGTGTAACCTGCAACGTGCATAGCACCTATGGAGGGAGGCGGACACCCGAAGGGGAAGTGAAGCAACTGTCTGACTTATTAACGGATTTTCATTTTCCTTACGTCAAGCACTTAAATATAATTTTATACAGTATACAAGGCTACAAACTAATGTTTAGTACTTGTAACGAAGAAAGAAATGAACAATAAATGAACAATATCACAACCTAAAGTTAACTGTCTTCAGAATGTCTCTGCGACAAAGTTTCAAAATAAGGAATTATGTCACTTACTGCCAGTCGTAGTTGATCACGAAGGTATTTGCCTGTCAGTCGTGATCTAAATTTGGTTTTTACTATTTTAAGTGTTGATAATAATTTTTCACAAACGTAAGTTGTAGCGAACATGGCTTCAACAGAGCAAGCGAAAGAACGAAGCTTTATTTATTTTTGGCAAAGATTTGAAAGTTCAACATTTGTCAAGTCCTTACATCTAGCTTTCATTTGACATCACATAGTAAATCAGTGAGTTCAAATTGAAGAGCTAACCGCATTATTCGTACATCTGCTGAAAAAGGGTCGACGTACAGCGATGATGATGATGATGATGATGATGATGATGATGATGATAACAACAACAACAATAACACTTAACCTTTTAATGTTTCATCAGTAACATGTAGTATAATGCCGTTTTATGTTATACAACCGTTTTCCTCGTAATACTTGTGAACAAATCATACATTTAATATTCTCATCATATTGACAGCAAAACCCATCCTACTTGGAACTTTCGTACATGGTTTAGAGAGAGACATATGCCACTCGCAGGTCAGAGACAAATACAAATAGAACGGAGTTTGACTCCAGTGAGTGAGAGGGTGGGGGTTGGCGGAGGTTAGAAGCACAGCTATCACTGTGAGCCACAATGTCTCGCGAGTCACGTTCTCGCCACGGCTGGTATAGAGCAATGATAAAATGAGATGACGGATGTAATCAACTGTAACTAACCTAAATGACTATTTACAAAAAATGTCAAAGTTCTGATAACCGAAATAGTCTGTGATATTTCTTTCTTCGCCCACTCTTTCCAACACAGCTTCATTTCTTATTTTGTCTGTCCACTTCACACGTTCTGTTCTTCTCCATATCCGCATTTCAAATGCTTCTATTCGCTTCTCTTCACTTCGTCGTAATTTCCATGTTTCTGCCCCATACAATGCCACACTCCATACAAAGCACTTCACTAGTCTCTTCCTTGATTCATTTTCCAGAGATCCGCAGAATATGTTTCTTTCTCTATTAAAAGCTTCCTTTGTCATTGCTATCCTCCTTTGACTTCCTGGCAGCAGCTCATGTTACTGCTTATAGTATACCCCAAGTATCTGAAGCTGTCCACTTGCTCTACTGCCTCATTTTAGAATTCGCAAGTTTATCTTCTGTATTTTCTTCCTATGACCATGGTCTTCGTCTTATTTGCATTTATCTTCATCCCATACTGCTCACAGCTGTCATTTAGCTCCAGTAGTATATCCTTTAGTGTCATTTCCTCTTCTGCTAACAACGCCATATCATGAGCAAATCTTATACACTTACTTACAAATGGCTTTTAAGGAACCCGAAGGTTCATTGCCACCCTCACATAAGCCCGCCATTGGTCCCTATCCTGTGTAAGATTAATCCAGTCTCCATCATCATACCCCACCTCCCTCAAATCCATTTTAATATTATCCTCCCATCTACGTCTCGGCCTCCCTAAAGGTCTTTTTCCTCCGGTCTCCCAACTAACTCTCTATATGGATTTCTGGATTCGCCATACGTGATACATGTCCTGCCCATCTCAAACGTCTGGATTTTAAGTTCCTAATTATATCAGGTGAAGAATACAATGCGTGCAGTTCTGTGTTGTGTAACTTTCTCCATTCTCCTGTAACTTCATCCCGCTTAGCCCCAAATATTTTCCTAAGCACCTTATTCTCAAACACCCTTAACCTATGTTCCTCTCTCAGAGTGAGAGTCCAAGTTTCACAACCATACAGAACAACCGGTAATGTAACTGTTTTATAAATTCTAACTTTCAGATTTTTGGACAGCAGACTGGATGATAAGAGCTTCTCAGCCGAATAATAACAGGCATTTCCCATATTTATTCTGCGTTTAATTTCCTCTCGAGTGTCATTTATATTTGTTACTGTTGCTCTAAGATATTTGAATTTTTCCACCTCTTCAAAGGATAAATCTCCAATTTTTATATTTCCATTTCGTACAATATTCTGGTCACGAGACATAATCATACACTTTGTCTTTTCGGGATTTACTTCCAAACCGATCGCTTTACTTGCTTCAAGTAAAATTTCCCTGTTCATGAGCAAATCTTATGCACTTTATTCCCCTTCCTCTACTATCACTCCTCTCATGTTCTGAAAACAGTTCTTCACTAAATCCTCCAAGTAGATGTTGAACAGAGTAGGTGATAAAGGACGTCCTTGACGTACTCCTCTCCCAATTTTACTTCATGATGACATTGATGATTATTATTATAACATCGTTGTGGTTCTTCTTATCGCCAACATGCTAAGGGCGATAGCGATGATGGGACACGTAACGGTAACGATAATAATAACGATAACGCTAGAAATACCACTCCACACATCATCTCTTTATTCTTCATCTTTCACTGTTGCTACTTCTCGCCACTGGAATTCTCTGCCGCCTGAAGTCAAGGGTTGCCGAACTTTAATTTCCTTTAAATGTAAATTAGAAAAATATCTTATGATGAGTTGCCAGACCTAACGCGTTGCAAATATTTAATGCAATGTGTTCCACTGTATTTATTTATCAAAGCTTCCTCAAATTAGAGGCTGCCATTAGACAAAGCATACAAAACAATACAAGAATAAATAGAAGATGAGAGCTAAAAGAGTAAGAAAAAAGGCAAACAATACACAAACAAACAATGGCAGTTTACAGAAGAAAAAAAATTACAAGTAAAAAATCAATGAAAGCTAAGAAGGAAAAAGAAAATGATAATGTTGCGTCAATTTTTTCCATACACTGAATTAGAGTCCATATAGGTGGTTCCTTAAAAGTTTGACTGAATCTCTAACTATGAGGAGGGGCAGTTCATTCAGAAAAGATTTGTGCAGTCCTAGGGTCTTACAGAATAGAGAAGAGAAGTTGGGTATCGTTCCTCTTGCTCCAAACATCAATCCCGTAACACTGATATCGTGAAGTTGGTATTTATCTTTATAATACGGGATGGTTGGAACGTAGATTGCTCGTTTCTCCTCATGTACGTCTTCGGGCTGTCCTTTATACGTTTCAAACCTGATAGTGGGGTCGATTATCATACCATGAGACAGGGATTCGCTAATGGCGATTATGTCAATTCGTCTGTTACTGCCATTGTCGGCGGTTCCGTGGACTTCTTTATAGACGGTGTATTTTAGTTTTCTAAGGGCATCGGCCAATTTAGTTCTAATTGCATGGTGCCTATGTATACGCAATGTTTCGCCATAAGGGCAGGCTCCCAGGACATGTCCAAGGGTTTCTATCTCACTGAGGCATCGCCTGCAGTGGTTGTCCTGAGACATACCGGGTATGACTCTTACAGCGCTTACGTTGGCAGTCATCTTGATAGCCTCCTTCCATTCACCGCTAGTCATTCCATCGGGCTTAGTTATCCATTTGTTAGAGGGAGTGAATTCACTGTACAGAATAACGCCTTTTCCCTCTCGCTGGCGTAATTCGGTCCTAATTTTTCTGGTCTTTATTACTCCACTCGCAGAAGTTAGGTGTTCAGTTTCATCGATTTTCTTTTTGTTTATTTTTATTGTGTAATCATGTAAATGGTGTTTATTTATCACCAGCATGTATCCCACTGTGTTGTTTTTTTATTATTAATCTATTTTTTTATTGTGTACATTTTATTCAATTGTCGGTATCTGGTTTAATTATGTGAATTCTACTTACTTGCTTGTAATCTGATACGATTATGTATACTAATGTGTTTATTTTTATTTTTACTGTGTACATTTTTATTGAATTATCGGCTTCTGTTTTTGTGTGATTCGTATTTCATTCTAACAACATTATTTTTATTTTATAAGGTAAATTTTATGTAACTACCTCTTTTGATCTCATTGTGTGCCTAAATTGTATCAGTATGTAATTACTTAATTCTGATCCAGTTTTATGTTCAACTATGTAAGCAAGTTTTAATCCTGGTTGAGTGTAAGAGAAGGCCTTACCAGCGAATAGGGATTATAAAGAATGGACACTGAGCGAATTTTCCTGTGTTTTGTTTCTCTGTGCGCCAGCGGTTAGTTCCACTTTTAAGCGCTAGAGGTTAGTGTAATCGAGCATACGCTAAGATGATAATTGAGAACAGAGTTGAGACACAGGATCCAAACATCGCCAACCTTATTGCATAATCCAGTAACGCTTTGCTTCAAATAAATTCAAGTTAACAGCTTTTCCCTATTTCTCAGTGACAAACTAGTTGTAATAATAATATTTTATATTTCAGATATCATAAATTATATTATAAAATAATATAATATATTATAAAATTAAGTATCGAATTCGTTTAATATTTGTATATAATATAATATAGGTATATGGTTTTACTTCTCGTAAGAGTTTTGTTTTTCCATTTTCAGCGCTATCAAATCATTACATATTTTAATTGTTGTTGAGGTCAACGTCTCAACTCTCATTATAAAGGAACTCTAGAGTCTAGACATTACAGTTAATGACAGATTTATTATTTTATGGATCCAATTTATTTTATTTGAGTACATAATGTACCTAGATGTATTAATTATATGTGTTATATTTCCGCTGTGTCGACTGCTAGCTGGTTTGATGTCAGCGCCAACTCTAGGGAGAAAGCAGAATCTGACGCTTTAGCTGGCTTGAAGGTCATTGAAATCAGTCCAGCTACATCAAAGGTACCGAAGCGAAGTGTCCATTCTTTATAATCCCTATTCGCTGGCCTTACGGCCTTAACTCTGCCAGGTTAAATAAAGCCATTATTATTATTATTATTATTATTATTATTATTATTATTATTATACAGACGAACATGGGACAAACGAGGAGAAAGATACGGATGTTTCTGTTGTTAATGATGATGATGGCTACAATGACAATTTCGGTATTGATATGATCACAGTATTATGATTATGGTGATGGTGCAAGTCTCACGTCTTCACCCTCAAACCCTTCTCAATATTACATATTTACTGGAGGTACGCATTCAACCCTATGACACGAACCTTTTTTTATTTTCCGCGTTTCCTTCATCACAAAAGGTGTCTCGCCCCGATCGAGTTATGAGTGAATGGGCCCAGTTTTTCATTTTCTCACAATATTCCGGCACATCAATCATCCACTTTGAGCCGTCCCGCTGATGAATTCTCCTCTTTTGAAAGCGACTGGCGTAGTGAAACAATGGCGCAGCGTCGTTAGCGGGAGTGATAGGCGCGTTTAATTGAAGTATTTGATCAGCCAGTGAGTTGCAATTAGCCCATTATGAATGAAACAAGCTTGCAGCGTCTCGCTCCTGCCTTTTCATTTCGAATTGCCTGCCTGCCTGCTCCAAAGCCTCGACAGTCCGCATTATAATCTACTGAGAGCGCAGAAATGCTATGTGCCATTACTAAATCGTTATTTAATACTGTCTTCCAATATATTACAGAACCTATTCAAAGAACATTTATTAGACAGTAATATGACGATATAGGAGCAACGATGGAATGCCAATAACAGAAATAGTATTAGTAGTAGTAGTAGTAGTAGTAGTAGTAGTAGTAGTAGTAGTAGTACAGGGACATCATTTTATTTTTACTTCAATTTTTATTGTATCTGAGTTTTTGAACGTACTTCACTACCACCCCTTCTACTAATGAAGTTCAACCGTCCACACAGAACCAAGGCTGCGTATACAGTCATAGTAGTTTTACGGTCAAAGTAAACAGTACGTTCCAAAAATATGTTCGCGTTTTCCAGTGACAAAAGAGCTTTCAATATTGAATCATTTTCGCACAGGTACTGTCGTCCATTTGCCTACGTCGCATCCCGATTTATCCCAACCGCTTCTATTCGCCTCTTTGTAAAGGCTAGTGGCTAGGCTATGTTAGCTCTTTTCTGTAAACATTAATTTCTATTAGGAATTCGACGTCTACGTAATATTATACAACTATTTAAAATAACTTAAATGAAAGGGCCTCGTTAAGTAATTAACTGTCACGTGATTTTCCCCCTTTCTACGACCCTGCGACATAACCACTTGGACGGACAGTAGATTTCGGATCGGGCAGAAGTTAAGATTGAATTTACAGTACGTAAGGTAGGCCTACTCTTTTATACAGTAAGTGCAAATTTATTTCAACATGAGTTACTGTACGAAGGACGAAACTGGTAATTGGAATTAGGTGCAATAGTCTATAGTGCGATAATATGCACATTAGAACTGAAGCCTGTATCGAAATGAACGGCCACCATTTTCAAAAATGTGTTTAAATATCCATATTTGATTATTTTTCAATTTAACTTCATTCTCTATAGTGTACGCTAATGTGCTATAGAAAGTATAATATACACTGCATAATGAATACGTTCGCATGGACAGCTAAGTTCCTGAGTAAAAACACTCATTGTTAATTCTGTACTGTATTTTGATTGAACAAAAATCTAATGAAAATTATCAAACTCAAAATCGCGACATTTCCTAGTTTACGTAAATGGATGAACTACTTTTCTTCCCTCCTATACATAGTAAAGTGATTTGTTTGTATATTACGCCAGTAACATAAACTCCAGTCGTGGAAGGGGTTAGCAACCGTTCATCCAAAGGTATAGCCAGGTTAATATTAGAAATGTTAGTAAAAATAAAATGATGTCCCTGTAGTAGTAGTACAGGGACATCATTTTATTTTTACTAACAGTTTTAATATTAACCTGGCTATATCTTTGGATTAACGGTTGAAAACAGAAAACACCGTTTGCTACCTCCTTCCACGAATGGAGTTCGGTGATAATGACGTAAAATACAAACAAATCACTTTACTAGGTATAGGAGGGAAGAAAAGTAGTTCATCCATTTACGTAAATTAGCAAATCTCGCAATTTTGAGTTTGATAATTTTCATTAGGTTTTTGTTTAATCAAATTACAGTGCAATATTAACAATAGGCCTAAGTGTTTTACTCACGAACTGAGTTATCCATGCGAACGTATTCATTATGCAGTGTATATTATATTGTCTACAGCACATTAGCGTACAATGTAGAGAATGAAGTTAAATTGAAAAATAAGCATAATATGGATATTTAAACACATTTTTGAAAATGGTGGCCGTTCATTTTGATACAGGCTTAATTACCAGTTTCGTCCTCCGAACTAATTCTGTACCTACTCTATAAAAGAGTACCTTACGTACTGTAAATTCAATCTTCACTTCTACCCGATCCAGAAAGATAAAATTACTAAGACATGCTATCTACTGTCCGTCCAAGTGGTTATGTCGTAGGATCGTAGAAAGAGGGGAAATCACGTGATTTCCTCCCTTTCTACGATCCTGCGACATAACCACTTGGACGGACAGTAGATAGCATGTTTGAGCGATTTTATCTGTGCGGTTAGAGTAGAAGTGAAAATTGAATTTACAGTACGTAAGGTACTCTATAGAGTAGGTTCAGAATTATTTCAACATGAGTTACTAGTGCGAAGGACGAAACTGGCAATTGGAATTAGGTTCAATAGTCTGTAGTGCGAACATATGCACATTAGAACTAAAGCCTGTATCGAAATGAACGACCACCATTTTCAAAAATTTGTTTAAATATCCATATTATGATTATTTTTCAATTTAACTTCATTCTCTATATTGTACGCTGATATGCTGTAGACAGTATAATATACAATGCATAATGAAACGTTCGCATGGATGTGAGTAAAAACACATATTGTTAATACTGTACTGTATTTTGATTAAACGAAAACCTAATGAAAATTATCAAACTCAAAATTGCGATATTTCCTAGTTTACGTAAATGGATGAACTACTTTTCTTCCCTCCTATATCTAGTAAAGTGATTTGTTTGTATATTACGCCAGTATCATCGAACTCCAGTCGTGGAAGGGGGTAGTAAACGGTGTTTCCGTTTCTTAATCTTTGATCGAAAGGTATAGCCAGGTTAATATTATAAATGTTAGTAAAAATAAAATTATGTCCCTGTACATACATACATAATAGCACAACTTCAAGGGAAAAATTGTTCTTGTTGAAATTATTCAAATCTGCTTTACAGGGAGCTTTACCTGAAAGACTAGATTTACATAATAGCAACCATCAACTGTCTGGACTATGGTTGGGCTGTGCTCATCGAATTTGTTGTAATACCCTAGGTCATATATACCCAGATAGGTCGGCCTTATAGACTTTGAGGCTAACAACTTTTGTCAGGTTTACTATGCTGCCATCTAGTTGTTACATAAGGAGTCACGTCATAATCTCCATTTGAATTGCATTAGCGACTATAATGCAATCTCGTGTTCGTTTACGGAGGACGGGTGGCGATCCTGGCGGTTGTTCTCTTCAAAGTGCTGCCGATTTTAACATAGGGATGAGTTATCTGTTACATATATGATCTAGGGTAATACTAATAACACATTTCATATGTCCAGGATTCGATGCGTTATGCAATGTATACTGACATATTTCTGACAGTTCAAAATCCCGGATATGTACTGTATGCTGAAACAAGAAGTACAGTTTCATGTACAGGCTATGAAAACCCCTGGGGAGGGGGAGAGACAGATCTCGCGTGTTTCCATTAACTCTGCACTAAGTATGAGGCAGGGGGTGGTAAACAGCTCCCTGCAGTCACTTTGGTCCCGCGAAAGATTCGCCGGTGTTCGTGCGACAACGGATGGAGTAAGGTAAAGAAAATGTTACCGAAGAATTTACATATTGAGGAAATATCGGCATCTCGAATTCCTCAGAAGTTTTTGTCATCCAATACGAAAGAGCAAAGTGGGGTGAAGGTATGGTAGAATCAGTTTCCAATAATCCATCAAGTCTAGAGGGCCTCAGCTTTGTGGATGATATTGACAGTGGTTGTCATATTTACGATGTCTGTAACGATGGTTCTATCGATGTTAACAATTAGAAAAACAGTGACGAAGGTGATACAGACGATGAAGATAATATTGACGGAGAAAAGATGATGATAAAGCTATATAGTAATGATTATTTGACAACGACGGTGGCCGTTACAACGACGATGAAAGTTTGACTAGTGATTGAGGAAATAAATTAAATACCGATATATTGATATTGCAATATATCGCAAACCTAATTTCGATAAACGACATATATCGCAGAAATATATCGATATATCGAACGATTATCGATATATCGCTATTCTGTAAACAAATTTCATTTTCAGGCGTACATTTACTGTATTACAATAAAATTACTTAAATTTTAGTATTCCTTTTTACCATTGAAATTAACATCATAACAGTCAAAAGCATAAATGTGAAATTGTAACAATAAGCAATACATTTTCAATACCATATGGTGTGGCTAAATAAAAATTATGATGGAGGCAAGGGGGCTTAAGTGATTTAGTGGGAAAGAGTTAAGTGAACTCTACTTAGTTGAGTATTTGATAATGGAACACGATTCAATTATTCTAATGTTATATGAGATTCAATCCAAAACACAGATATGATGGTCTTTTATACCTAACAACGTAATCATTTTTAAATGTAAGTAAACAGAACTTGCAATTATTTTTAAATGTAAGTAAATCGTACTTAAGTTTACAAGTTTTAACAAACTTCACAGTTGATTTGATACAATCCTTCTATAGTAAGTTCCCATTGCAAGTTATTGTTATACTCCAACATTCCAAACAACAATGGTGATGATGATAGGGATAGAATATTTATGCACTAAAAGATATAATAATATATAATGTCAGCATTAGGTTGTGCATTAAGGGTGTTTGAGAATAAGGTGCTTAGGAAAATATTTGGGGCTAAGAGTGATGAAGTTACAGAAGAATGGAGAAAGTTACACAACACAGAACTGGACGCATTGTATTCTTCACCTAACATAATTAGGAATTTAAAATCCAGACGTTTGAGATGGGCAGGGCATGTAGCACGTATGGGCGAATCCAGAAATGCATATAGAGTGTTAGTTGGGAGGCCGGAGGGAAAAAGACCTTTGGGAAGGCCGAGACGTAGATGGGAAGATAATATTAAAATGGATTTGAGGGAGGTGGGATATGATGATAGAGACTGGATTAATCTTGCTCAGGATAGGGACCAATGGCGGGCTTATGTGAGGGCGGCAATGAACCTCCGGGTTCCTTAAAAGCCAGTAAGTAAGTAAGTAAGTAAGTATTAGGTTGTGCATAAAAATCATAGACGTAAATAAATGTTACATCGGTATTAAATCCTTGTTTCTCTTTCCATTTCAGAATATAGAAATAAAAGTTTTGATACTCGTTTTGAAGTGAGACGGTTCCCTTTCAGGGTGAAAGTTGCTCTCCTGTCTTGGAGAACATTAATAACAATATTAAAACAGTAGTAGATAAACCTCCCGTCTGTCTCACGTTCGCACACGCTGCATTTTGAATTAGGTGCTGCATATTAAACAGTTTGAATTCGAATTCCTGTCCAGCCAATCAGAACAAGATATTGAGTGAGGTTGCACAATTATGTAACTGTCCACCTTCAGTAGCGCCATCTCTCGGGAACTATCGGAGTTGTGTAGTGTGGATTTGTTGTTGATAATGATAATAATTGCACAAAAAAAAACGATAAATATATTATGAGAAAACCGATATATTATACGATGTATTGAATCAAAATTTCGATATCGCTGTATCGCTATATCGAAACGAAAATATCGGTATTACGTAAAAACCGATATATCGTTCCCATCTCTAGTTGTGACAACAATGGCTAGGACCACAGCGACGTTTATTACTAGAGCCCGAATATCCATGCAAATGCATGGTTTTATACTGAATAACCTGGTTACCTTCTCAGACTTTGCAAATATTCGTTTTATCACTTATACAATTCAATTTATTAATCCATTAAACATACAGTGATAGGCTTCGTCACACTGGAAGGGCGGTGGGGATATACATTGTTCCCATCTTCGAAATGTTTCACCCATCTCCTAACACTACTGGCGCCCATGCACACATCTCCGTATGCACGCTGAAGTCTGAGGTGAATTTCAGCAGCAATTTTTCTTCTTTAACAAGGAATTTAATGACAGCACGCTGCCGAAACGAACCATCGTTTTCGACCATTTTGCAAACATTGCCTGTGGTCACATGGTAGAAGTTAATGACGTCACAATATGTCAATACATAGTGTAAAGTCTGTAGATTATGATCATATAATCGTTTTTGTTACATTGTTGAAATTGAAATTATAGCAATGTGTTGCTTATGACTGGACAGTGGATGAGGGATGACTTAAGGAGAAGTGAAGTTGTTTCGTATCAGAGTATATGGCACGTGCCGCGCCGTCCGTCTTTTGTGTACCTGGCGAGTACAGCAGCGTACAAAACGAATGAATCCCGATCTGTTCATAGTAACATTGCAACGCAATGTGTGCAGTGTAAATATCAGATCACTTATCTGTGGCACGCTAAGTATACCTCTTCATAGAACATCTCGTTATTCATCATCTTTTACAGTATCCACCTCGCGTCAATGGAATTCCTTGTCACAAAGTATTAGGGGCTGCAAGACAATAAACACCTTTAAAAACAGCTTGAAAGATAACCTTATTAGCATTTCACTCCAATCTTACTGATTTAAACTATCACTGACTACACTGTTACTTTTTTCTTTAGACATCATCCTGATAGTGCTGTATTTGAAAATTGTCTCATAATAATATCTTTCTATTATCTAATATTATTTGAAATATATTAACATTCTATGAATTTTAGCTTAATTCTGCTACACATTTTATTTCAGTGTTTAATTAATAGTTCATAGTATTTTGTTGTTTAATTCGTAAATAACTCTTGTATACATGTAACTCTCATCTAAATCAAATTGTTGAATTCTTTGTAAGTTCATGCATATGTATATATATATATACTTTTTACTGGCTAAGTGGCCTTAACTCTGCCAGCTAAAATAAATTATTATTATTATTATTATTATTATTATTATTATTATTATTATTATTATTATTCATAATGGCAAAACGTTAAATTCGCTCAGAGATACGAAATGCAATTAAGAAGTATGAGAGTGATATTTTATGTATTAACGAAGACAATATCGTGTGTAATGTATGTAACATTGAAATAAAAACCAGAACAACTCAGGCTATAGAGAAACATTGCAATAGTACATCGCACAGGAAATGCCTTGAAATATAATCTGAGGAACCACCTACATCATCATCATCATTTAGTTGTGCGGGTCTAACGACACGTGCAACATGATGCTTAGTACAAATATTCCTCTAAAGAAATTGAGTGATCCCCAGTTTAGAGGTTTTCTTCAGAAATTCTGTCGATACAAAAACTCTTTAAGCGATAGGCGAAGACGATTCAGCTTCGACAACTTACAAGAATATATCGTCGTTTACTGCAACGCCTGGTAATTGCATCAATGATTACAAGGTATGTGCTACAGTACTTCATTTTTCTTTTCCTTCTGACTGTACGGAGATACAGTAGCATGTTGACGTCGTCTGTTTACGTTTAAAACCAGTTCAGCCAATGGTCTGAATGAAAAAAAATGTAACATATACTAAATGAACGATAAGTCATCCCGCATCCACTGTCCACTTATGACTTTCAGTACGATCCCCTGTACTTTCTTTACGATATAAGCCACGTTAAAGGCTTACATCAGAACTAGTTAAAACCACCGCTTTTTCATGATTTGAACCTGTGAAAGTGAGATAAAACGGTAAACACACAATAGCCGCTCGATCACAGAGAAAAAAAAGAGGAAGAAAATATTTTCCATTACAATATAATTCTAACATTTATTGAAATGTAAATTGACATTATTCTTTGATATAATCAGTTTGAAACGCGATTTCAAACAAACTGGGACGAACATAATGATGTAAGCAAAGATTGAATACTGCATTAGGCAGACACATAAAATGCATTGCAAATTTTTATACCGAGAGTGGAATTCAATATATCTTTCAAGAAGTGAGGGGACAGGGAGTAATATAATTTGAATGCTGCATTTGTGGGATACCAGAAAGGCTTTGTTACCTCGCTGGTCTACATCCAATTAAGTCAGTAACGCGAGACAATGGTCATGGAATCCCTGGGCATTACACTGTCGTTGAAATACCTGACGTACCCCAGAGCTTCAATAGGGTTCGTGTTCCACAAAGATCTGGTCCAGACCGAATCATTTCGAACGCGTCCAAACCTCCCGTCATTTCTACAATGGAACGGAAAGATATTTCTTTCCCCATACTTATAGATCGAAGGATACCTTATGAAATCTTTATATGTAGCTGAGTTTCAGGAGACCAAATCCTGACGTCATTTATAATAACAATTTATTTATTTATACTGGCAGAGTTAAGGCCATAGGGCCTTCTCTTACACTCTACCGGGTCACAAAGTATACAAGCAGTGAAATTTAACAAAAAAGTTAAAGAACAGAAAAGTAACATATTACAAAAATATAATATCATAACAGAATCAGTCTTACTAATAAACTGTGTATAGTTTTTATACGAGACTTATGAAGATATGAGACAGAAAACTTTACTAATAAACCATGCATAAGCGATGGATGTATAAACAGGCTGTAACTATACCATGAGTATTGCTATGCAGTAGTAATATACACAAAACCCCTTGTTTAAGCGTTGTATATAGAGAAAAAATGGCCGCGTCTCTAACAGCTGTTCGTATCGACTGTCATTTTATGATGATGGTTGCCTTGTAACCACAGAAAAACAAACCAAAGAGCACAGAATAATTAGAATAATATTGCTGTATGTAG
This sequence comes from Periplaneta americana, assembly GCA_025594305.2. Taxonomy (NCBI): domain Eukaryota; kingdom Metazoa; phylum Arthropoda; class Insecta; order Blattodea; family Blattidae; genus Periplaneta; species Periplaneta americana. Next base: position 19,036,434 of record JAJSOF020000036.1, on the reverse strand, counting down.
CTTGTAATCTTTGACCAAAATATAGCGTGGTAATCGATTAGAGCCAGTTGTATTATCGATACTTAACACGCCACACTAGAGCGCTCTACCGGATGCAATAGAGAACCTCAGACATTTTCTTACCTTTCGTAACGAAGTAATGACGAAACTATGACGTAGCTGTGTAACAGTTATACTGTTATACACGACGTATGTAGTGATTATTAGTAAGGAATTTACACACGACGTATAAACGAGCTACTCATTGTATAAGTATAAGACAGTTAAACGTCTGTATATAGAGTTTTTATTAGTAAGACCGTATGAAAATAATATCATAATTGAAAAAGTAAAATAAAAAAAAATACAGATCTAAAGCTTGGAATTATTGTGATGGATCGAAGTAAGTATGATATTTCCGTGCAGGAATTCTGCATTACCATATGATGAAGGTTGGGTGGAACGGAGAAAAATTATCTCCGACACCGGGACTCGAACCCGGTCTTTCAGCTCTACGTGCTGACGCTTTATCCACTAAGCCTCATCGGATTCCGGTTCCGATACCGGATTGAATTCTCTCAGTTTAAGTTCCACCTCTTAGTTTCCCTTTAGTGGACAACCCTCATGCACTGTGTCACAGATGTATGACAGTGGCACAATGTCCAACACACTATGTGCAGAGGTGCACTCATTACGAATGACTAAGTTAAAGATTGGAATATAATAAAAGCAACTCAGTTAGTACAAATAAAATTAACAGGAAAAACGTAAGGAAGAATACAACATACGGAATGTAACAGAATTAAAAAAGAAAAAAAAATATGAAATTTAAATAAAATCCACAAAAAATGGGTAAGATAATAAATTCATCTGGTGATAAGAAAGGAAGAAAAAGGAATATATATTTTTTTGCAAAACTATTGCAGAGAAAAGGGTTTATAATTGAAAAAGAATCTAAATTTAAAAGTGCCAATTTTTATATATTTTTGAAACTAGATAATATCCGACAGTCTCTGACATGTTGTGATAGAGAGTTCCAGAGATGAGCTGCAGAGACGGTGAAAGATGAAGAGCATGGGGATGTTCTGTGTTCAAGAATAGAGAGTGTGATATGGTGTTGTGAGTGAGTACCTGTTTCGTGATATGAGGACAAATGTTGAAAACTAGAAGCTAAGTGTTTAATTTCCTCCCGAGTATCATTTATAAATATGGGAATGCCTGTTATTATTCGGTTGAGAAGCTTTTATCATCCAGTCTGCTGTCAAAAAAGCTGAAAGTTAGAATTTATAAAACAGTTATATTACCGGTTGTTTTTTATGCTTGTGAAACTTGGACTCTCACTTTGAGAGAGGAACATAGGTTAAGGGTAAATGAAGCTTTCAGGTATAACTCCCTATAAAGTTGATTTAAATAATTTCGAGGGAAAAATTGTTCCGGGGCCGGGCATCGAACCCGGGACATTTGGTTTAACGTACAAACGCTCTACCAACTGAGCTACCCGAGAACTCTACCAGTAAGCTTGATTTGCATAATATACGTCACTGTTCGTTAACAGAAAACCACAATTTAAGCCACACAGAGCTACTGTGCACTCAATGTTGGTAACTTGACGGTTGTCAGCCCACTTTGAGGTCTGTGGATATAGAGGGAAAAATTTGGATCGATGTCTGGTAGAGTCTCGGGTAGCTCAGTTGGTAGAGCGTTGGTACGTTAAAACCAAAGGTCCCGGGTTCGATACCCGGCCCCGGAACAATTTTTCCCCTCGAAATTATTCATAGGTTAAGGGTGTTTGAGAATAAGGTGTTTAGGAAAATATTTGGGGCTAAGAGGGAAGAAGTTACAGGAGAATGGGGAAAGTTACACAACACAGAAGTGCACGCATTGTAATCTTCACGTGACGTGAACATTAAATCCAGACGTTTGAGATTGGCAGGGCATGTAGCACGTATGGGCGAATCCAGAAATGCATATAGAGTGTTAGTTGGAAGGCAAGAGGGAATAAGACCTTTAAGGTACAGTCACACGCCGCTGCTTTTGCAGCGCTGCAGTACAAAAAACTGCGCAACTCTCGTACTGGACGTGTGAACAACGGTGCAACCCGAAAAGTATTGGCTGCCGAACCTGCTGCCCGCTACTTTTTCATGCTGCGCGCAGCTTAGAAGTAGCGACGTGTGAACAGGGTTCTCAGGGTTGCAGCCGCAGCATTTTGATATCGGTTTTGTTGAAACTTTTGCTGCGGTTGCGATCAGTGTTGTCATCCAAATGTGCCAATGATACTTTTATTGTTTGGATGTATTTTAATGTTAGATGTGATGAAAATAAATTATTTGTAACAGTTATTAAATGCACAACACAGTCTGAGTATATTTGCTGACGAAATAATTTATTTTTTTAATTTTCCGTAGTGTAATTTCAAACAGGAGGGTTGCCAACATTGATTACGTGTATATGCTGTTGGTTATCATTTAAGTATATAGGCTTTTCTAAAAGCTTTAGAGTAAAAATAATGCCAATTTCTGAATACTAGTTAGGACAGAAAAGCAAATAATAGATAAGGACGCTTTCGCATGAGTTTCTTAATAATGCGAACATAACCACAAAATGTATATTGAGAAGTCAACACGGAGATGGAAACCTGCAGCATGACTGCGGCTGCAAAAGTAGCGCCTTGTGTGTGAACAGAATCGCAACCTCCAGTTGCAACTTTTGCAGCACTCGGGTTGCGCAGCACGAAAAGTAGCGTGCAGCGCGCTACTTTTGGCTTACCTGTGAACACGACACGCAACTTTTGCAGCTGCAGTACAAAAGTTGCGCAGCAAAAGTAGCGACGTGTAACCGAACCTTTAGGGAGGCCGAGACGTGGATGGGAGGATAATATTAAATTGGATTTGAGGGAGGTGGGATATGATGGTAGAGACTGGATTAATCTTGCTCAGGATAGGGACCAATGGCGGGCTTATGTGAGGGCGGCAATGAACCTCCGGGTTCCTTAAAAGCCATAAGTAAGTAAGTAAGTCCACAAAGCCAAATGGCTGGTCTCTAAATTGAGACGATTCAACAAGGCTCATGACAACAATCACCTCCTACATAATAGTCAAATTGGCTAGTCTCTTATATGAGACAACTCATCCTGCCTAAGGTATTCCGTGGTTTTCCTAAGGCGTAAGACAAATGTCGGGATGAGCCCTATAAGAAATGGGCCACGGACCTATATGCCCTTCCCCATATATATTACCCTTTTCTTGTAAACGACGTATGCCCTAGTTCAGGACCTATAAATTGCCTATTAAATGTACGAGGTCACTCAATTAGTCGCAATTTGAAAGTACAGGGACCTCTCAAATTGCAGATTTAGATTTCACGACGCTTCTTCTGACGGCCTTCACATGCCTTGTCATCGAACAACAGATGACAGCGTCTTGCCATCCTAACGGCAAACACCAGCCATCTCCTCCTCGCCCCGTTCCGTGATCACTTGATCAAATCTCAGTACCCCTCGCGTATGTGGTACCTAAGAGGTTACGTCCAATTTCGGCTTCCCCTTCGAAATTTTCTAGAGCTCCTTCAGTGGAGCAGCGAAACCCGGAGTGAGACTAGTGGCCAACAGGCTTGCAGCTCACATATTTAGTTTTATACAGCCCCCAACCCCTTGCAAGGACGTTTAAATTTGTCCTCCCAATTCTCTTTCGATTTTTTCTTTTTTTTCGAGTAAGTAAGTAAGTAAGGCCTATTTATTCTTTCATACGCATAATAAAATTATTATCGAGACTTTTTATTCCACGACTTCAATTTTATTTTGTCTTTATGTATTTTTCCCTCCCGATCCTGTTTCTTTACTCCATATACTGTCCTCATTTCCTCCTCCAGTATCTCATCCCCAACATTCGCTTCTCTCTTTCTGTTCGTGGGAAGCGTTCAGAGGCTTCATCAACTGCCTATAGCGCGGCTGTGTACTGCGGGATAGCATCCCGTCAGCCCAGCTTTGTAGGCTGATACGTGATTTGCGAATATGCAGACCGGACCAGGTCGTGTTGCACCGCAAACGAATGTGACACAGCACTGCAGAATTCAAGTAGGATCAGTGCTGTCCAGTCCAACAGATGGATTATTTATACACTGGACAGTGCTGCTTCCAATATTACTACAGTCGAGCTCAAAACTCCTGACGTTTGCAGGTGTGTCCAGCGAATAGGGATTATAAAGAATGGGCACTGACCGAATTTTCCTGTGTTTTGTTTCTCTGTGTCCCGGCGTTTAGTTCCACTTTCAAGCGCTAGAGGTTAGTGTAATCGAGCATACGCTAATCCTAATATGATTGCTTGTGTCTTTCCAGGATTGATATTAAGAAATTCCATCTTAATATCAATCCTGGAAAGACACAAGCAATCATATTAGGACACAAACGGCAAACCGACGCTGTAAAGCACCTCGACATTTCCCCTGTTAAAGTAAGTACAGTGCATATCCCTTTCAGTTCTTCGGTAAAAATCTTGGCATTCACATGGATAATAATCTCAACTGGGATATGCAAATCACAGAAACCTGCAGAAAAGTATATTCTATTATTCATGTGCTAAAAAGGATAAATGTTCATCTTCCTCTTGCTTAAAAAAGTCCCTTGTGCAGACACTTGTATTTCCCTATTTTGACTATGCTGACATTTTACTGACTGACCTTTCCAGCGACAACAAAATGAAACTTCAACGTCCTCATAATTTGTGTGTACGTTTTGTAAGCAATGTTCGTAAATATGATCATATTACCCCATCCCTGGAAGCAATAGGTTGGCTTAAACTAGATAAGAAAAGAAATTTACATTCACTTCTCTTTCTCTTCGAAATCTTGAACTCTTCTATTCCTTCGTACCTGTCGTCTCGCTTCACTTACCTTTCTTCCCACCACAATCTGAACACACGCTCTCGCCATGAAACAATACTAACAATACCATCCCATCGCACCTCCTCATACTCATCCTCTTTCACAATAGCCCTGCCAAGACTCTGGAATTCGTTACCTGCTAGCATCAGGGACTGTCGAAATAAAATTCAATTCAAACGCAAACTTACTAGGCACTTGGTCAGTAATTGAGACTCGTTCAGACATGGTTTCTTGTAAATAGTTCTTTTAATCTACCACAAAATATCTCAATATCCGGTAATTTCATCACTATAGAATTTTGTTATTGTAGGTTTAATTTGTAATTTAGTAAATACAAAAATATTCTTTGTTCTTAACTTCTATGATAAAATGTCTAGCTTTCATTAATCTGGTATTCTTGTCGTACTTTAATTTTTATTGTAATTGTAATTGTAAATTTAATATTAATTGTAATCTTATTGTTCATGTTATAGTTGTAATCCCCTGGTAGAGGGGCAGAGAAGGCCTGACGGCCTTATCTCTACCAGGTTAAATAAATCTAATCTAAATCTAAATAATAATTGAGTATAGAGTTGAGACACAGGATCCAAACATCGCCTATCTTATTGCATAATCCAGTAACGCTTTGCTTCAAACAGATTTAAGTTAACAGCTTTTCTTTATATCTCAATGACAAACTAGTTGTAATAATCATTTTTTTATGCTCGACCATGCCGAAATATAGTAATTATACACCTGGTAGCAGTCCTTTAATGCATGTCATTAAAGTACACCTACTCATTAAAGTACAGGTGTTCAGCCAATGACAACTCAGCTTACAGGTGTTCAGCCAATGACAAGTCAGCTTTGTACCGTTATAAAATCGCAAGTATCGACTATTCTCGGATATATGCAATCGAAAGACAATTAGCGAAAAGTCAAGGAGGCTGGAAATCCAATACTGTCGCAGAAGGTTATGTTCTGTTACTATAATAATTAGAGTTAATTGTAAATAATATTCAAATAAATTCAATTTGTCATCTCGTTTTTCAATTCTAAATCAATTTTCAGGTTATATAAGAGTAATGTTCATCTTATTCTGTGCCAAGGTCAATGAAATTCGGCCTCGGAAAAAATCAATACTTTCGCGTCTGCGCACATCTCACAATTCAGGTCAGTTCGCACATAACCATAATTTTGAATACTTTCAAGTCAGAAATATGGTCGAGCATAAAAAGTCGTATGACACTTGCCTATAATGGTAATTAAGACGCTTGCGCTCGTTTCATAAACAATCATACTTGCGTCTTAATTACTACCATTATAGGCTTGTTACAGTCATAATGTACTATTATATTTCAGATTCAACATCTTTTCCTTATTTCTCAATGACAAACTAGATGTAATAATCATTTTTTATATTTCAGATATAATAAATTATATTATAAAATAATATAATACATTGTAAAATTAAGTACCGAATTCGTTTAATATTTGTATACAATATAATATAGGTATATGGTTTTATTCTGATAAGAGTTTTGTTTTTCCATTTTCAGCGCTATCAAATCATTATATATTTTAATTGTTGTTGGGGTCAACGTCTCAACTCTCATTATAAAGGAACTCTAGAGTCTAGACATTACAGTTAATGAAGGATTTATTATTTTATGGATCCAATTTATTTTATTTGAGTGCATAATATACCTAGATGTATTAATTGTATGTGTTATATTTCCGCTGTGTCGACTGCTATCTGGTGTGATGTCAGCGCCAACTCTAGGGAGAAAGCAGAATCTGACGCTTTAGCTGGCTTGAAGGTCATTGAAATCAGTCCGGCTACATCAAAGGTACCGACGCGAAGTGTCCATTCTTTATAATCCCTATTCGCTGGTGTGTCCGATTATCTGCGATAGCCAATAGCGGCAGTGCTGCGTTGCAACATTGGGCACGCGAACTCGCCACATAGCCTACTCGCCCCTTAGAAAGTCTTGAAATCAAATAACAAATGCGCTTGGAAAATTGGTATGTTGCAGGGGCCCTGCATGTATATCAGCTGAATATTTAATGTTTTTGAACGCACACAAACAAAAATAACTTTTCTACTTCCAGTGGTTCCAATTTTATGGGTTAATACAGTAAAACCCCGATAAGACGCTGTTAAAGGAACAGCGTATAAACCGCCTATTAACCAAGACCGCGTATTTGGCGGGTATACTAATTTTGACTTATAGGCCTATACAGTATCTATTAGCATTTTTCTTTATTGTAATACATGATTCATGACCCTTAATACAGTATTACTCCATTATATAATTACTCTACTGTAAGTCAAAGACATTTACAATAATTATTAAGGAACCCAGAGGTTCATTGCCGCCCTCACATAAGCCCGCCATTGGTCCCTATCCTGAGCAAGATTAATCCACTCTCTATCATCACATCCCATCTCCCTCAAATCCATTTTAATATTATCTTCCCATCTACGTCTCGGCTTCCCAAAAGGTCTTTTTCCCTCCGGCCTCCCAACTAACACTCTACATACATTTCTGGATTCGCCCATAACGTGCTATATGCCCTGCCCATCTCAAACGTCTGGATTTAATGTTCCTAATTATGTCAGGTGAAGAATACAATGCGTGCAGTTCTGTGTTGTGTAACTTTCTCCATTCTCCTGTATCTTCATCCCTCCTAGCGCCAAATATTTTCCTAAGCACCTTATTCTCAAACACCCTTAACCTATTTCCTCTCTCAAAGTACGAGTCCAAGTTTCACAACCATATAGAACAACCGGTAAGATAATGTTTTATAAATTCTAACGTTCAGATATTTTGACAGCAAACTGGATGATAAAAGCTTCTCAACCGAATAATAACAGGCATTTTCCATATTTATTCTGCATTTAATTTCCTCCCGAGTATCATTTATATTTGTTACTGTTGCTGCCAGGTATTTGAATTTTTCCACCTCTTCAAAAGATAAATTTCCAATTTTTATATTTTCATTTCGTACAATATTCTGGTCACGAGACATAATCATATACTTTTACTTTTCGGGATTTACTTCCAAAACCTATTTCTTTACTTGCTTCAAGTAAAATTCAAGTAATTTTATTGTAATTGTAATTGTAAATTTAATATTAATTGTAATCTTATTGTTCATGTTATAGTTGTAATCCCCTGGTAGAGGGGCAGAGAAGGCCTGACGGCATTATCTCTACCAGGTTAAATAAATAAATAAATACTAAATACTAAAATTCCCGTATCTTCCCTGAACGTTTGTGGATTTTCTCCTAACATATTCACGTCATCCGCAGAGACAAGCAGCTGATGTAACCCGTTCAATTGCAAATCCTCTCTGTTATCCTGGACTTTCGTAATGGCATACTCTAGAGCAAAGTTAAAAAGTGAAGGTGATAGTGCATCTCCTTGCTTTAGATCACAGTGAATCGGTAACGCATCTGACAGAAACCGAATTTACAATATGTAGTGTACTTAATTCTTCAGACAAAAAAAAAATTAATTATAGTTGTTTGCCGTGTGCGTGTTCCCCAAGTCCTCACGTTTACCACACTTCACTTTCCTGCGTTTACATCCTCTGATGTCGCAGCTGCAGTGATTGAGTCGCGATTTTTTTTATTTTCGTCCTTAATGTCGATGATGAGATTTCTAACGAATCAGAGAGTTGTTTCTGATTAAAAGTACTGCTTTCATCGTACTCTCGTAAGATTTCCTATTTTTCCGACACAGAAAGCGCTTTTCGTATAACGCTCATTGTAATCACACTCACAGACACTTCAATAGCCTACACCATCAATAGCCGAAACCGGTTGTGGTGCTAGAGACGTCCAGTCGGAGCGTGAACTTGCTTATGTGTGTGGAAGCACCGGAGCTCGCAACGAGTTATAGTGGAGCGCTCCGCTCCGTTTAGGCTGTGTCTGACAACGCTGGCCTACACCCTATACTATAAGACAACAAACTGATCAGCAAAAATCTCCTTTTAATGGCCATAATGTTTCATTGGTGTTACAGTACGTTGCTGAAAATTACATCGAAAATATTCCACAAAAATAGCATATTATGCGGGACTTGAGCGCAACAAACGGGATATTTTATAAATGTATTATATATTAAAAGTGCAAACATGTAATAACCGTTATTTTTGTAAGAATATGCTTTGACAGCATGGACATAAATGCCAGAGATAGTTAGTCTGCCAGCGATAATAAATTCACTTCAATTAAATTCCCCAATGTGAAAAAAATCCTACGACACTTCATTCCCTGAAGAAGATGGAGGAGCTAGTCATCGAAAGCTTGGAAGCAACTATCCAACTCACCTGGCTGAGAACCCGAGAAGAGTTCTTCCACAACATGTATAATTTTATTCGTTTTATGTTTTTTAACCAATTGTACTGTATAGGGCGTAAACGTTTAATTTTCTTAAATTTTTGCTAGATTATGAAATGTTTTTTTTAGTTATCGATAAAGACTAGGAAAAGTAATGTCATATTATAGCTTGACATGTACAGAAAAAATGCTTCATACAGTGTTTAAATTCTATCAATAATAAATAAACTTCCAAAAAGAGTAAAGAATAAAAATACTGCATAGTACCTAATACATACTGTATATAAAGCATTACCGTTTTTACTTCAATACAACCTGATAGGATGTGCTAGGCAGCATCGAAGACGACTCTGAACATAGGCTGGACAGGGTCTTGAAAATATGAGTAAGAAATTTTAAAGATAATTTTACAGAAATGAACAAAGAATTGTGTTTTACAAATCTTTGTAACATTCCTGAACAAATGAAACTCAATCCAGGGCACTGGACACACCATTAAAATCCATAACATTCCTGACAAATCAAGGACATCTGGCAACCCTGTCGGTAGTCCCTACGACAACTCGGTGTTACAATGAAGGTTTAAGGCCCATTCACAATGAAAATTAAACATAACCGTAATTTAAACACAGAAGTTTGCGGCCACGTTACCAAATGGGATCATTCACAATGATTCACATTAACATTGCCGTTAGACGTTAACATGAAAGTTTGCAAACTCCAAACTTTCATGCTTATGTTTACGTGATTTGCAAACAGTACACATTCGTGAAGCGCTGAAGTATACGACAGAATATGAAGAAATTACGTCGTTGTTATGTTTCCATGGTTACCAAGTATCTTTGCGGCTATGTTTATGTTTCCATCGTGAATGATGGTATGACTTCTCGATTTTACCGTAACGTTTATACATTAAGTTAACACGTTATCTTTAATTTTCACTGTGAATGGGTCTTTATTTTTATTTATTTATTTATTTATTTATTTATTTATTTATTTATTTATTTATTTATTTATTTATTTATTTATTTATTTATTTATTCATTTGTTGTTGAACATAACACTCAAAGACCAATTACAATGTTCACGACTAACAAATTAATTTATAAAACATAAAGAAGGAAAAGGAACACATACACTTATTAAAAAATTTAAAAAATATATAAATAAGAGAAAGAAAAAAAGAGAAATTGAAATAAGGTGAGAAAGTAGCTTCAAATTAACTAACAACAATATTCTGTAAAATTTGATAACAAATAATTCTGTATTTAGAGAAATTAATATTGAAAATATCAACATTAAGATGAGGATGTAATTTATTGTATAACTGTAACATTTGGAAACCTGGGGAATTTTTGTGGGATTCAGTATTTGTCCTTGGTATGTAAAATAAATTTCGAAATTTCGTATTAATCTTAGGTGAATATAATGTTATTGTAATAAAATAAACCAACATAGTTCAACTTATTGTTAATAATTTCATAAAGAAAGTATAAAGATTGACAATTTCGTCTAATTCGCAAACTAGTAAAATGGAAATTTTGAAGCATTGTAGTATAACTCTCATAAGTAGGATCATTATTATAAAGTCTGTAACATAACCATTTTAGAAATTTATTTTGAATTTTTTCTAGTAACAGAATATACTCGTTAGTAACTGGGTTCCAGATAACAGCAGCATACTCTAATTTAGATCGAAAAATGGAATTATACAAAATTATTATACTTTTGACTTTAAATTTACAAGAATTTCCCATAACAAAACCTAAAGTTTTATAGGACATATTTATAATATTATTAATATGACTATGAAATGTAAAATTACTCCTAAATAGTATACCTAAATCTTTATGTTCATTTTCTGCTGGTAAAACTTTTGCCTCTATTTTATATGAAAATTTAATTGTATTTTTCAATCCAGGAAAGGTCATTTGTATACACGTATTAATATTAAATAACAATTTATTATTATTAATACTCCAAACATGTTAGTTTGTAATATCTGTTTGAAGTATTTTACAATGTGATATAGTAGTTTTGATTTCTTTATACAATTTAATATCATCCGCAGATAATAAAATTTTAGAATGTTGTACACAATTCACAATATCATTAAGAAACAATAATAGTACATTATGCAACGAGCCTATAATGATAGTAATTAAGAAGCGAGTATGGATGTTTATGAAACGAGCGCAAGCGAGTTTCATAATTTTCATACGAGCTTCTTAATTACCATTATAGGCGAGTTTCATACGACTTTTTATGCTCGACCATATTTCTAACTTGAAATTATTCAGATGTATACATTTTATTTGTATCTGACAAGATCGAAGTGACCTTGTTCTAGGTTGTGAATTGTGATATGTGCGCAGACGCGAAAGTATTGATTTTTTCCAAGCAACAATAATGTCATTGACCTTGATGTAATCCCGTTAAACTTGATATAACCTTGATTATTGAATTCGACATTGAAAAACGAGATGAAAAATTGAATTTATTTGAATATTATTTACAATTAATGCTAATTATTATAGTAATAGAACATAACCTTCTGCGACAGTATTGGATTTCCAGCCTCCGTGACTTTTCGCTAATTCTCTTTCGATTGCATATCCGAGAACAATCGATACTTGCGGTTTTATGACGGTACAAAGCTGACTTGTCATTGGCTGAACACCTGTAAGCTGAGTTGTCATTGGCTGAACACCTGTAAGCCGAGTTGTCATTGGCTGAACACCTGTACTTTAATGAGTAGGGGTACTTTAATGGCATGCATTAAAGTACTGCTACCAGGTGTATAATTACTACATTTCGGCATGATCGAGCAAAAAAACAATAATGGACCAAGATTGGAACAACATTATCTTAAGAAATGGCATGTGAATTTCATACTTCAAGTGTCAACAACACCCATGCCAGACAGTTATTTGTTTCTCATGAAAATGTATGTTTTTGGACTATGGTTGTTTTCCAAAAAAAAAAAAAAAAAAAAAAAAAAAAAAAAAAAAAAAAATTAATTGTACAACAGGAAAGTAGAAGTCTGTAACAAACGTATTTTCATTTGCTTCTCCCCTGCTTTAAAGAGCAGGAAAGAAATTATTCAAAATGTAGAAAAATATAGTAGGTTCGCTTATACAGAGTCATCATTTTATTTTTACTAACATTTTTAATATTAACCTGGTCATATCTTTGCTACCCCCTTCAACGACTGGAGTTCGATGGTACTGGCGTAAAATACAAACAAATCACTTTACTTGGTATAGGAGGGAAGGAAAGTAGTTCATCCATCTACGTAAACAAGGAATTATCGAGATTTTGAGTATGATAATTTTCATTAGGTTTCTGTTTAATCAAAATACAGTACAGTATTAAAAAAGAGTGTTTTTACTAACGAACTGAGCTATCCATTCGGACATATTCATTATGCAGTGTATATTATACTGTCTACAGCACATTAACGTACAATTTAGAGAATGAAGTTAAATTGAAAAATAATCATAATATGGATATTTAAACACATTTTTGAAAATGGTGGCCGTTCATTTCGATACATGCTTCAGTTCTTTTGTGCACATTGTTGCACTATAGACTATTGTACCTAATTCCAATTACCAGTTTCGTTCTTCGTACTAGTAACGCATGTGGCAATAGTTCCGTAATTAATCTATAAAAGATTACCTGACGTACTGTAAATTCAATCTTCACTTCTGCCCGATCCGAAAAGAAAAAATTACTTAGACATGCTATCTACTTTCAATCCAAGTAGTTACGTCGCAGGGTCGTAGAAAGGAAGGAGGTCCTTTTGTTTAAGTTAATTTTAAACAGTTGTATAATATTACGTAGACGCCCAATTCCTAACAGAAATTAATGTTTTCAGAAAAGAGCTAAGACAGCCCAGCCATTAGCCTTTACAGAGAGGCGAGCAGAAGTAGGTGGGGAAAATCGGGATGAGACGTAGGCAAACGGACGACAGTACCTGTACGAAAATATGATTCAATATTGAAAACTCTTTCGTCACTGAAAAACGCGAATAGATTTATGGAACGTACTATACTCACTAACTCCGTACTGTTTAGTATCACCGTAAGGCACTTTGACTGCATACGCGGCCTTGGTTCTGTGTGGAGGGCGATTGGAAGTTTACTAATAGAGGTGGTGGGAGTGAAGTACATTCAAAAACTCAGGTACAATAAAAATTGAAGTAAAAATAAAATGATGTCCCTGTATAAATCAACACAAGTAACACAAGCACTAGTGGGACATGCAGGGTACTGTTCCAAGAATTCAATACGCTGGGTTAAATCGTCAGCTGAACGCAATATGAGTGAGTGATTGATTGACGGGTGATCTGGTTGTGTAATAGTGTATCATTCCTAGCGTGGAATTACCTAATTGTGCTTGGGATAGACTATCTCAGCCGCACGGGTTTTTCCCTCTGTTAATTACCTGCGCTTAGCAACGGTCATTTGCATGTTGAATGATTACCTGCCAACATGTCTCTCGCACATCTCTCTCCAATCCATACGAACATTTTTGGAATTCAAATGAATCAATATTCAATTTTTGCATGTTCATTTTGTTACTGTGATCATGTTCCCGAAAGACGAAGTTTGCATTTTGGTAAATTAAAAATATTTATTGTGATGATATGTATTCAAAAAGTGAAATTGCATATTCAGTGGTCTTCGCTGTAGCTGAAGTGATAGATAGAACTTCTCCAAAATTCACTAGGCCTAACTTTGATTCCCTGTAAGAAAGAGGATACTTTCTTCTTCCCATCGCTCGGAATGGGAACATTTCTCTAATTTTATGTATTTATTTTTTACGCGTGTACGAAGTCCAGTAAGCAACCGACGTAGCTGAGTCAGCTAAGGAGCTTGCCTGCCGATCCGAAGTTACGTTCAGGCGCGGGTTCGATTCTCGCTTGGACTGATTACCTGGTTGTGTTCTTTCAGAGGTTTTCCCCAACCATAAGGCAAATGTCAGGTAATCTATGGCGAATCCTCGGCCTCATCTCACCAAATATCGTCTCGCTATCACCAATTCCGTCTTTATACTCATCTTCCTATACTGCAGAAATACCTCGTCTCTGGAATTCGTTACCTAATGACGTCAGGGACTGCCGGACTTTATTACGATTCAAAATTAAATTGGAAAATTTTGTCTTAGTTAATGTTTTTAGGTATTGCTAGAAGTATTGATTTGTGTTTTTTTTTCTTTTTCTTTTTAATCTAGATTAAAATTCCAAGTTTCTTGTTTATGTTAGTTAATTAGTTAGGATATAATTAATTATGATATTTAATCAGTCATTTAAAGTTTGTGTGACTGCAACCTGTGTATATTTTTGTGTGGCTTTACTTTGTTTATAGTGTTTTTCTCTCTCTCTCTTTATTTCTTGTGTAGCTTTATTTCGTATATAGTGTATTTTTTTCTGTTTATTTCTATTATTGTATTTGTATTCCTGGCGTTGTGGAAGAGAAGGCCTGATGGCCTTAACTACACCAGAATAAATAAATAAATAAATAAATAAAAATAAATAAAATAAATTCCATCGATGTTAAATAACCTCGTAGTTGATACAATGTCGCTAAATAACCAAGTAAAAAGAAAGAAGTCTAATATTTTATGATAATAATGGTCTGTTCAGCGCAAAAGTAAATAACACGCAATCAGCTGCGTGAAAAGCAAGATACTATTTTCAGTACTGAACCAAGTATAATGCTGTACCCATGTGAAATAAAATTTAAAAAATCCTATATCTTTTACAGAAAATAAAACGTGAATAAAGTGAGCCTATTGATGCATCACAGGAAAAACGGATATAATTTCTTACAAACGAAGGTACACAGTGAGACAGAAATGCAATACAAGGCAAAGGTTTAAAGAACAATGCATATATGTGAACTGTATAGATCGTGATTGTATATAGTTCTGAAAATAACATTCAAATGAAAGATCAACGTACTAGACAAGGTATGACACAATGGAACAGCACTTGGTAAACTAAATACCTGTAACACTGAAACTTATTTCATGGCGATGTAAATTTAGGATAATGAACGAGGATAACAGTTAAAAATAGATCCTAGAAATGACATTTTTATGCCAAAATACAGAACCACGGACTGCACAATGATGTCAGCGACACAAAAGGCATTCTCATCTGCGTGCCTTTCTTTGTTTCCTCCTCCCCTCTTTCCATCCCTCCCTTTTTACTTCAATACGTATATCTCTTTTTTCTTCAGCCAGGAGTTGCTTCTGTTCGTCTGCAATTTCTTCTCTCCGTCAGCATTTATTTCTGTCTATCAGTATTATTCTTTCTGTCCGTCGGAATTTGTCTGTCAGCATTTTTTTTCTGTTGTTTGAACATTTCTTTTTCTCATATCACTGACACCACAAATCAATATTTTCTATTAAACTACTTAAGTAATTATAGTCAAAATACATCAACTTTTATTTCTGTCCGTCAGCAATTTTTACTCCCCGTTAGCAGTTCGTCCTGTCCGTCAGCAATTTCTTCTCCCCGTTAGCAGTTCCTCCTGTCCGTCAACAATTTCTTCTCTCAGTTAGCAGTTCCTCATATCCGTCAGCAATTCCTTCTCTCCGTTAGCAGTTCGTACTCTCCGTCAGCAATTCCTTCTCTCCGCTAGCAGTTCGTCCTGTCCGTCAGCAATTCCTTCTCTCCGTTAGCAGTTCGTACTGTCCATCAACAATTTTTTCTCTCCGTTATCAGTGTCTCATGTCCGTCAGCAACTTCTTTCCGTTAACAGTTCGTCCTGTCCGTCAGCAATTCCTTCTCTCCGTTAGCAGTTCCTCATGTCCGTCAGCAATTTTTTCTCTCCGTTAGCAGTTTGTCATGTCCGTCAGCAACTTCTTCTCTCCGTTAGCAGTTCGTCCTGTCCGTTAGCAGTTCCTCCTGTCCGTCAGCAATTTTTTCTCTCCGTTAGCAGTTTGTCATGTCCGTCAGAAACTTCTTCTCTCCGTTAGCATTTCGTCCTGTCCGTTAGCAGTTCCTCCTGTCCGTCAGCAATTTTTTCTCTCTGTTAGCAGTTTGTCATGTCCGTCAGCAATTTTTTCTCTCTGTTAGCAGTTTGTCATGTCCGTCAGCAATTTTTTCTCTCTGTTAGCAGTTTGTCATGTCCGTCAGCAATTTTTTCTCTCTTTTAGCAGTTTGTCATGTCCGTCAGCAATTTTTTCTCTCTGTTAGCAGTTTGTCATGTCCGTCAGCAATTTTTTCTCTCTGTTAGCAGTTTGTCATGTCCGTCAGCAATTTTTTCTCTCCGTTAGCAGTTCGTCCTGTCCGTTAGCAGTTCCTCCTGTCCGTCAGCAATTTTTTCTCTCCGTTAGCAGTTTGTCATGTCCGTCAGCAACTTCTTCTCTCCGTTAGCATTTCGTCCTGTCCGTTAGCAGTTCCTCCTGTCCGTCAGCAATTTTTTCTCTCCGTTAGCAGTTCCTCATGTCCGTCAGCAATTTTTTCTCTCCGTTAGCAGTTCGTCATGTCCGTTAGCAGTTCCTCCTGTCCGTCAGCAATTTTTTCTCTCTGTTAGCAGTTTGTCATGTCCGTCAGCAACTTCTTCTCTCCGTTAACAGTTCGTCCTGTCCGTCAGCAGTTTCTTCTATACGTGAACTCTTTTCTCTCTCCGTCGGCATTTATTTCTGTCCAAGAGCATTTCTGTCCATCACCATTATTCGTTCCGTCCGTCCATTTCTTTCTGTCAGCCAGCATTTCTTTCTACCAGTCAGCATTTCTTCTTTTCGTTGGACATTTCTTTCTTTCAGTCTTTCAGCATTCCTTTTTCTTTCAGCACTTCCTTCTGCCAGTTGTTGTCTTTGTTCGTTTGGATTTCCTACTGTCTTCCCACAGTTCCTTTTCCCCGTCAAGATTTATTTTTTATCCTCCAGTATTTCCTTCTTGCGTCAATAACTGCTTTATATTTTCAATATTTTAATCCGTCAGTCAGCAGTTTTCTCCGTCAATAGTTATTAATGTTTGTCGATATGTCTTTCCCTCTATGGGCATTCGTATGTGGCTGCCGGCATTCCTTTCTGTCCATTAGCATTTATTGTGTCAATAAGCTTTTGTTTGTCTATCAGAATGTCTTTGTATTTATCAATATTTATTAGTATCTATCAAATATTTATTTTTAGCTAACATAATTTGTTTGTATCAAAGTTTTTTTTTTTAATCTATCAAATATTTATTTGTAGCTATCACAATTTCTTTGTATCTATGAACATTTATTCGTGTGTATTTTATTTTTTTATTTTAGTAGGTTATATTACGACGCTTTATCAACATCTTAGGTTATTTAGAGTCTGAATAAGATGAAGGTGATAATGCCGGTGAAATGAGTCCAGGGTCCAACACCGAAAGTTACCCAGCATTTGCTAATATTGAGTTGAGGGAAAACCCCGGAAAAAACCTCAACCAGATAACTTGCCCCGACCGGGAATTATTCGTGTCTAACTACATTTATTTTCATTTTGTTTATTTCTCTTCTTTCTTACCCTCTTCTCTTCATTTCTTCTCGATATTTCAGGCCAAGGTTATCATTGACCTGAAGCCACATCTGGTCTTTCTTGATCAAAAGTTACATCCAAATACTATAAAATCTCTACGCTGACACAATACAAGTGTACTATTATTGATTATATTGATATATTTATTTCTACAACTCATATTTGGTAATGGGTCGCCACCACATCTCTGTATTCGTGCTTCCCATTACCTTCTAATTACAATAACACATACAAACTTTCATTGACGTGTGCAGTCATCTTATTTTACCTTTGTTACCCCTATTACTATAATACCTACCCTCAATTTGCTTTCTAACCTCACCCCTTAAAATTTTCTCTTCTTTCTAATGAACACCTCACCACTTTTATCAGTGTACTATTAACAACAGTGTAAAATCATACCGTCATTTCCCACAAGTATGATCCTGGAATACAACTACGGTCTACGATACAACCATTCAAAGATCATTGTAGAAGTAACATTAGACCGTTCGTAGATAGCTGCAGTGACTTGACTTCAAACTAGAGTACAGCAAAAATATAGATAAACGAGGCACTACGTTATGGACAGGCTTCGAGATTTTGGACCCGATACAATAAGTTTACTGTGCATGCACTATAGGCTGTTGACTCGCTGCAGGTAGATCAGGGCTGGGCAGCAAGAGCGGATTCTACTCTCTAACGGGGAGCCATATGATTTCTCTTCGTCCCCTTTCTTCCCCGCCGAACACCGCGCAGCGTTGATTCAGTGACGGATGAATATTAACCGTCCCCGTTTAGAGTCTGCATCCGCTCCCGATGCCCACCCCTGAGGTAGATAGAGATGTGTTGAGGTAACAACATTGCTATTTAGAGTAGAGTACGGTAGTATGGGGAAACACACATATGTACATTCTGAAAGTAAATATACATTACACAATGATAATGTAAAAAATATGTGAAAAGCATTTATTCTCCTGTCTTTTATAAGCATTTGTGTTTAATTATACACAGTGTTAATGGTGGAAATAAGCATGTAGCAATTTTAATTTTTTCATTTATCCTATTGGTCGTCTTTAGGAAGTGCAGTTACAGTACCGAATTGCAATGTACTACAAGATACATTCTCAGTGTCTCAAACGTAAATCTTTTTCGGTTATCTGCCAAAGTTTGTACTGTAGAAAGCTGCGCTCTACGTCGCATATGACGTGATAGGAGCAAAACGAAAAAACCTAACATCATTGCAGTCTGTAAGAGACAGTCCTTTATTCTCGGGTGACTCTATATCCACTAATTTGCTGTTTATGTTACACAATATTCCATATCCGTTATTTTTACATAAAATTGATTTCCACTTCCGTTTTACACGTTCAGTAATCAGTGTACTTGATGTGTCATTAATTATCTGCATCATTTTCTAAATTAATTTGAGGGCTTCCGGCATCTCTTACTCTGACTTTTCTAACCGTGTAATAATTTCAGACACAGTTTCTATGAAAACCAAATTATTCGTCAGAACCTTCAAATCCAGAGCGTTTTCCTTTGCGTATTTGTTGGCATTCATTCTACAGTACCCCCACCCACTGTACGCTTTACCACTATACTGAGTACGCCGTTATGCGGATTTCCCACTGAACTGCTCTATCGGGTCCGAAGTCTCGAAGCCTGGTTATGGAGTACAAAATTTTAATGGACCATAGTTATGGGAAATGACGTTACCCTAAGTTGGTCTCGAACCAACGAATGTGATTTCCACACAGCTTCGAAGCCGTCTGCAGCACATCCGTGAGTATTATGTAACCGCACGACATTGGAAGACGTCTATGAACCTGATCTGGAATCGTAATTTTGTTATTAGTCATTCTTTGTCACCCGGATGTTTGGAGGTGCCAAAAAATACAAAATAAATTTCGTAAAGTTTTCAATTAATGTATTAAAAGGCGACTATACTTTTTAGAGTTGTTATTTTGGCTAGTAATCAGTCCACAAAAGGAACTTCGTACAATAGAGGTCCTGGAAGGCAAAAAGGGGCGCCATGATAGAGAAAATGAGAGATGCACAAAAACGCTGACTCTTTATTCAGCGCTGCCGCGAGAACCGGACAGACTATTTATCACGGCCTCCTGACAAGCTGAATCACTCCAGGTTACTAAACTACGGGGGATTAGCACTTCTGGCCCCATCATCGGACCCCTCAGGCCAATATTAGTCCTAACTAACAGAATTGCTGCAAGGATGTCCAATCGATATCCAGCACACCAAAGATTCCTTGGAAAACCATTCATTAATCTTCCAACAATGTCCGTGTCCCATGCTTTCTAACAAATTTCATTAATACCAAGCAAGAAGTCTAGTTCTGGAACCAAAACAGCTGAATTCCACGCTGTAGTGTGTCGTAACAGTAATCCAGCCTCTGGATTATGTAGAAAGTTTGGAGGTTCAGAATTTATGTTTCAATTCTGCACGCTTCACAAATTTAACAGTCACTTGTTAAATGCAGGGACGTCATTTTATTTTTTACTTCAATTTTTATTGTACCTGAGTTTTTAACGTACTTCACTCCCACCCCCCTCTACTTCCAACCGTCTTCCACACAGAACCAAGCGTATACAGTCAAAGTCGCCTTACGGTCTTAGTAAACACTACTGAGTGAGTATAGTACGTTCCAGAATAGTAATATGCGTTACAAGAGCGGTATGTTGAAGTTCTCATGTTTTGAAAAAGCGAAACGTAGTTGAGCTTTTTTAATTTCCGAGAATTGAAAGGAAACATACCGCTTGTGTATCGTACATTATTTTGTGCGAAGATCGTTTATTACATACCCGAAAGAGATATTTCTGATTAGTTGCAATGAAGTCTCCATCTTGGTTTCCGTTCAATGACGGCAAACTTGCAAAACAAAAATATCTATCTTCAACATTGTTGCTTTAAAATGTTTTCTGTGTTTACTATACTCCAGCAGGCCGTGATATACGGCTGTCTTTTTTTCCCCCAGTCTATAAATGCGAACTTAAAACAAACGGTAGGGTTATGTAATGATTTATTTTTCATTTTAATATTTTAGCAATATTATTTGTATAACATATTGCAGTAATAACATCGGCATCTGGAATCTTGTTGATTTTTTCACGGCTTCCTTAATCGAATGCAGTAACTTTAGTGGAGTTGTAGATCTTACTTAATTTTTGCACATATTTAAAAACAATAATTAACAGTGCAATTTAGGTGAAATTTCAGTGGTAAGTTTCCAATTTATAATTATTACTATATTGAACGTGTCTAAAAATAATATGTTAAAAGCCTAAAGCAGTAAAATCAATATGTCACTTAAGCGGTAAGAAGAGGGAAATTGTTATGTGTGTTAGGTTGGGAATACTGAATGTGGAATTTCACACTTTCCGCGGATTGGTTATGTGCGGAAACCAAGCAAACACGCACGATCTCGCACAAATATATATTATATTACCTGTTGTTCTATATGGTGTGAAACTTGGACTCTCACTTTGAGAGAGGAACATAGGTTAAGGGTGTTTGAGAATAAGGTGCTTATGGAAATATTTGGGGCTAAGACGGGTGAAGTTACAGGAGAATGGAGAAAGTTACATAACACAGAACTGCACACGACATAATTAGGAACATTAAATCGAGACGTTTGAGATGGGCAGGGCATGTAGCACGTAAAGGCGAATCCAGAAATGGACATAGAGTGTTAGTTGGGAGGCCGGAGGGAAAAAGACCTTTGGGGGGCCGAGATGTAGGTGAGAAGATAATATTAAAATGGATTTGAGGGAGTTGGGATATGATGATAGAGAATGGATTAATCTTGCTCAGGATAGGGGCCCATGGCGGGCTTATGTGAGGGCGGCAATGAACCTCCGGGTTCCTTAAAAGCCAGTAAGTAAGTAATGGAATTTTATTTTATTTTATTGTTAAGCTTAATATAATATGGACTGTTTTATATGAAATATGGAAAATAGGCTATATGGAAATTAATTAATATGTGTACTAAACTTCGAAATATGGAGAAATAAAAGTAGCGTTTTTCAACTCTACACATTGTGAAACATGAAGATAATGCAAAATGTAATTGGTATTAACTTTGTTAGTAAATATGTATTTAGATAGAAACCCTTTCCCTGCTTTTAAATTCACATTTATCATTATTATTAACGGTATGCCATACCAACTCATTTCCCAGTTTCGTATGCGGAACCGACTCATAACGACTCACTTAGAGATGGGAACGATATATCGCGAAGTACCGATATTTTCGTTTCGATATATCGGTATCAAAATTTTGATTCAATATATCGTATAATATATCCATTTTCCCATAAATTTATCGGTTTTTTGTGAAATTATTATCATTATCATCAAGAACAATTTCCACACTAGACAACTCCGATAATTCCCGAGAGATGGCGCTAGTGAAGGTGGACAGTTATATAATTGTGCAACCTTGAAATATCCAATACAATCAATGCCTTGCTCTGATTGGCTGGACTGGAATTCGAATGCAAACTGTTCAATATGCAGCATCTTATTCAAAATGCAGTGTGTGCGAACGTGAGGCAGACGGGAGGTTTATCTACTACTGTTTTGATATTGTTATTAATGTTCTCCAAGGAGCAACTCTCACCCTGAAAGGGAACCGTCTGAGCTCAAAACGGGTAGGCCTATCAAAACTTATCCATATTCTGAAATGGAAAGAAATATAAGGATTTAATACCGATGTGACAACCTAGTTTTGACATTCTGTTTTCCTATTATATCTTCTAGTGCATAAAAATTCTATCCCTATAATCATCACCATCGTTGTTTGGAATGTTGGAGTGTAACAATAACTTGCAATGGGAACTTACTATAGAAGGATTGTATCAAATCAACTGCGAAGTTTGTTAAAACTGTAACATTTTAGGTATGGTTTACTTATATTATTTAAAAATAATTACAAGTTCTGTTGACTTACATTTAAAAATGATTACGTTGTTAGGTAGAAAAGAGCATTGGATTGAATCCTACATTACATTAGAATAACTGAATCGTCTTCCAATATCAAATACTCAACCGTGTGGCGTTCACTTAACCCTTTCCCCATTATAAGCTCCCTTGCCTCCACCATAATTTTGATTTAGGTTAGGACCTACATCATATCGTATTTGAAAATGTTTTGTTTATTGTTACAATTTCACATTTATGCTTTTGACTGTTATGATGTTAATTTCAAAGGTAAAAAGAAAAATTAAAAATTAAGTAATTTTATTGTAATACAGTAAATATACATCTAAAAATGAAATTTGCTTACGGAGTAGCTATAGCCTATATCTATAATCGTTCGATATATCGATATAATTTCTTCAATATATATCGATTATCAAAGTTAGGTTTGCAATATATTGCAATATCAATATATTTAAATTATTTCCGCCATCACTAGACTCACTTCAAGCACTGCGGTAAAGCCCCGCACTACAGGCTCAACTCTTCAATACAATCTGGCTGGTTATCTATACTAATAATAAATCTGTAGCCGAAATTTTTCTGGTAATTTTCGATTTTCCAAAAATAATTGGTGTTAACATATATAATTAACCACCCTGAAACCGAAAATCGCTTTTTTGAAATTTTTGTTTCTATGTCTGTCTGTATGTTTGTTACCTTTTCACGCGATAATGGCTAAACCGATTTATATGAAAATTGGAATATAAATTAAGTTCGTTGTAACTTAGATTTTAGGCTATATGGCATTCAAAATACTTTATTTAAAAGGGGGGTTATAAGGGGGCCTGAATAAAATAAATCGAAATATCTCTTTTATTATTGATTTTTGTGAAAAATGTTACATAACAAAAGTTTCTTTAAAATGATTTCCGATAAATTTTATTCTTTACAAAATTTTGATAGGACTGATATTTAATGAGATAAATGAGTTTTAAAATTAAAATAACGCCATCTAAGACGGTGCAATGAAATAACGAATGACTTCGTCTACCAGGGGCCTTGGACAGCAACAATCGAAAGCTATTAAACTTAGCCTACAGACAATGTTTCTGTGTTTGTATGAAGTAATATCGGAAGCTAAATTAACCGATTTGTATAATTAATTATTATTTCACCATTGGAAAGTGTAGTTTCTCTAGATGGACATACTGCTATAATGTTATTACAGGAACTTCTTAGTAAATCGAGGACAGGTAAGATTAAAATAGCTTCCTATGCACAGAACATTTCATAGGATTTTTTGTACATTCGTTTTCTATATTTCTTAAAATAATATTTATGTACACACTCATTTTAATCTCAGAGAATTAACGAACAACGAGAGTGTATTGATTTAGTATGCAGTAATAGTACGTTAGCTTATAATTCAAATTTTAAATATGCTCAATCGAATCGTGTTAAAATATATAAAATAGACTATATATGCAATAAATGCAATGCAAAAAAAAATTGGGTAATGAGCCAAGCAGATTATGTTGCGCTGTTGTAAAAGTTGTTGCTTCTGAGATTCAAGAGCCCCGACAACAAATTAAAAACTTTCTTATCGGAGTACATCCGTTATCAACGCACTTTTATATAATATAATATAATATAATATAATATAATATAATATAATACAATATAATATAATATAATATATACTAATAATAAATATGTAGCTGAAAATTTTCTGGTAATTTTCGCTTTTCCACAAAAAATTGGTGTTAACATGTATAATTATTCATCCTGAGACCGAAAATTGCTTTTTTGACATTTTTGTTTATATGTCTGTCTGTCTGGATGTTTGTTACCTTTTCACGCGATAATGGCTGAACGGATTTCGATGAAAATTGAAATATAAATTAAGTTCGTTGTAATTTAGATTTTAGGCTATATGGCATTCAAAATACTTCATTTAAGGGGGCCTGAATTAAATCGAAATATCTCGCTTATTTTTGTTTGTTTGTTTTTTTTTTTTTGTGAAAAATGTTACATAACAAAAGTTTCTTTAAAAATGATTTCCGATAAGTTTTATTCTATGCAAAATTTGGTAGGTCTGATAGACTTCTAAAATAACAATACAATACGTTTTCACCGCCGCCTCATATTGTAGCGTTGTTGTTCCTGCAGTAATTCCCATGTGCAAAATATAAAATTTTTGAGTAGGAAGAAAAAACACATTTATTCATTCCATGGCAATGGTACATAGGAGATCGTGAATTCTTACATTTTCGAAAGAAAGAAATATAATTACATATCACTGTTTATGCTGTATCACTATTTAAGTTATTTGAAGGTTTCAGAACCATAGTGGGCCAAGCGCCATTTACTGAAGACGTAGAAAGAATGGTTAAAATTAAGTTATTGCCATAATTCAATGGAAACATATAGCAAGTAATATAAAGTTTACACATTAGAACTAAATGATATGTCAATCTTCATTAAACTATAGTTGCGTGTAATAACAAATAAGAAACATGTTAAAGGAATTGTCATTGCACCAAATGAGTGCTCTCTGGACCAAAATGATCGCAATTTAATTATTTAAATACAATTTCAATTAAGTAACATATTAAACGATTTGTCCTTCTAACAAACACGAATGTTCCCCGGATCAAATGTCCTATTTTAATTATGTAATTACTTTATATTTATTTCTAACAGGTACAGCGGAGCGCACGGGTACGACTAGTTCTCAATAAATTTCTATCCATCAATGTACTCATTCTTAAAGCCCATTCACAATGAAAATTAAACAAAACCGTAACATAAACGCAGAAGTTTGCGGCCAGGATATGAAATGGGATCATTCACAATGATTCACATAAACACTGACATTAACATTGCCGTTAGATGTTAACATGAAAGTTTGGGAACTCCAAACTTGTGCTTACGTGATTTGCAAACAGTACACAATCGTGGAGTGCTGAAGTATACGACAGAATATGAGGAAATGACGTCGTTGTTATGTTTCCAAGGTTACCAAGTATCTTTGCGGTTATGTTTATGTTCCCATCATGAATGATGTGGTTTTACCGTAACGTTTATACATTCTTAAGTTAACGCTTACGTTGTGTTTAATTTTCATTGTGAATGGGCCTTTATTCTATTACAGCCGAAAATTAATGACGCAGCTTTTGTTGTGTTGGCAGTACGTATCTCAAGATGTCAGTCAACGTTACATCGGGTAATCTCTCCGCAAGTCGCAGGCCATAAACAGCGTTACAGAACCATTGTTCCGTCCTCAAGGTCAGAGAGAGCGCGCACAGTTCAGGTGTTCGAACTCCGAGCGAGGAGCTGTGCAGTTCAGCTGCCCAGATTTTATTGCAGCTCTAGAATTATCAGTATTAACACTAACTTCACAGACACTGTCACTGAGCTCTGCTTAAACGCTTTCTGTGAAGTTAATATAGGTATAATTTACCTCTGATTGAGATTCTGGTTGATATGTAGCCTACATCTATTATCAGGCAATACATTCACTTGACGATGTCAGAGGAAGAACAATGTATGCCTTTGAAGTCTGGACAGTGGAATATGTAGCTAATAGGCGATGTATGCAATGGAGAGGGAAAGGAATGGCCACCCTATCCTATTACTAGGCTTAAGGACTTTACTAATAGACGGTAGTATATTATACACACTATTTAAAGGGTGTATTTGATATTTTATTATTTGAAGTGTTGTATCAGCGAGGAAGTGTGTTGTGTCAGTGAAGTGTGAAGTGTGTAGTGTCAGTGAAGTCTATTGTGTAAGTGAAGTGTGTTTGTGTCAGTGAAGTTCTATAGTTCATAGTGGCTGTGCAAAGTATTTGAACAGTGAAATGGTTCTGAAGTGTTAGTGAAATCAGGATAGAATCAGGGAGTTGATAGCGAAATAAGTGTAGTGCCGAAATGTACTTGTGCAGGTATGAACTTAGAGTTAAGATACAAATTAGATTTACTTTAAATGTTATTTTAAGTGTTCGTGCTTCATTTAATTAGGATGCTCCTTGTTGTTATTATTATTATTATTATTATTATTAATTATTTTTGTTTTTTATTAGTTGTGTTTATTATTAATAGTCATTATTGATGTAATTAGTTACCACTGCCACCGGGTATATACCCATTTGCAGTGTGAATAAATACATACATACACTATCTTCTGGCCTAGTTGCCTTAAGAGTGATGCCTTATTGGTGTTACTTATGAGGTTCAACTCTGTCTTCAGACAGTTGACTAAACAACAACAACAACAATAGGCGTAGGTATAATATCTTGTTCATGGTAACTGCAGTCCTGAAATTTATTGTTCTGTCTGAGATTTCGTAAATCATGCAGTCTGTAACGACAAAAACGACAACTCTAATAATAATAACAGTAATAATAATAATAATAATAATAATAATAATAATAACAATAATAATAATACTCACTTACTGGCGTTTAAGGAACCCGGAGGTTCATTGCCGCCCTCACATAAGCCCTCCATTGGTCCCTATCCTGAGCATGATTAATCCAGCCTCTACCATCATATAATAATAATAATAATAATAATAATAATAATAATAATAACAATAATAACAATAATAATAATAACAATAATAATAATAACAATAATAATCATAATAATAATAATCATAATAATAATAATAATAATCATAATAATAATAATAATAATCATAATCATAATAATAATCATAATAATAATAATAATAATAATCATAATAATAATGATAATAATAATAATGATAATAATAAAAATCATAATAATAATCATAATCATAATAATCATAATAATAATAATAATAATAACAATAATAATAATAACAATAATAATCATAATAATAATAATAATAATAATAATAATCATAATAATAATCATAATAATAATAATAATAATCATAATAATAATAATAATCATAATAATAATCATAATAATCATAATAATAATAATGATAATAATAATAATAATGATAATAATAAAAATCATAATAATAATAATCATAATCATAATAATCATAATAATAATAATAATAATAATAATAATCATCATCATAATAATTCTAATAATTAGTGTATCAATCTTTGCGTCTGTAACAGTTGTACAGCATGATTATTCGTTTTATTATATTTTCTGTGACGTTATCTCTGTACTAATATTGTTATTAATCTACTGCTATATCAATAATATTTTGTAAAACGTTTCTACATTGACGCAGTATATAGGCGGAACACTATGTATGGACTTATCATATTATATATGTGGTAAATCAAATATTGAATAATGATTAATTAGCAATAATAACTGTATATCGAAGTTTTTCATACTACTTTATTTATAACTTCATGTTCCTGTTTTGGTACGTTCCATTGACTGTTCCATTAAACGTTTGTCATAAACGCAGAAAATAAAGCCTTATTTTTTACCGTGTGAGCAAAACATATGTGTATCTTATCTGTCGCCTTTCATACAAGATAAGACATATCGGTGAGATGACCTTGTACTGTGCTTCTATTTATTACGAGCGTATCACGACCGATATTACCTCGCTCGAGCGTGCGACATTCGACCGAGTTCAAGCGAGCGATTTAACTCCAATGCAGCACTATGACTTCCATCCTGTATGGGGTCTCATTCTCTGCTGTACACGTTTAAAAGTCTGCATTTAAAGTATTTTTAATAGTGATATTGGGAAGTGCCCTACTTATTTCATAGGAGGAGAAGGGAGTGTCAAAATATAATGAAAAAACCTTGTCCTTGACTGGAGTGGAACCCAGATCCCTCAGACATCAGCCACGCTCACAGTTGCACTGTCCATTGTGCTGAAGCGACACATTATTGTCCCAGGGGTGGATCCACGGACCCTCCGTCTGTAAGTGAATTCTGCAGTGACCGTACGAACAAAACAGAGCGCTTCATTCAATTACCGTCTCTGTGCGCGACACAATTGCATCGCCATTGTTTATTTCGTCAATACAGTTCGCCCCGCTATGCGGCAGGCCGAATAGACTGGCTAGAACTCACGGCTGCTAATAAACACGAGACATACGTACGTCATTGTTCTTTCAGCAATGCTTGCAGTAATATTATTATTATTATTATTATTATTATTATTATTATTATTATTATTATTATTATTATTCAAGTTGAACACAATTTACATGGCAGGCAACAATTTGCATATAAAGTTATTAAAATGTTACAGAAAGATGAGAAGGAAAGAGCTAATATCAATAATATCCCAGAACAAGAGTGGATAAATCATTATAAAGTATTATGGTATAAGACAGAAGAAATTTTATAAGAAATAAAACAAAATGATGATATTGATAATTCAGTAGAAGAAATTACAGAAGATGAAATAAAACATGCGATGGAGAGAATAAAAAATAGAAAATCTCCAGGACCTAACTGTATCAACACAGAATTATTAAAATACTAGCCGTACCTGTGCCTCCGCTGCACCTGTTAGAAATAAATATAAAGTAATTACATAATTAAAATAGGACGTTTGATCCAGGGAACATTCGTGGTTGTTAGAAGAATAAATCGTTTAATATGTTACTTAATTTAAATTGTATTTAAATAATTTAAATGTAGTTATTTTGGTCCAGAGAGCAATCATTTGGTGTAATGAGAATTCCTTTAACATGTTTCTTAATTGTTATTACATGTAACCATAGTTTAATGAAGATTGACATATCATTTAGTTTTAATGTGTATACTTTATATTACTTGCTATACTCGTATGTTTCAGAAGTTACTGTTATAACATTATAGCATTATGTCCATCTAGAGAAACTACACTTTCCAATGGTGAAATAATAATTAAACAATTAATTAGCTTCCGATATTACTTCATACAAACACAAACATTTTCTTAGGCTATGTTTAATAGCTTTCGATTGTTGTTGTCCAAGGCTCCTTATAGACGAAGTAATTTGTTTTTATTTCAGTACAGCGCCTTAGATAGCGTTGTTAGTGTAATTTTGAAACTCATTTATCCCATTAAATATCAGTCCTATCAAAATTTTGTATAGAATAAAACTGATCGGAAATTACTTTTAAAGAAACGTTTGTTATGTAATATTTTTCATGAAAATTAATAATAAGCGAGATATTTCGATTTATTTAATTCAGGGCCCCTTATAACTCCCCTTTTAAATAAAGTTTTTTGAATGCCATATAGCCTAAAATCTAAGTTACAACGAACTTAATTTATATTCCAATTTTCATATAAATCGGTTCAGCCATTATCGCGTGAAAAGGTAACAAACATCCAGACAGACATACAAACAAAATTTTCAAAAAAGCGATTTTCGGTTTCAGGGTGGTTAATTATATATGTTAGGACCAATTATTTTTATAAAATCGAAAATTACCAGAAAAATTTCGGCTACAGATTTATTATTAGTATAGATGGAGGTGAAGGACTGCACGCCAGATTATTGAAATATATAAATAAGTGTTGGAAAAGTACAAATTCCAAATTCATGGTATCAAGGTAATGTAATCCCAATTTTTAAGAAAGGAGAACTAAATAAATGTTCGAATTACCGAGGAATCAGTCTCCTGAATACTGCTTATAAATTACTAGCTGAAAGCACCCGGCGTTGCCCGGGTTTTCCTTTCTGCTTCTATTTTTAATTAAACTGGTTATTAAATTTTCGGAAATCTCGGAAACCTAACTATACACAACCAAAACGAATTGTCTTTACTAAGCTTTCCTCGCATATAAAGATGAATCTTTACTTAACGTCACTTACATGAATTAATGAACTCCTTAGCCAAATGTCTGCCAGGGTTAACTCAATTTAAAACAGTTGTAAATCAGCCACCGAAAAGAAAACATTATTCATCATGTGCCTGACGTTAAACTGTTGTTTTAAATTTATTTATTTACTTGTTTTTATTTATTTGTTTTTATTATTTATTTATTTATTTATTTATTCTGGTGTAGTTAAGGCCATTAGGCCTTCTCTTCCACACCACCAGAAATACAAATAAAGTAATAGAAAAATCAAACTATAAACAAAGTAAAACCCAACGAAAATATAATTCCTTCTCCTCTTTCTGATCAGTTTCAGCATCAAATCAATATACAGTATATATATATATATATATATATATATATATATATATATATAAAAAAATTTAATTTATATTGGAAGATTTTTTTACCTCTTGACCGCTGTACACCCACTTATATCATACCCAGTTCTTTTTTTTTTTTTTAATATAACTTGAAACTATATCTCATAAATTCAGAACATATTATATTTTTTCTAATTTTATGCACAGAATACAGATATAATATAAACTCGCAATAAGGCACTTTTTAACATAAAGACTAATATTCTGAGAAACATATAGGCCTACGGATATTTTATAAATTAAGAGATTTTTATTTCCACAACGCTTAACATACTAAATTTGCAACGTGAACAACAATATTTTGAGAATTAATACGTTATTTTCAGTGGGCTTATGTACAGTACATTCACATACTACATTAGCAACATGACAAAAGTATCATTGAATTGCTTATTGATATGTGTAAATTTTTTTTTTTCCACTTGTTTGTATAAAATATAGTTGAGGATGTGAAAAATACGCAGTTTTTAAGTTAACGGCTGCAACTTTGAGCGACTGTCCTTGAGCTTCATTTTAATATGGCCATTACAAATGCTAGTGGAATTCAAATTGCAGTTGCTTAAAATTGAATGAGTATCCTAGCAATACGTGGAATAAAAACATCTCCTTTTATTTTTGCAGTTAATATTGCCAATTCTATTACGTTTCGTATGAGTTTTTCACACCAATAATTCTTATCCGTGCATAATTTTGGTGGGTCAATATTTCGCAATAGTACTATTGGTTATTCATTATTAAGTAAATTATGTGGTAGCAATCCTTGTAGTTTCAAAGAATTCTAGAATTCAGTTGCATAAAACAGTTTGCTCACTATCTACAAAACTGCATCGAGGAATTCATAATACGGTCCTGGATGCGTAAAGATACTTATTGCATGAATTATCTAGCTTTAGCCTTCGCGATCTGTAACAACAATGTAATTTAATTTCGTGTTAAAATTTCCGTGGCCTCGTGAAAGTCGATGTTGAATACAACAGACAATAATAAAAGAACAATTGACTGTAGAATATTTTGTATTTTAATATTATACATGAAGATTTGATCTATTTATTTTTATATTTTATATTTTAATTAATTTAATTTCCATTTGTACAATTTTAATGTAGCCTATGTTCTTCTCCTGGTTATGAAGGTTAAATGTGCAAACTATGGCACATATCGGTCAAAGCGTGTAGATTTGTATAGAGAACATACACAAATACATAAATATATACATACCCACATTCAATTTTATATATTAAGATACACTAAGATAATCAATGCCCGATTAGAAAGAATAACAGAAACAATATTATTAAAAAATCAAAATGGTTTCAGGAAAGGGAGCAGCTGTATAAACAATATATTTGCAGTGGATCAAATAATAGAAAAGAGAAGAGAATATAATTTGCAGATACACATAGCCTTTATAGATTTAGAAAAAGCATACGATAGGGTAAAGAGAAACCTACAATGGGAAATATTAGAAAAGAAGGAATACCCCAGACATTTAATAAAAGTATTACAAAATATATATAAAGCATCTAAAATAAGGATAAGATTAGGAAATGGACAATTTTTTAGAAGAAATGAAAGTTAACAGTGATCTAAGACAATGATGCAATTTGTCTCCGCAGTGTTTTAATATACATATGGATGAAATTTTTAGTGAAATAAATGGGAAATTAACTTCAGGACGGTCAGCGCGTCTGGCCGCGAAACCAGGTGGCCCGGGTTCGAATCCCGGTCGGGGCAAGTTACCTGGTTGAGGTTTTTTCCGGGGTTTTCCCTCAACCCAATACGAGCAAATGCTGGGTAACTTTCGGTGCTGGACCCCGGACTCATTTCACCGGCATTATCACCTTCATATCATTCGGACGCTAAATAACATAGATGTTGATACAGCGTCGTAAAATAACCCAATAAAATAAAAAATAATAAAAAAAAATAACTTCAGGAATTAGAATAAATAGGAATAATACAATGCATATGCTACCCTACGCTGATGACATTATAATAATACAAGAAACAGAAAATTATTTGAAGAAAAATGTTTTTGATTTGGGAAATGTGTTAGAAAAATATGGACTTAAAATTTCAATTAATAAAGTGAAAATAATGGCCTTTCAAGGAAAGTACCCTCATAGCTCCAAAATAGTAATAAACGATATATTACTGGAACAAGTACAAAAATTTAACTACCTAGGATATAATATAACTTATAAATGTAATCAAGATCTACATAATAAAGTAAGTAAATTCCAGAACAATAATTGTTCTGGAAAAACAATTATTGTGGAATATTAGCAAGAACATCTAAAAGAAAAACAAGAAAGGAAACTAGTTTAAAATTTTATAAAACAGTGACGATTCCAACGTTAACATATGGTTGTGAAACATGGGCGATAAAAGAAAAAGAATGGGATAAGATAAATGCGGTAGAAATGCGATACCTAAGAGCTATTAAAGATGTACAATAATGGATGAAATAAAAAATGAAGAAATAAGAGAAGAATTAGGCAATGTCCAATAAATGATAATCTAAAACAATATAGAGATAGATGGAGAAATCATTTGCAGAAGATGAATAAAACTCGTTACCGTAAAATGACATATGATTATCAACCACCTGGGAGAAGAGACGTTGAAAGACCGATGAAGAGATGGGGAGAGACATGAGACCGGAGATATCGCCTAATCCATGAAGAGATAATGATTATGATGATGATGATGATGATGATGATGATAATAATAATAATAATAATAATAATAATAATAATATTCCACGATTATACCAACTATTGTGAAAACAGAGTGGTAAGTTAGATCTTTATTATCAAAATACGTAGTAACATGCACAGACTTTCATCCAAAATCTAGCCTGACTGTCGAAAATAACGGTAGGCCTGCTCAACAGATTTCAGTTAAATGAAAAAGAATCCGGAAGTTTATGTTACATTTTCTAATTTCAGATCCATCCATTCTTAGTTTTCTGCTCAAGGGCAGGTCTTTCACTGCAAACCCAGCAGTCTCCAGTCCCCTATTTTCTATCTTCCTCTTAGTCTCTTAGTATCTTAATGTCGTCAATCATCTGATTTCTTCTTCTGCCCCGAGCTCTTCTCCCTTTCAACATTCCTTCAGAGTAGACAGTTTCTTTTCAACCAGTGAACCAGGCAATTCCTTTTCCTCTTTCTGATCAATTTCAGCATCATTCTTTCTTCATCCACTCTTTCCAACAACTTCATTTTGTATACTGTCTGTCTAAGAATTCCTGCATGGAAATATCATACGTACTTCAGTACATCAGAATAATATGTTATGCGTAAATAATCCGTAGTGATTTAAGACGGCGCTCATTCCGTCGGATTCCGGCCACTTAGTCACTCGTAATGAGTGCACCTCTGCACATAGTGTGTTGAACATTGTGCCACTGTCTCACATCTGTGACACAGTGCATGAGGGTTGGTCACTAGAGGGAAACTAAGAGGTGGAACTTAAACTGGGAGGATTCAATCCGGCATTGGAACTGGAACCCGGTGTGGCTTAGTGGATAAAGCGTCAGCACGTAGAGCTGAAAACTCGGGTTCGAGTCCCGGTGCTGGAGAGAATTTTTCTCCGCTAAACCCATCCTTCATCATATGGCAAGATGATATTAAAGTGCAGGTGAATATTATCTGAAAATAGGTCAAGATGACGATGGAATTGTAGTTGAAAATGACGGTTAAAGTAAAGGTGAGATGACGGTGAAAATAAAGCTGAATACATCATGAAAATATAGATGAATGTGATACGAAAATATAGGTGGACACGATATGAAAATGTAAGTGAAGATGATATGAAAATATAGCTAAAAATTATATGAAAATCTAGGTGAAGATAGTACCAAAATATAGGTGAAGGTGATAAAAAATGTAGGTGAAGGTGATAAGAAAATGTATATGAAGGTGATACGAAAATATAGGTGAAGGTGATACGAAAATGTAGGTGAAGGTGATAAGAAAATTTAGGTGAAGGTGATAAGAAAATTTAGGTGAAGGTGATACGAAAATGTAGGTGAAGGTGATACGAAAATGTAGGCGAAGGTGATAAGAAAATGTAAGTGAAGATGATACAAAAATGTAGGTGAAGATGATACGAAAATGTAAGTGAAGAAGATACGAAAATGTAGGTGAAGGTGACACGAAAATGTAGGTGAAGATGATACGAAAATGTAGGTGAAGATCCTACTAAAATATAGGTGAAGGTGACACGAAAATGTAGGTGAAGATGACACGAAAATGTAAGTGAAGAAGATACGAAAATGTAGGTGAAGATGATATAAAAATGTAAGTGATGATGATACGAAAATGTAGGTGAAGGTGACACGAAAATGTAAGTGAAGAAAATACGAAAATGTAGGTGAAGATGATATAAAAATGTAAGTGATGATGATACGGAAATGTAGGTGGTGACACGAAAATGTAGGTGAAGGTGATACGAAAATGTAGGTGAAGGTGACACGAAATTGTAAGTGAAGGTGACACGAAAACGTAGGTGAAGGTGACACGAAAATGTAGGTGAAGGTGACACGAAAATGTAGGGAAGATGATACGAAAATGTAGGTGAAGATCCTACTAAAATATAGGTGAAGGTGATAAGAAAATGTAGGTGAAGGTGACACGAAAATGTAGGTAAAGATGATACGAAAATGTAGGTGAAGATCCTACTAAAATATAGGTGAAGGTGATAAGAAAATGTAGGTAAAGGTGATACGAAAATGTAGGCGAAGGTGATACGAAAATGTAAGTGAAGATGATACGAAAATGTAGGTGAAGGTGACACGAAAATGTAGGGAAGATGATATGAAAATGTAGGTGAAGATCCTACTAAAATATAGGTGAAGGTGATAAGAAAATGTAGGTGAAGGTGACACGAAAATGTAGGTGAAGATGATACGAAAATGTAGGTGAAGATCCTACTAAAATATAGGTGAAGGTGATAAGAAAATGTAGGTGAAGGTGATACGAAAATGTAGGCGAAGGTGATACGAAAATGTAAGTGAAGATGATACAAAAATGTAAGTGAAGAAGATACGAAAATGTAGGTGAAGGTGACACGAAAATGTCTGTGAAGATGATACGAAAATATAGGTGAAGATCCTACTAAAATATAGGTGAAGGTCATACGAAAATGTAGGTGAAGGTGATACAAAAATATAAGTGAAGGTGATACGAAAATGTTAGTGACGATGATATAAAAATATAAGTGAAGATGATACGAAAATGTAGGTGAAGGTAACACGAAAATGTAGGTGAAGATGACATAAAAATGTAAGTGATGATGATACGAAAATGTAGGTGAAGATGATATGAGAATGTGATTACGTTCATGGTAGAAGCTTAGGTCAATATAATATGAAAAATGGAGCTGAAAATGATGACCATGTGCTTATTCTCCATGTAATAAGTGGGACTGCTGGTGCGTATTCGAATCCCGACTTCGCCGATAACCTGATTTCCCAAACTATTCACCAATCTCAAAGTATATTTGCTACAGCATCGTCAAACAACACTAAAAACGATTGCGAAAGTGTAGATGACGATGACAATAATGAATAAAAAGAAGAAATTTCCCTGACTGATCTTAAAAATTTGCCGAAAATGTGTAATTATGTGGTTTACTGAAGTTCATTAATATATCGCTTTAAAGCACCCTTCAAATATTCACTTTTAGCTCTGGTGTTCATGGGAACGGCGCAAAGCAATGCGAAACAATCTGGCAAATAAAAATAAACCCAATTAGCGTGAAGTGTATTTGCACTGTAAATGCACGATTGCGTGCTCGAACACAGCCATGTAGGCGACTGGGATTCAATATGGCGGGAGACGATGACAAATACCGGCCACACCTGCACAACTACAGTACATAAATCTGGAGTTACAGACTTAAATGCTTGTTTAATTTCGTGTGTGGCTCGTACACGCGTGCGGGATAATTCAACAAGTAAACCGAATTACACGAATCGTTATGTTATTACACACTTCCAGTACAGTAATTCAATAATGGCCGACAGAAAATGGCCATCGTTTTCATAGCCCATGCAGCCAGATCGAATTGCCGGCAATGGTTTTAATTTATCAGAGTCTGCGCGTTGTGACTCCCACAAAACTGATTCCATTATTTTATTTCAGCATTGCATTTGTTACCAGTTCTCAGCTGTTCAGCTTTCCAGAGGTCTTTTAAGTGTTATTTTTTACTTTAAATCTGTTTTGTGCGATATCGTGCGTATTTGCTTGGTTTCCGCACAAAACCAATCCGCGGAAAGTCTAAAATTCCACATTCAGTATTCCCAACCTAACACACATAGCAATTTCCCTCTTCTTACCGCTTAAGTGACATATTGATTTTACTGCTTTAGGCTTTTAACATATTATTTTTAGAGACGTTCAATATAGTAACAATTATAAATTGGAAACTTACCACTGCAATTTCACCTAAATTGCACTGTTAATTATTGTTTTTAAATATTTGCAAAAATTAAGTAAACTCTACAACTCCACTAAAGTTACTGCATTCGTGATGTAAGTAACATTAAGAAAGACGTGAAAAAATCAACAAACTTGCCGATGTTATTACTGCAATATGTTATATAATAATATTGTTAGAATATTAAAATGAAAAATAAATCATTACATAACCTTACCGTTTGTTTTAAGTTCACATTTATAGACTGGGGGAAAAAAAGACAGACGTATATCACGGCCTGCTGGAATATAGTAAACACAGAAAACATTTTATAGTAACAATGTTGAAGATAGATATTTTAGTTTTTAAAAGTTGCCGTCATTGAACAGAAACCAACATGGAGATTTCATTGCAACTAACTAGAAATTCGTCTTTCAGGTATGTAATAAACGATCTTCGCACAAAATAATGTACGATACACGAGCGGTATGTTTGTTTTCATGTTCTCGGAAATTAAAAAAGCTCAACTAGATTTCGTTTTTTCAGTCTTTTCCTCGAACATAAAAACGTCAACATACCGCTCTTGTAACGTATATTACTATTGCAGTTCACAATATGGTATTTGTCGCAATGCATAGGCTTAAACACTATTTATGACTCTGTTATTCTAGTGCCCTAAATATTTCACCAAATCTGGTAACGTTGGTCCGATTATCGATCTATTGCAATTGTGTATTGTTCAGCAATGGTTATCATCAATATTATAAGATTAGAATAAAGTTTGTGAGTTTTTTTTTATATTATTTTGTGATTTTGTTTGTTAAAATAAAACATGTTTGTAGATACATGTACTCCTTATTTTCGCAGTCTTTCCTTGTGTGTGTACATGTGTTCGTGCTCTTTTTTCTGTATTTGTAACTTGTACAGGTGTCTTCACAAGAAAATTGGGTTCGTACAAATTTGGTAGGCTACATTATAGGAAAAAATCTGTACAATCGGGTACAATTTTCAGAGAAATCTGGTACATTTTATTTTGTGCCAGTGGCAACACTGGGGTTCGAAAAGACGAAGTATATGATTATGTCTCGTGACCAGAATATTGTACGAAATGGAAATATAAAAATTGGAGATTTATCCTTCGAAGAGGTGGAAAAATTCAAATATCTTGGAGCAACAGTAACAAATATAAATGACACTCGGGAGGAAATTAAACACAGAATAAATATGAGAAATGCGTGTTATTATTCGGTTGAGAAGCTCTTATCATCCAGTCTGCTGTCCAAAAATCTGAAAGTTAGAATTTATAAAGCAGTTATATTACCGGTTCTTCTGTATGGTTGTGAAACTTGGACTCTCACTCTGAGAGAGGAACATAGGTTAAGGGTGTTAGAGAATAAGTTGCTTAGGAAAATATTTGGGGCTAAGCGGGATGAAGTTACAGGAGAATGGAGAAAGTTACACAACACAGAACTGCACGCATTGTATTCTTCATCTGACATAATTAGGAACATTAAATCCAGACGTTTGAGATGGGCAGGGCATGTAGCACGTATGGGCGAATCCAGAAATGCATATCTATATGCATATATG
Organism: Periplaneta americana; assembly: GCA_025594305.2. Lineage (NCBI taxonomy): Eukaryota > Metazoa > Arthropoda > Insecta > Blattodea > Blattidae > Periplaneta > Periplaneta americana. The sequence continues at coordinate 18,997,616 of JAJSOF020000036.1, read as the reverse complement.
TTAGTGGGGAGATCGGAGGGAAAAAGACCTTTAGGGAGGCCGAGATGTAGATGGGAGGATAATATTATAATGGATTTGAGGGAGGTGGGGTGTGATGATAGAGACTGGATTAATCTTGTACAGGATAGGGACCGATGACGGGCTTATGTGAGGGCGGCAATGAACCTTCGGGTTCCTTAAAAGCCATTTGTAAGTAAGTAAGGCAACACTGGGGTTAGTTGCTGTGAAGCGCCTGTGAAGTTCATTTCTTTTCTTTGTGCAAGTGCTTAATACTAACTATTGCAGGAACATTAGTACCGTATTGGAATCAATAAAGACAATGTAGTTTAGTTTATTATGAATGGAAGAGTGAGAAGAGAAGACTGAATTATCACTGATGAACTGTTTTTTTTTATTTTATTGTGTTATTTTACGAAGCTGTACCAACATCTAGGTTATTTAGCTTCTGAATGAAATAAAGGTGATAATGCCGGTGAAATGAGTCCGGGGTCCAGCACCGAAAGTTACCCAGTATTTGTTCGTATTGGGTTGAGACAAAACCCGGAAAAAACCTCAACCAGGTAACTTGCCCCGACCGGGATTCGAATCCGGACCACCTAGTTTCGCGGCCTGCGTTAATGAACAAGTAATAACTTAACAGTTCATCAGTGATTATATGTATTTAAAAAGTGTATCCAAGAATTATATAAGACTGCATTGTATTGAGTACGAGTGTTTCGACAGCAGTGAGTGGAAAAAACTGTGATCGCCCATGGAGTGCAGTTATGTGGCCAATGTTTTTCAACAGAGCTGTAACTTCTGCTCCGATGAATATGTTGACAAACTGACTCACTCCACATCGCCGTGAGGATAATAACAATACTGTCTTCTTATTGAAGAGTGTGATTCCAAAACTAGCTCAGCCCAATTGAGTATTGTTATGATTTATTTCTACATATCTTTGAGACCTCTATCATTACATTTTAAGCTTGTTTTCTTCCATGTCAACGTCAATTTTTGTCTAAAAGTTTGTTTTATTCCTTTGTTACTTGAAAACTCGCTCAGTCCGTACAACAGTGGATAAAAAATAGTCCAGTCTCCTAAAAAAAATGGACTTAACGCGTTTTGCAATCACACTCTTCAATACTATAACGCAAATCTGTAAGTAATGAAGCATTGTTTCCGTACAAGAGTTCAACGAAAAAACATTCCTCATAGATACCACATTTCCAAGTACTTGTAACCTACAACCCATCTATAAAGAGAAGATCGCAAAATGTCACGGCTTGTTTGAAGAGGTCAGGAAGATGTGGAAGCAAGAGAAAGTATCTTCAGTACAGATTACGTTGTAAGCAGGCAGGAGTGATTCCTGAAACATAGCGTATGGAAAGTTGGTCACTAGCAAACGTTCGAAGTACTGCTTCTTATTGTGGAGAGAAACACGAGAAACAGAGCGGAAATTTCTTACTAAGAACTATACAACGCAAAAATATTGTGCAAGAAAAGTTAAGCAAACATTCTTCTTACATCGCGTAACAATTTGATAAATATAACTGATTTATTACAAAGAGGACATGTATGGGTATTACAAAATAATTTCTATTGGGACAGGTTTTGTAAAAATTTTTAGTTAAACCACGAAAAATAGGCTCGATTTTAACTGATTTATTAAAGGCGTACGACAGTGTTCCAATAATAATGTTATTATGGATCGTTTTATAACAAGTAGGTATAGGCCTAAGTGATAAAATTATTTAATAAATTCAAAAATCAATATACTCAAAAATGTATAAATTACGATTGAATTCGTTTGTCAGAAAAATTTTCCACTTCTAATGGGCTATTACAAAGCTGTTGCTTATTCCTAAACTTATATAAAATTTGTTTCCTTGTTTGCTAACAATTCAAACTGCAAATTGGTGAAGGTAACATTATTGAAATACAATTTTAATAAGTCAATTACTATATATTTTATTGTATTAGAGTACTTTATTTCTTCTAATCTTTATATACTTTCTTCTGATTTTATCACCTCCCTATCATTTGTTTCTTTCTTTGCCAACATTTCAAACTGCAAATTCTTTACTGTACTATAAAATATGCTTTGCGATCGTTATTTGTTTACAGCATGGACAGTCAACTGAAAATGGCAGCTCCGTTCAAGCGTTTTGGGAAGCTAACATTAGTGAAATATAATTTCATTAAGTCAATTAATATTTTATTGTATTAGAGTACTTTATTTCTTCTAATCTTTATGTACTTTCTTATAATCGTATAACAGTGAACTAAATCCCACTCGAGTTTTGATTTTCTCTAGATGAATCAAAAAATCTAATGAGATTACTGTTGATGATATTTTAATAATGTATATTAATATATTAAGTAAATCACGAAGAGACAAAGTATATGATTATGTCTCGTGACAAGAATATTGTACGAAATGGAAATATAAAAATTGGAAATTTATCTTTTGAAGAGGTGGAGAAGTTCAAATATCTCGGTGCAACTGTAACAAATATAAATGATACTCGGGAGGAAATTAAACTCAGAATAAATATGGGAAATGCCTGTTGTTATTCGGTTGAGAAGTTTTATCATCCAGTCTGCTGTCAAAAAATCTGAAAGTTAGAATTTATATAACAGTTATATTACCGGTTCTTCTTCATGGTTGTGAAACTTGGACTCTCACTTTGAGAGAGGAACATAGGTTAAGGGTGTTTGAGAATAAGGTGCTTAGGAAAATATTTGGGGTAAGAGGATGAAGTTACAGGAGAATGGAGAAAGTTACACAACACAGAACTGCACGCATTGTATTCTTCACCTGACATAATTAGGAACATAGTAGAATCCAGAAATGCATATAGAGTGTCAGTTGGGAGGCCGGAGGGAAAAAGACTTTTAGGGAGGCCGAGACATAGATGGGAAGATAATATTACAATGGATTTGAGGGAGGTGGGATATGATGATAGAGACTGGATTAATACTGCACAGGATAGGGACCGATGGCGGGCTTATTTGAGGGCGGCAATGAACCTCCGGGTTCCTTAAAAGCCAGTAAGTAAGTGAGTATATTAGTATATTTGTTCAATTTTGAAAACATTAAAATCGAAATAAATCAAATTTGTTGGCTAATCAACCCTTATTAATATTATATGTTTAACCAAAGGATATAGCTTAGGCCTACAGTTTTTATATTATATTGCATTATTTTCGCCTGCAAATTCTAAATTAGATCTATAGTAGATATGCGTACACATACTGGCGATAAAAATGTTCAATAGTCTTCCCGAAGACATTAAGAATCATAGCCAAAAACCTGCATTATTTACGGTAAAACTAAAAAATTAATTAATATCTCACACTTTCTATTCTGTAGATGAATTCTTGAAATTTCAGAGTACTGTGTAAATATTTTAATACTATTAAATAGTAAACATATTACATTGTATCAAATATTATTGTTATTAATGTATTAATTCTGTACATATTTCATATTTGCATTTATATGTTAAACGTAAGAATTGGACATGTTCTTTATTCTGTGCTATAAAGCAAATGTAAGAATATTATTAAACGAATAAACCCATCCATCCATCCATGTTAACATAACATTTCCATCCATCTATCTATCCATCCATCCTTCCATCCATCCATCCATCCATTCATCCATCCATCCATCCATCCATATATTGCGAGTAAAATACGTACATTTTAACGATCTTTCAGAATATGTAATCAGATTTTACTTATCACAAATAGTTTTCAGTTCTGGATTAAAATATAATAAAACAAAAATATTGAAAGTAATTAATCTTATTTTGAAATATGCATTAGAAGTAATTCAACGGAATTTAGAGAACCAAGTTTCCTTGTCATTTTTTTAAATATTGTTGGTGTCATTGCACAGGAATATATATCAGCATGGAATTTAATTTGCATAATTTGCTGTGTGATATTTCACTATCCGGTGATGTAATAAAAACCGAAAAGCTGCTGATAAATATTCAAGTTTTTATCTGAAAGATACATTAGAAGTTAATCACCTGTCAAAAATGAACAAAAATAAATAAACAAGTTATCGACAGTTCTAGATAAAATATTATATTCATATTCCTGTAAATTGAATTAACATTTTTACGAAAATGAATGCTGCTCACCAAACATAGGCCTACAGATTATTATTAAAGCCTTTGACACTATTAGTTATGTTAATTTGGTTTTGATTGACAACATATTTTAATTTAACATTCTCTAGTGCAAGTTATAACATTTGGATAATAATAATAATAATAATAATAATAATAATAATAATAATAATAATAATAACACCTACGGGGTAGATTTAGAATATGGGTGAAACTTACAGCAGAGTCCGTATAGGTCAGTTTCTATCTGATGCTTTTCCAATTCACTGCGGGCTAAAGCAAGGAGATGCACTATCACCTTTACTTTTTAACTTCGCTCTAGAATATGCCATTAGGAAAGTCCACGATAACAGGCAGGGTTTGGAATTGAACGGGTTACATCAGCTTCTTGTCTATGCGGATGACGTGAATATGTTAGGAGAAAATCCACAAACGATTAGGGAAAACACGGAAATTCTACTTGAAGCAAGTAAAGCGATAGATTTGAAAGTGAATCCCGAAAAGATTAAGTATATGATTATGTCTCGTGACTAGAATATTGTACGAAATGGAACTATAAAAATTGGAGATTTATCCTTCGAAGAGGTGGAAACATTCAAATACCTTGCAGCAACAGTAACAAATATAAATGACACTCGGGAGGAAATTATACGCAGAATAAATATGGGAAATGCCTGTTATTATTCGGTTGAGAAGCTTTTATCAACCGGTCTGCTGTCAAAAAATCTGCAAGTTAGAATTTATAAAACAATTATACTATCAGTTGTCCTGTATGGTTGTGAAACTTGGACTCTCACTTTGAGAGAGGAACAGAGATTAAGGGTGTTTGAGAATAAGGTTCTTAGTAAAATATTTGGGGGTAAAAGGGATGAAGTTACTGGAGAATGGAGAAAGTTACACAACGCAGAACTGCACGCATTGTATTCTTCACCTGACATAATTAGGAACATTAAATCCAGACGTTTGAGATGGGCAGGGCATGTAGCACGTATGGGCGAATCCAGAAATGCTTATAGAGTGTTAGTTCGGAGGCCGGAGGGAATAAGACCTTTGGGGAGGCCGAGACGTAGGTGGGGAGATATTATTAAAATGGATTTGAGGGAGGTGGGATATGATGGTAGAAACTGGATTAATCTTGCTCAGGATAGGGACTGATGGCGGGCTTATGTGAGGGCGGCAATGAAACTCCGGGTTCCTTAAAAGCCATAAGTGAATAAGTAAGTAAAATATAGAATATGGTATTATCACAGTCTAGTATATACAGTCGCGAAACTCAATACGTAGTAAATATGCAAACAGATAGTTGCTCACCACTAGGATCGCTAATATCGCCTCATTACAGGCAATGCAAAATAGTACCGTCACAGTCTATCGTTTCTAGCACCCACAAAACTCAAGCTTCGTGACTGTATATAGTAGACTCTGGTATTATACTACTGTGGGAACCTATACAAATTCCCTCCTCACATCTGACCTGGCTTATATTTTAAACAGGTGTTTCCAAAACACATAAAAATGGTAAAAAACTACGAAACCGCAAAGATCTTTAGCTAGCATCGACAAGGTGAAACTGCAGATGCAGCTACCTTTCCGTTATACTGACAAAGGGGATTATAAAAAATGTGTAGTAAAAAATCGCCGACACTTTTTTTCTCATCCGCATTTACAGAACATCCTCGCCATCACGAGAAGAGAACCTGCAACTTTGAAACCGATTTACTCTTGTTCCCCCTCTCCAACCATTCACTTCCAACAGCTCGAAAGTGGGACAGATCGAGAAGGGTCGAAAAACGTTCTGGTACCCTACTTGTTGTCTCGCTACAAATAGGATTCTTTATACCGAACAATAAAAAAACGGAATCGTACAGAGGTGAATCGTGTAGAGACGAGTTTTAGTAGCTAGACAGCCACGACTGAAGCCAGAGCAAAATTGCATCTCTTGTGCAAGTACAAGAGATCTACACAGATAATAGAATTACGTTCTTTTAGAAGGAGTATGGGGCGATCTTGTCGTCTCGACTGCTATCTACAATAACGTCTAGTAAACAGAAATTTATCCCACTCTCTTATTTCTACCCTGTAGGTCCGGCGTCATGGAAACCCCAAGCCATGCAAAGCCCCTGGCATATGATGAGTGGAACCCGGATTTACATGCACTATCAAATCTTAACCTTCAAGTACTTACTTACTTACTTACTGGCTTTTAAGGAACCCAGAGGTTCATTGCCGCCCTCACATAAGCTCGCCATTGGTCCCTATCCTGAGCAAGATTAATCCAGTCTCTATCATCATATCCCACCTACCTCAAATACATTTTAATATTATCTTCCCATCTACGTCTCGGTCTCTCTAAAAGTCTTTTTCCCTCCGCCCTCCCAACTAACATTCTATAAGCATTTCTGGATTCGCCCATACGTGCTACATGCCCTGCCCTTCTCAAACGTCTGGATATAATGTTCCTAATTATGTCAGGTGAAGAATAAAATGCGTGCAGTTCTGTGTTGTGTAACTTTCTCCATTGTCCTGTAACTTCATCCCTCTTAGCCCCAAATATTTTCCTAAGCACCTTATTCTCAAACATCCGTAACCTATGTTCCCCTCTCAAAGTGAGAGTCCAAGTTTCACAACCATAAAGAACAACCGGTAATATAACTGTTTTACAAATTCTAACTTTCAGATTTTTTGACAGCAGACTGGGTAATAAAAGCTTCTCAACCGAATAATAACAGGCATTTCCCATATTTATTCTGTTCAATTTCCTCCCGAGTATCATTTATATTTGTTACTGTTGCTCCAAGATATTTGAACTTCTCCACCTCTTCAAAAGATAAATTTCCAATTTCTATATTTCCATTTCGTACAATATTCTCGTCACGAGACATAATCATATACTTTCTTTTTTTCGAGATTTACTTCCAAAACTATCTTTTCACTTGCTTCCAGTAAAATTCCCGTGTTTTCCTTAATCGTTTGTGGATTTTCCCCTAACGTTTTCACGTCATCCGCATAGACAAACAGCTGATGTAACCCGTACAGTTCCAAACCCTCTCTGTTATCGTGGACTTTCCTAATGGCATACTCTAGAGCAAAGTTAAAAAGTAAAGTTGATAGTGTATCTCCTTGCTTTAGCCCACAGTGAATTGGAAACGCAACTGACAGAATCTGACCTATACGAACTCTACTGTACGTTTCACTGAGACACATTTTAATTACTCGAACGTAGTTTCTTGGGAATACCAAATTCAATAAGAATATCATATAAAACTTCTCTCTTAACCGAGTCATATACCTTTTTGAAATCTATGAATAACTGATGCACTGTACCCTTATACTCCCATTTTTTCGCCATTATATGTCTAACACTAAAATATCTGATCAATAGTTGATCTATTACGCCTAAAACCACACTGATGATCCCCAATAACCTTCAAGAACTACGGATAATTATGATCACCTAACTATTATGGAGAGATCTAGGAGACCTCTGTCTATTTTATATACAGCTCTTTCATTTCAGAACTTCCCAGTCTAAATAACTAATCATTTAAATTGAATGCAGTTTAAACAAAAAACACGTCAATTTAGATATTGAGGGGGAAGTCCGAAACCAAGCTTAATTGCATTTTAGGTTTCACCCCCCCACCCCCAGCCTCCTTCACTTTGAAATATCAAATGGCACCCCTATATTTTTATACTTAAATATGAAAGACCATTCAATTGTTTATACACCTCATTAATTTGTTTTCGCATCTTTTGTTTTCTATCGTCGCCTGGCAACCTGTATTTGTTATTATCAGTTGATTGTAGGATGAAAACACAGCTTATTTTGTGTAATTTTCTAAATGTAATCAATAAAGATGATATAATAATGATAATAATAGTAATAATAATAATAATAATAATAATAATAATAATAATTCTTTATTTATACTGGCAGAGTTAAGGCCACAGGGCCTTCTCTTACACTCTACCAGGCTACAAAGTATACAAGCAGTGAAAATTTAACAAAAAGTTACAGAATACTAACATATTACAAAAAAAACGATTTATGTTTTCTCTTCACGATTAAACAAGCGAATAGGGATTATAAAGAATGGACACTGAGCGAATTTTCCTGTGTTTTGTTCCTCTGTGCGCCGGCGTTTAGTTCCACTTTCAAGCGCTAGAGGTTAGCGTAATCGAGCATACGCTAAGATAATAATTGAGTATAGAGTTGAGACACAGGATCCAAACATCGCCTAACCTTATTGCATAATCCAGTAACGCTTTGCTTCAAATAGATTCTGCTAGCTGGTGTGATGTCAGCGCCAACTCTAGGGAGAAAGCAGAATCTGACGATCTAGCTGGCTTGAAGGTCATTGAAATGAGCCCGGCTACATCTAAGGTACCGATGCGAAGTGTCCATACTTAATTACCTATACGCTGATTATACACCATTTTAAAATAATTTAATACACAAACACAACTATTACACGAAATGCTCAATAAGTTTTTTTTAGCTTTATTCTCTTTTTTTTTTTAGTTGGTTTTTTACGACGCTTTATCAACATCTTAGGTTATTTAGCGTCTGAATGAGATGAAGGTGATAATGTCGGTGAAATGAATCCGGGGTCCAGCACCGAAAGTTACCCAGCATTTGCTGATATTGGGTTGAGGGAAAACCCCGGAAAAAACCTCAACCAGGTAACATGTCCCGACCGGGAATCGAACCCGGGCAACCTGGTTTCGCGGTCAGACGCGCTGACCGTTACTCCACAGGTGTGGACCTTTATTCTTTTCAGCTCTAATCAACGATAACAACAATCCAGGTTGCCATGCGACGACAGAAAACAAAAGATGCGAAAACAAATGAATGAGGTGTATAAACAATTGAATGCTCTTTCATATTTACAAGCAGTGAAAATTTAACAAAAAGTTAAAGAACAGAATATTAACACATTACAAAAAAAAATAATGGTTTATGTTTTCTTTTGAAGATTATACACCATTTTAAAATAATTTAATACACAAACACAACTATTACATGAAATGCTCAATAAGTTTTTGTAGCTTTATTCTCTTCAGCTCTAATCAACAATAACAAAAATCCAGGTTGCTAGCGACGATAGAAAACAAGAGATGTGAAAACAAATGAATGAGGTGTATAAACAATTGAATGCTCTTTCATATTTAAGTATAAAAATATAGGGATGCCATTTGAAATTTCAAAATGGGGGTGGCTGGGGGTGAGGGTTGAAATCTAAAATGCAATTAAGCCAGACTATCCCCTCAATATCTGAATTGACGTGTTTTTTTGTTTAAATTGAAGTCAATTTAACTAAAGTTATTTAGACTGGGAAGTTGTGAAATGAAAACCCTGTATTTATAAAATTAGAATTTATCATGTACAACATCTGCAGCATATTGACCATTGATACACGACTACAAAATATTATACTATGTAAATTTAAGTAGTCTAGGAAAATTTAAATAGTCTAAAACAGTTGCAAACAAGAAAAATAACAAAGAAATGTAGTCATGACTTGCTGCTTTTCCCAGAGTTTTCATTTTTAAACTTATTAAACGATTATCATGTTTTTATATTGTGAAAATAATAAGAATTCAGAATATAATGCTAATATTAACTACATTTCAACATTCATTCATTCATTCATTTAGTTCTCTGCCCAAGGGCAGGTCTTTCTTTCACTGCAGCCCAGCATTCTCCAATCTTTTCCATTTTCTGCCTTCCTATCAGAATTTAGCTCTACATTATGTTGCATTTTTATTTTCTTCTGCAACAACGTAATACAATTGACTTTTTTTTTAACTTGCTTCACTTAATCTCATGTGTTTATCTGATACATGTTCTTTAACACAGAAAATGATATTTCTACGTCATAAAAAGTGATAGGTGTGAAATAGTGTACAAAGTCTGTTGCAATCATTATTTAATTTCCAACACAAACACAGTTCGCTAATTTTAGTACAATGAAGCTGTTAGTATCTAATAATAATAATAATAATAATAATAATAATAATAATAATAATGATAATAATTATTTATTTATTTATTTATTTATTTATTTATTTATTTATTTATTTATTTATTTATTTGTTTATTTATTTAATCTGGCAGAGCTAAGGCCAGTAGGCCTTCTCTTCCGCCCAGCCAGACTCTAATTCTAATTGAATACAATTGATTACATAATTATTACATTAATATCTAGACCATAAAACAACATGAAAGTAAATAATGAAAGTTGGATAAGTAATGTTAGTGTGAAATAATAAACAATGGTAAGAAATAGTGATGATAATAATAATAATAATAATGATAATAATGATAATAATAATAATAATGAGATAATTTAAATATTTATTCTGTGATGTATATATATATATATATATATATATATATATATAACCATTAAACATTGATAAATCTGAAACAGCTATTATTGTTAACAAGAATTGTTAGAAAAATATTTCCTTAGTCTATTCTTAAATTGGTTTGATGTCTGACAGTCCCTGACATTACTCGGTAGGGAATTCCAAAGTCGAGGAACAGCCAAAGTGAAAGAAGATGAATATGAGGATGTTCGGTGGGAGGGAATGGATAATGGAGTGTTGTGATCGTGTGTCTAGGTTATGATGGGTGGATAAATTTTGAAAACGAGACGCAAGATAGACAGGAGTGGAGAAATGAAATATGTGAAAGAGAAGGGAAAGACAGTGGATTTTCCTACGATCTTCTAGATGGAGCCAGGACAACATTTCGAGGGATGGTGTTACGTGATCAGCCCGGCGAATATTGCAGACGAAACGGACGCATATATTATGAACACGTTGTAGTCTCTGCGCCGAAGTAACGCTTAGGTCAGTAAGCAGAATATCACAGTAATCGAAGTGGGGCATCACGAGTGTTTGCACTAACATTTTTTTCATGGAAAAGGGTAGAAAATTCTTCAATCGCCTAAACGAGTGAATTAATGAGAATACTTTTTTGCAGGTTTCTGCAACTTGAATGTTCCAATTTAAACTTTTATCCATATAAATACCTATACTGATTCACTGAACGGAATTTCGGTGCCGTATATTTTAATCGGGGACAAATTTGGTATGGTAATAGTGCTTAACAAACGTGAATGGCCCACAATGATTCACTGTGATTTTTCTGGATTTAGTTTAAGTCGGAATTTCCGTGTCCATGTCCAAATTGAGTCGAGATTGTCATTAATTTTAGTTATTGCATCATTTATTTCGTCAGTGTGGAATTTTATGTATATTTATCTACGGTAATACATGTATATTCTTGCACATTTTCTTTAATATCAAACTTTCACAATATACTAACCATTTTATCTTCACCATAAGGACTCCAGAGGATACACACTAAGGCAGAATTTGTACCAGTGTGAAATGTGCAGATTGTATAGCATAACGCCTTAATGGAGCATATCTAAGCTCGTGAGCGCATCCCGCGGATTCACGGGTTTAACCCACTTTCCACGTAATGTTCACAGGGCTGGACTGGCTTACTTGCCTTATCTTATTTGTATCTCATTTAACAGCGCCATATAATTCAGTTTCTTTTTACATCCCCGCCATATTCCACAAAGAGTTTACAACCGGCTCACAAGCCATTGCCGAATACGAGGTCAAAATACACTACATTACTAACATTGTTTCAGAACGGTAATCTGGCAATCTATCAATCGAATTTCTCTTACAAAGCAACGAGTTTCAACTTACAACTATGTTGGGATTCTTCGTTATACATGAGGCCAGTGATGTCAAAGCAAGCGCATTTTTCTGACCTTGACGTCGTGCGCGGGCATTAAGCGCTAAATATGCAAGGAGAAATAAGCAGCCTGTTGGATTAAGAAAACAGTGGTGCACAAACAAACTTTCAAACGGAACTTGAAATTTTATGTCGTTATTTTTATATGGCTTCTTTCTGTTTGTTATTTTCTATATTGTCTGTAAAACAAAAGTACTAACACCTATTTCTTAGCCTAATATTGCAGTTGTGTTTTAAACGTTAATAACATGATAAAGAGTAAAGAAGGAATATTCACACAAATTCCATAATAACTACAACTATACTGTACTAAGTGAATTAAACACAAAGAAAGTGTTATCCCAAACAAAGACACTGAATATGACATGATAAGTTGAAATTGATGCTGATGGTATCTTTAGCCTTATAAAAGTAATCAAAACAATATTATAGTCCAAAGCAAAGTTGTCTAGGTATACTGTATGTTTTAACTGTAACTAATATTACACAATAAAACTCTTATCGCATTATGCTTTTAGGTGATATTGGTGCGCAACTTTCTGTTATCAGAATACTAAATTATCTCGAAATCTGCTGAAGCTATAGAGCTGACGTTTTACCAACACATAGGCACATATATTTTGTTTGTGATGTAACAGTATTTGCTTTGTTAATTCATTTCCTTACAAACAATTTCCATGCGAATATTTTCAAACATTTTAATACACTATCTTCGGTAATAGGTATTTACGGTATATTAGATTTACGACAACATTGTTTTAGTACCTGTAAGGCTACTAAACAAACATATCTGAAAATTTCACTTTTCTGTAAAAAAAAAGTTGAGAAAATATTCCTTTTGAATAAAAAAGCAAACTTGTGAAAATTAACATTAAAATGCACTTATACTTCTGAGACAAATCTAAAAATTAACATGGATACAGTTTTAATAAGTTCTCTTCCCTTTATCCACTGAATCAGTGCTGGCCATCCCTGTATACAGTTCGACCAAGCGGCATATACCACCTCTTTCGTCTGTCTCTTTCCTTTCCGCTGAAAATCACTCAGGCTCTCCAGGTCTCTAAAGCGCGCGCTTGCTCCTATGGGCATTAGTTGACATCACTGCATTAAATGGATGTACTGAGAGAATCCAGTGACATGGGGTCAGCACGATCCATAAAAAGAGAATATTAACATTCCTTCATAATAGACGAACATTCAGGTCACAGCATAAAGAAGAATTCTTATCCTTACCTCCTACTAACGTTCTCTACCTATCCTTCTAAACCGATGACCATGACTCTATTCACGCGCAAGTAAACAAACCGTACCTATGTAAAGGAACAGCAAACCTGTTTCATCGGGCAACAAGTTTCGCTGCCTTAATAAGTGTTTAAATTATAGCGTTACTTTTTTTCTATCTCACGCTACGTTACTGGTAAGCACTAGAGCATCGAGATCGACTTAGTGCAGTCCTATCAAAAGATGTCCACAGGCGCAAGCGCGCGCTTTAGAGCCCTGGAGAGCCTGAGCGCTTTACAGCGGAAAGGAAGGAGACAGACGAAAGAGATAGTATATGCCGCTTGGTCGAGCTGTATACAGGGATGGCTAGCACTGATTCAATGGATAAAGGGAAGAGAACTTATTAAAACTGTATCCATGTTAATTTTTAGGTTTGCCTGTGAAGTATAAGTGCATTATAAGAATGTAAGTTTTAATTTTAATGTTCATTTTTCAGAAGTTTGCTCTTTTATTCAAAAGGAATATTTTCTCAACCTATTAGGCCTATACAGAAAAGTGAAATTTTCTGATATGTTTATTTAGTAGCCTTACAGCTACTGAAACAATGTTTTCGCAAATCTAATACACCGTAAATACGTATTACTGAAGAGAGTGTATTGAAAATTTTGAAAATATTCGCTTGGAAAATGTTTATAAGCAAATGAATTAACAAAGTAACTACTGTTACATCATAAATAAAAGATATGTGCCCATACTGTATGTTGTAAAAAGTCAGCTCTATAGCTTCAGCACATTTCGAGAAAATAATTTAATATTCTGATGATAGGAAGTTGCGCACCAATGTCACCTTTTAAAAGCATAATGTGATAAGAGTTTTGTTATGTAATATTAGTTACAGTTAAAACATGTACCTAGGTAACTTTGCTTTGTACTATAATATTTTTTATTAGTTTACTGATTACATTTACAAAGCTAAAGATACAATCAATATCAATTCCAACTTATCATTTCATACTCAATTTATTTTTTTTTTTTGGGGGGAGGGGATATGTTGTGTTTCATTTACTTAGTACAATTGAATCGTTGAGTTGGAAAAGGGGTCATGTCCTGAAAAGTAAATTGTTCAGGAGAGACAAAAAACTCTGGACATGACCCCTTCTCCAACTCAATACTAATCTAACGCACACTTCTGTGGACGGGACATGACTCCTTGTTATACCAAACGATGCGTACAGACATAGCAGTCAGGTATCGCCAATAAATGCCATTTTGAAAAATGATGGACTTGACCCCCTTTCCAACTCACCGATTCAATTAGTTATAGGCCTACTACTATGGAATTTATGTGAATATTCCTTCTTAACTCTTTATTATGTTATTAACGTATAAAACACAACTGCAATATTAATAAATTGGTGTTAGTACTGTTGTTTTACAGATAATATAGATAATATAAAACAGAAAGAAACCATATAAAAATAACGATATAAAATTTCACGTTCCGTTTGAAGTCTGCACATCACTGTTTTCTTAATCCAACAGATTGCTTATTCATATACAGTACATAATCCTTCCCCATTCCATACCTAGCGCTTGATGACCGAGCACGACGTCAATTTCAGAAAAATGCGTTTCCTTTGACATCACTGACTTAGTGTATAGGTCAAATGAAATGTGAAAAATTTCTGCATTGCAACGTAGAAGAAGACAGACTACAAACAAAATTCATAAAGTAGTATAGATAAATTCATGAATGTCCGTTTAAAAAGGTTTTGTACAGACAGATAGAATTCTCGCTTAAAAGTTTTAAATCTAGACGAATATAAAGGGAAGCTAAGATGAAGAATGGGGACAGGTAAAAATGATAACGAAACAATTCTTGGATAACGGCGATTAACAATAAGGGACGGATAAACCAGCTGGTTAAAAAGTAGTTTGAGTACGTCTAGCTCTAAAAAATCATTCTCTCGGGGTCTGAAATATGGCGTCTCAGACAGGGAGCCTCATTGAGCACCCTACTCCATCACCCTCCTGCAGACACCTCACCCTTCCTCCCCCCCTCCTGACAAGGAGCTTGTCTAACGGGCCAGACAAAATATTCCTGTTGACATGGGGTCGAGGTTCTGCGGGGTACCGTGAGAAACAATTCGGAAGGGAAGAAGTGAAGAAGTTCATAAGGGGAAAATTCTGCTGGAGTTTTTTTATTTATTATTCTTTCATTTGTGCAGTGAGCGATCTGTTCTGCAGAGAGCAGCTGACTACGCGATCTGTTGGAAAGGTAGCAGGTTTCCTCCGAGGAACAATTGTACTTGCTCCTCCTCTTCTTCCTTCCTTACTTACTTATTTACTTACTTACTGACTTTTAAGGAACCCGAAGGTTCATTGCCGCCCTCACATAAGCCCGCCATCGGTCCCTATCCTGAGCAAGATCAATCCAGTCTCTACCATCATATCCCACCTCCCTCAAATCCATTTTAATATTATCTTCCCATCTACGTCTCGGCCTCCCCAAAGGTATTTTTCCCTCCGGCCTCCCAACTAACACTCTATATGCATTTCTGGATTCGCCCATACGTGCTACATGTCCTCCCCATCTCAAACGTCTGGATTTAATGTTCCTAATTATGTCAGCTGAAGAATACAATGCGTGCAGTTCTGTGTTGTGTAACTTTCTCCATTCTCCTGTAACTTCATCCCTCTTAGCCCCAAATATATTCCTAAGCACCTTATTCTCAAACACCCTTAACCTATGTATGACTTGAGACTTTCCCGGCGTTTGATGTAGAATAACTCTTCTCGGGTTCTCAGCCAGGTGAGTTGGAGTTTAGCTTCCAAGCTTTCGACGGCTAGCTCTGCCATCTTCTTCAGGGACTTCGTCGAAAGCTTGGAAGCTAATCTCCAACTCACCTGGCTGAGAATCCGAGAAGAGTTATTCTACCCTTAACCTATGTTCCTCTCTCAAAGTGAGAGTCCAAGTTTCACAACCATACAGAACAACCGGTAATATAACTGTTTTATAAATTCTAACTTTCAGATTTTTTAACAGCAGACTGGATGATAAAAGTCTCTGAACCGAATAATAACAGGCATTTCCCATATTTATTCTATGTTTAATTTCCTCCCGAGTATCATTTATATTTGTTACTGTTACTCCCAGGCATTTGAATTTTTCCACCTCTTCAAAGGATAAATTTCCAATTTTTATATTTCCATTTCGTACAATATTCTCGTCACGAGACATAATCATATACTTTGTCTTTTGGGATTTACTTCCAAAGCTATCTCTTTACTTGCTTCAAGTAAAATTCCCGTGTTTTCCCTAATCGTTTGTGGATTTTCTCCTAACATATTCACGTCATCCGCATACACAAGCAGCTGATGTAACCAGTTCAATTCCAAACCCTCTCTGTTATCCTGGACTTTCCTAATGGCATACTCTAGAGCAAAGTTAAAAAGTGAAGGTGATAGTGCATCTCCCTGCTTTAGCCCACAGTGAATTGGAAACGCATCTGACAGGAACTGACCTCCTCTTCTTCCTACATTCAATAATTATGCTTTTACCTAAGAAATTCCTAATCTAAACTATATTATTGTGTATTATGAATTATTATTATAAACCGTAAGCAATGTCATAAATTTCAAGGGGTTATTCTTTTAGATATTTCAAACAAAAATGTTTAATATAATTTTGTTAACTTTTGTTTCCTTTTACAGATAAAAATGTTTTATATGAAACATTTCATAGCGTGTTTTGGGAACGCTACTGCATTTATTCTCAATGTGGTCAATATTATGATAATAAATGATTAAAAGAATTTTAGTTTTGTCCTTTAAATGTGCAGAAATTTGGTCTAAATAAATCTAACTTTTCGTTTTGAAAATAATTTCAAAATGTTATATTTGACTTCCCAACTAAAGAAATATTCTTTGATATGGGAACGGATAAATCAGACTAAATCCATAGAATCTGATGATGATGATGATGATGATGATGATGATGATGATGATGATGATGATGATGATGATGATGATGATGATGAATTTATCTGAATTCTCTATCGTGTTCATTTTCACAGTTTTATTCAACAAAAATCAATCACTTACACTTTAACAATAATTAATTGGAGTTAATGAGAGATGCCGTGAATCTTGTATAAACTTCAACATACTGCGAGATGGAAGATTAGATACTTCAAACTAGACGATAATTAATACACAGCACCAAAATTAAAGCACTTCCCTTCGAATAGGATAAAAAGAGAAACCCTCCTCCACCAAAGGTACACGAAGTTTGGATGAAGGCAATATGCATGAGTATAATTTATTTTGCAAAGTGTACCGGCAGCAACACTTCTCTTCCTGCAGACAGAATGTTTTTCTTGGAATCGTCTAGAATGTTTGTCCCAAGTCTCTCTTGTTTTTTCACAACGTTACGTCCCGAGCTTCTGCTGCCATCTGTTGACACACTGAAGTTAACGTTTATAGATTTCCGCAAATGAAAATGGAAGGTTACTATGGAAACATAATCCAAAACATTTGCCTTCAGAAAGGAATGAAATTTCTCCTCGCGTAATATAAAGTATTCCAGGAAGGATTTTTATTATAATTTCATATAAAGTAGCCTTGTGGTGAGGGACTGGATTTTAATATTTCTAATATAGAATACTGGCCATTTTTTAGTTGAAACACCTTTTACAAATCTGAAATTTAAACAGATATATAATATGTGTACAAATGACCTAACAGATGCAAATGAAATGGCTATTTTTTAAATTCTGAAATTAAATATGTTTTGTATTCCAGATGTAACTGTAAGGTGTGAAAAGTCCTTTATTAAATACAAAACAAATTAAGTAGAAGCCGAACTTGATTATCTAGTCACTAGAGGTTAATATGCTACCCTTAACTTAGGAAGACGTGAGTATTTGGAAGTCCCAAACTGTACTATATTTACGCCACCCAAAGTATTTCATCTCTGTAAGAGGGCTTCGAGAAAAATTTAGAATCACTTACTGTTCACTCGAAGTTCCAATTTTTTTGTGGACAGATGTCTCAGCAGGACACTATGTGCAAACCCTGAGGCCTTTGACAGGTAAAGCTGTTTGGGTAACAGGTCCTCGAAAAATAACAAGAACGGCACTCAAAATAGAGACCTAGGCGACCTGAGCTCTGCAAAAATGTCGAATTACTATAATATTTAAATATATGGAATAATTCTTTTCGGGTTCTCAGCCAGACAGAACTAGTCATCGAAAGCTTGGAAGCAACTACCCAACTCACCTGGCTGAGAACCCTAGAATAACTATTAATCCCTGAACAAGATGGCAGAGCTAGTCTATCTAAAGCTTGGAAACAACAATCCAACTCACCTGGCTGAGAACCCTAGAAGAACTATTCATCCCTGAACAAGATGGCAGAACTAGTCACTGAAAGACTGGAAGCAACAATCCAACTCACCTGGCTGAGAACCCTAGAAGAATGATTCATCCCTGAACAAGATGGCAGAGCTAGTCACTGAAAGCTTGGAAAACAATCCAACTCACCTGGCTGAGAACCCAGAAACTCATCCCTGAACAAGATGGCAGAGCTATCACAAAGAAGAAAATAACTCACCTGGCTGAGAACCTGAAGAACTAATTCCTGAACAAGATGGCAGAGCTAGTCACTGAAAGCTTGGAAGTAACAATCCAACTCACCTGGCTGAGAACCTAGAATAACTATTAATCCCTGAACAAGATGGCAGAGCTAGTCACTGAAAGATTGGAAGTAACAATCCAACTCACCTGGCTGAGAACCCTAAAAGAACTATTCATCCCTGAACAAGATGGCAGAGCTAGTCACTGAAAGCTTGGAAGTAACAATCCAACTCACCTGGCTGAGAACCCTAGAAGAACTATTCATCCCTGAACAAGATGGCAGAGCTAGTCACTGAAAGCTTGGAAGCAACAATCCAACTCACCTGGCTGAGAACCTAGAAGAACTATTCATCCCTGAACAAGATGGCAGAGCTAGTCACTGAAAGATTGGAAGTAACAATCCAACTCATCTGGCTGAGAACCCTAGAAGAATGATTCATCCCTAAAGAAGGTAGCAGAGTTACTCACTGAAAGCTTGAAAGCAACAATCCAACTCACCTGGCTGAGAACCCTAAAAGAACTATTCATCCCTGAACAAGATGGCAGAGCTAGTCACTGAAAGCTTGGAAGCAACAATCCAACTCACCTGGCTGAGAACCCTAAAGAACTATTCATCCCTGAACAAGATGGCAGAGCTAGTCACTGAAAGCTTGGAAGTAACAATCCAACTCACCTGGCTGAGAACCCCAGAAGAACTATTCATCCCTGAACAAGATGGCAGAGCTAGTCATCGAAAGCTTGCAAGCAACACTATAACTCACTGAGAACTTGAGAAGAATTATTTAATACCCTACACCGGGAAAACCTCAAGTCCTACAATTTAAACGTACATCTAAGTAGCCTATTTGTGTTTCGATATAAATTATTTATTTTAGGAGCACTGATTAAAATAAAAAAGAAATATGGCCTTTTGACGAAATCCAGGAGAAATACTATTCTTGATTATTTAACTGCAAGCAGCTCTTCCATCTTGAAATGATTCGATGACCTTTCTCTTTAAGTTCAATAGCAGCCATGTTTGAGCTAGGTTCGTGAGTTCGAATCACGGATGTTTATCGTGTTCAGCCTATGCGCAAGCCTGGAATAGTACCGATTTCAAGTCAAGAGACTCTATCGTGTACCACGTCGTGTGTCACTTTAAAAATACAAAGAAGGAATGAATTATTTAAACCCGAAGTTTTTTAAGGTTTGTAAGCGCTAAGAAATAGTAATTTTAAGTGTAATAGTGTTGGGAATAGCAGTAATAATAGCAGTTAATCACGAATATTAGGGATGTAATAATAAAAGAACACCAGTAATAGGGACGGGATAAGTATCAGTAATGGAAGTAATGACAACAGTAGTAATGGTACAGTATGTAGAGACCTTACCGCTAGTAGTAACTGTAGCAGTAATATTGATACCAGTAGCAATGGTAGTAGTAAAAACATTACCAGTAGTACTGTCATCAATAGTGGTGACTAGCAGTATTAGCGGTACCAGTAATAGAAATTCTAGCAGTAGGAATTGCACTATTATTAGTAATATTTTTATCAGTAACAATAATAGCCCTACCATTAATAATAAGTCTAGCAGTTAAAGTGACACCAGTATTAGTAACTCTGTTACAGTTGCAATGATAATATTAGTAGTAATTGTACAAGCAGTAGTAACTAAAATGGTAGGAGTAGTAGTAAGTCGCAATAGTAATGGTACGAGTTATAGAAATAGCAGCAACGGTACGAGTTGTAGTAGTAAAGAGTAATAGTACGAGAAATAATGTTGGTAAGAGCCATAATAGTAGCAGTAGTGGTAATCCTACGAGTTGTAGTAGTAGCAGTAATGAAATGAGTTGTCATAGTAGCAGTAATAATGGTATACGCGTTGTAGTAACGATGGTACGAGTCGTAGTAGTAGTAGTAGTACTAGTACGAGTTGTGGTGGTGGTAGTAGTAGTAGTAGCAGTAACGATACGAGTTACGAGTTATAGTAGTAGTAGTAATGGCATGAATTGCAGTAGTAGTGATGGTACGAGTTGTAGTAGTGGTAGTAGTAGTAGTAGTAGTAGTAGTAGTAATGGCATGAATTGCAGTAGTAGTGATGGTACGAGTTGTAGTAGTAGCAGCAGTAGTAATGGCATGAATTGCAGTAGTAGTCATGGTACGAGTTGTAGTAGTAGCAGTAGTAATGGCATGAATTGCAGTAGTAGTGATGATGGTACGAGTTGTAGTAGTAGTAGTAGTAGTAATAGCATGAAGCAGTAGTAGTCATGGTACGAGTTGTAGTAGTAGCAGTAATGATAAGGCATGTAATAGTGGCAGTAGTCATGGTACGAGTTGTAGTAGTAGCAGTAGTAATGGCATGAATTGCAGTAGTAGTGATGGTACGAGTTGCAGTAGTAGTAGTAGTAGTAGTAGTAGTAGTAGTAGTAGTAATGGCACGAATTGCAGTAGTAGTGATGGTATAAGAGTTGTAGTAGTGGCTGTAGTAATGGCATGCATTGCAGTAGTAGTCAGTAATAATGGTACGAGTTGTAGTAGATAGCAGAGTAATGGCATGAATTGCAGTAGTAGTGATGGTACGAGTTGTAGTAGTAGTAGTAAGAGCTGTAATGGCATGAATTGTGGCTAGTAGTGATGGTGAGTTGTAGTAGTAGCAGTAGTAATGGCATGAATTGCAGTAGTAGTGATGGTACGAGTTGTAGTAGTAGTAGTAGTAGTAATGGCATGAATTGCAGTAGTAGTCATGGTACGAGTTGTAGTAGTAGCAGTAGTAATGGCATGAATTGCAGTAGTAGTGATGGTATATGAGTCATAGTGAGTGGTAGTAGTAGTAGTAGTAGTAGTAGTAATGGCATGAATTGCAGTAGTAATGATGGTAATAGTGGCTGTAGTGATGGTATGAGCAGCAGTAGTAATGGCATAATTGCAGTAGTGATCATGGTACGAGTTGTAGTAGTAGCAGTAGTAATGGCATGAATTGCAGTAGTAGTGATGGTACGAGTTGTAGTAGTAGTAGTAGTAGTAGTAGTAGTAGTAGTAGTAGTAGTAATGGCATGAATTGCAGTAGTAGTCATGGTACGAGTTGTAGTAGTAGCAGTAGTAATGGCATGGATTGCAGTAGTAGTGATGGTACGAGTTGTAGTAGTAGCAGCAGTAGTAATGGCATGAATTGCAGTAGTAGTGATGGTACGAGTTGTAGTAGTAGCAGTAGTAATGGTAAGAATTGCAGTAGTAGTCATGGTACGAGTTGTAGTAGTAGTAGTAGTAATGGCATGAATTGCAGTAGTAGTGATGGTACGAGTTGTAGTAGTAGCAGTAGTAGTAATGGTAAGAATTGCAGTAGTAGTGATGGTACGAGTTGTAGTAGTAGCAGCAGTAGTAATGGCATGAATTGCAGTAGTAGTGATGGTACGAGTTGTTTAGTAGCAGTAATAATGGTGCACAAGTTGTTTAGAAGCAGTAATAATGATGTACGAGTTGCAGTAATGATGGTACGAGTCATAGCAGTAGTAATAGTACCAGTAGTAATGATACGAGTTGTGGTAGTAATAGTAGCTGTAACGATACGACTTACGAGTTGTAGTAGTAGCAGTAGTAATGGCATGAATTGCAATAGTAGTGATGTTAGGAGTTGTAGTAGTAGCAGTAGTAATGGCATGAATTGCAGTGGTAGTGGTGGTACGAGTTATTTAGTAGCAATAATAATAATGGTGTACGAGTTGTTTAGAAGCAGTAATAATGGTGTACGAGTTGCAGTAATGATGGTACGAGTCATAGCAGTAGTAATAGTACCAGTAGTAATGGTACGAGTTGTGGTAGTAGTAGCAACAGTAATGATATTAGTTGTAGTGGCTGTAGTGATAGTATGAGTTGCAGTAGTAGGGTGGTACGAGTTGTAGTAGTATCAGTAGTAATGGGATGAATTGCAGTAGCAGTGGTGGTACGAGTTGTTTAGTAGTAATAATAATAATAATAATGGTGTACGAGTTGTTTAGAAGCAGTAAGAATGGTGTACGAGTTGCAGTAATGATGGTACGTGTCATAGTAGTAGTAATAGTACCAGTAGTAATGGTACGAGTT
Source organism: Periplaneta americana (assembly GCA_025594305.2). Classification (NCBI taxonomy): domain Eukaryota; kingdom Metazoa; phylum Arthropoda; class Insecta; order Blattodea; family Blattidae; genus Periplaneta; species Periplaneta americana. The sequence goes on along the minus strand of JAJSOF020000036.1, from coordinate 18,974,791 downwards.
GTGGTAGTAGTGGTGGAACGAATTGTAGTAGTAGCAGTAATGTAGTAATTGTTACAAGTCGTAGTGGTAGTAGAATTTGTGGTAGTAGCAGTAGTAATGGTATGAATTGCAGTAATAACGATGTTACGAGTTGTTTAATAGCAGTACTAATGGTATGGGAGTTGTAATGGTAATGGTACGAGTCATAGTAGTGGTAGAAGTAGTAGGAGTTGCAGTAGTACCAATAGTGATGGCACAAATTTTAGTAGGTGTAACTGCAGTGGAGATAGTAGTATTTGCAGAATCAGTAGTAGTATCAGCAGTAGTTATTTCAGTAGCAATAGAGTATCAATCATAATGGGAAAAATTTGAGGATTGCATGCATAGGAGACTAAAACAAGAAGTAAAAGTAGGCCGAGGAATGAGAATACGGGAGTGAAGTTCTTTATGGATGCTGCGTCATTCGGAATGAATATATTACTTTAATTGTTTTGTGGAAACAAACTTTTCGACGAAGGATGCTATTAGAGCCGTGGAATAAGGGTGTATATGTACGCCATCTGGTGACTGAATTTTAATAGATTTTCTCATTCAACTTACAGGCTGGGCAAGTGTAGAAATAAATAAGCAAACAAATTTCATGACGTGCTCTTTTAATATATATTATTTTAATGTACCGAAGTACATATGATATTTCCATGCAGATATTCTGCGTCATCATACGATGAAAGAGTAATGGAACGAAGAAAAATTCCCTCCGTGCGCCGGGATTTGAACCCGGGTTTTCAGCTCTACGTGCTGATGCTTTATCCACTAAGCCACACCGGATACAACCCCGGCGTCGGATAGAATCGTCTCAGATTAAGCTCCAACTCTTGGGTTCCCTCTAGTGGCCGCCCTCTTCACTACGTCATAGATGTCTATGAACGTAGGACCGAAGTCCACACATGTGCTGAGGTGCACTCGTTATGAGTGACTAGTTGGCCGGGATCCGACGGAATAAGCGCCGTCTTAAATCACGAAGTGATTTATGCATATCATATATATTATTTTACTGTACCGAAGTACATATGATATTTCCATGCAGATATTCTGCGTCATCATACGATGAAAAAGTAATGGAACGGAGAAAAATTCCCTCCGGCGCCGGGATTTGAGCCCGGGTTTTCAGCTCTACGTGCTGATGCTTTATCCACTAAGCCACACAGGATACAACCCCGGCGTCGGATAGAATCGTCTCAGATTAAGCTCCAACTCTTGGGTTCCCTCTAGTGGCCGCCCGGTGTGGCTTAGTGGATAAAGCATCAGCACGTAGAGCTGAAAACCCGGGTTCAAATCCCGGCGCCGGAGGGAATTTTTCTCCGTTCCATTACTCTTTCATCGTGTTAGAAAATTACATTACATATTTTAATTTTGTTGAAAATATTTATTAAGTTTTCAGTTTTATTCTTGGTCAGTGTTTATTATTTAATTAGTTTAGGTGACAGAAAAATTAATGAACTCTTTCTTCCGGCCATATCTCAATAGTAAATAATCTTGATTACACAACTTTTAACACTATCACTTCGGAATATGTATGATAAGAACTTTCTTGTGTTAAATTTTAACGTACCTTGTTAACATGTTTCGAACTATTTTCGGTCGAAGATGACCGAAAATAGGTCGAAACATGTTAACAAGGTACGTTAAAATTTAACACAAGAAAGTTCTTATCATACATATTCTGAAGTAAATAATCATTTCACTCAACGGGACTAACGTTTGATTCCAGACTGTCATATTTAATTTCTTTTGGTCCATAAATTCAGTAGCTCAAAACCTTCATGAATTTATCCAAAAGATATGGAAAAACTCGCATATTTAACGACACTATTTCGCGAATAGAGTAATAAATATCGTAATTAATTAGGTAAAGATAATAACGCTTAGGATTACCTACTATTTACTTATATCGAAAGATATTTCGTTTTCATTCCCAGAGAAAGAAAATATTTCTCATTCGCAAAAGGAAGAAAAATACGACTAGAATAATCTAGTGTTAACTACTCAATTATGCAATCAAGCGTCCAGCGTATCGGTGAAATATTGAAGCATAGGTTTGACGTCATTCTCGGCATTCACAGGGCGCATGTAACTTCAATTCCAGCTGCAGTGGAAAACCATGTCCAACGAATGAATCGGGATAAATTTCCAAAAGCCATGCTTCAATACCGTCACCAGGGTAAGAGATGCTGAGAAAACTGATGTTGAATTGATTATTTCTGACTTTATTCACAGGTAGGCTATGGTGTTACTCACCGATTTGCGAATCATCTGTGACGAGACAAAAGTCATAGTATGAACTCGATAATATTGTAGTGATAGGTGGCTCTGATTGGCTAAAATTCAAAGGATTCTTACACTCCATTGATGAATTGGTACACAAGCGAAATATTCTACGTAACAATACTGCGGCAAGTTTTCTAAAACCATTTATGCTCGACCATGCCGAAATGTAGTAATTATACACCTGGTAGCAGCCCTTTAACGGACCTCATTAAAGTACACCTATTCATTAAAGTTCAGGTGTTCCACCAATCAGCAAACACCATTGTAGCAATTTGAAAGCGCAAGTATCGATTATTCTCGGATATGCAATCGAAAGACTACTAGCGAAACGTCACGGAGGCTGGAAATCCAATACTGTCGCAGAAGGTTATGTTCTGTTACTATAATAATTAGCGTTAATTGTAAATAATATTCAAATAAATTCCATTTGTCATCTCGTTTTTCAATGTCTAAATCAATTTCAGGGTTATATCAAGATTAATGTTTATTTTACTCTCCAGATTATATCAAGGTCAATTACATTTCTTTCTCGGAAAAAATCAATACTTTCGCGTCTGCGCACATCTCACAATTTACGAGATATTGCACAAGGTCAGTTCCGCTCCCCAGTCAGATAAGAATAACATGAATACTTATGGATAATTGTAAGTTAGAAATATGGTCGAGCATAAAAAGTCGTATGAAACTTGCCTATAATGGTAATTAAGACGCTCGTTTCATAAACAAACATACTCGCGTCTTAATTACTACCATAGGCTCGTTGCATAATGTACTATTCTATTCCCTTTTTAATAAGAGTCCCTACCATCGCCGTTGTCTGCGTGACGAGGAGATCGAGGAGATTTCATTCTGTACTTAGATCACTGTTGATCTATTACGCATATAACACTCAGGGATGAGTGAGTTAATAGATTGTCAACGTCGGGAGATATCACAGAGATTAATTCGGCAGTTTCCTAACTGTCACCAGACAGGCTAACATAGAGCATGTCTAATGATATCAAGTCTGAACTGTAACTATGTACATATTAGATGGTAGCCAGGTTTGTCATCAAGACGATAGTTGCACTGGTCCCAGCATTTTCAAAACGGTATTTCGGCACAACATGCTCAGTCAATTTAAGAGAGCAGCGTATTATGATAATAAATGATTGAAAGAATTTTACTTTTGTCCTTTAAATGTGCAGAAATTTGATCTGAAGAAATGTAAATTTTGGTCCTGCAAAGGAATTTTTTTATTGTGTTACATTTCTTTGGTTCAAATTTCTGCACATTTAAGGACAAAACTAAACTTATTTCAATCATTTATTATCATAATACACTGCTCTCCTAAATTGACTGAGAATATTGGGAATTAAATCAATAGCTTTAACAAAACACGCAATGCAATGTTTAATATTATTATAGTTATTTATGATATAAGTTCGTGAAGTAGGTAGTATTTTGACAGGAGTGTAGGTTTGACAAACGAGGCTTGCCGAGTTTCTCAAATACACAAATGTCAAAATACAACTTCACGAATGTCTACCATAAAATGTTTCTTTTTCTTCGATAGCCTCAACTTGTTACTTCACGAACACTTTGCTTACTTCACGCACTGGCGTTATTACTTCACGCCCAATATGCTCACTTTACGCACTGGGGTTGAAAAGGCTCACTTCACACTTGCTAACAGTGCGTGAAATTGCAGTTCATGCACTATGGTAGAAAATAGTAATATACGTTACAAGAGCGGTATGTTGAAGTTTTCATGTTCGAGGAAAAGTTTGAAAAAGCGAAACGCAGTTGAGCTTTTTTAATTTCCGAGAATTGAAAGAAAACATACCGCTCGTGTATCGTACATTATTTTGTGCGAAGATCGTTTATTACATACCTGAAAGAGAAATTTCTAATTAGTTGCAATGAAATCTCCATCTTGGTTTCTGTTCAATGACGGCAAATTTGCAAAACAAAAATATCTATCTTCAACATTGTAGCTTTAAAATGTTTTCTGTGTTTACTATACTCCAGCAGGCCGTGATAAACGTTTGTCTTCCCCCCCCCCAGTCTATGATGAGTCTGGAATCTTGTTGATTTTTTCACGGCTGCCTTAATGTTACTTGCATCACGAATGCAGTAACGTTTGTGCGAGATCGTGGGTATTTGCTTGGTTTCCACACAAAACCAATCCGCGGAAAGTCTAAAATTCCACATTCAGTATTCCCAACCTAACACACATAACAATTTCCCTCTTCTTACCGCTTAAGTGACATATTGATTTTACTGCTTTAGGCTTTTAATATATTATATTTAGAGGCGTTCAATATAGTAATAATTATAAATTGAAAACTTGCCACTGCAATTTCACCTAAATTGCACTATTAATTATTGTTTTTAAATATTTGCAAAAATTAAGTAAACTCTACAACTCCACTAAAGTTACTGCCGGAGGTTCATTACCGCCCTCACATAAGCCCGCCATTGGTCCCTATCCTCAGCAAAATTAATCCATTCTCTATCATCATATCCCGCCTCCCTCAAATACATTTTAATATTATCTTCTCATCTACGTTTCGGCCTCCCAAAGGTCTTTTTGCCTCCGTCCTCCCAACTAACACTCTATATGCATTCATGGATTCGCCCATACGTGCTACATACCCTGCCCATCTCAAAAGTCTGGATTTAATGTTCCTAATTATGTCAGGTGAAGAATACAATGCGTGCAGTTCTGTATTGTGTAACTTTCTCCATTCTCCTGTAACTTCATCCCTCTTAACCCCAAATATTTTCCCAAGTACCTTATTTTCAAACACCCTTAACCTATGTTCCTCTCTCAAAGTGAGAGTCCAAGTTTAACAACCATACAGAACAACCGGTATTGTAACTGTTTTATAAATTCTAACTTACAGATTTTTTGACAACAGACTAGATGACAAAAGCTTCTCAACAGAATAATAACAGGCATTTCCCATATTTATTCTGTGTTTAATTTCCTCCTGAGTAGCATTTATATTTGTTACTGTTGCTCCAAGATATTTGAAGTTCTCCATCTCTTCAAAAGATAAATTTCCAATTTTTTATATTTCCATTGCGTACAATATTCTCGTCACGAGACATAATCATATACTTTGTCTTTTCGGGATTTACTTGCTTCCAGTAAAATTCCCGTGTTTTCCCTAATCGTTTGTGGATTTTCTTCTAATATATTCACGTCATCCGCATATAACGCAAATAAAATAATAAAATATATATTTTTTCTAGGAAAACTATGAAGTTTTGACTCTATGTTGCATGGAAATTTTTTGATCCTGTAAATCGTCCCCGACGACTATGAAAGGGACGTTACTTATACTCCTTACAACCTGTATACTTCGATTTTTTTTTTTACAATTTGTCGGTTATTTATCTAACTTTACATGCCACAAATTATTGAATTTATAAGCATCTGATGGTAGGTTTATATTTCGTACTTCAGAACTCTTTCAATTTCTTGTTTCCACCTTGTCTCAACTTAGGTAGTTTCCGATAAAACTCACTGGTACTCTTGTAGGCTACTTACTCTGCATGCATATCACGCTCAAAACGGCGTCAGTTCTGGTGCAGAATACGAACCGAGTTTCCGGTGAATAAGAAACACACGTGAGGCCTTTCCGTTATGCTCTTGTAAGTAGGTCACCAACCTAATTGATTCTGTGTATACGGACCGATCCAGGGGTCCTAGCTCTTCCTCCCTGTTAGATGCCCACCTGTCAGACTGTCTGGGGCAGGCTGGATAACTGATGTCAACGTCAAATGTACGGCGTACAAGAACAGAATTCTTTCTCCATGTGCTGTGAGAATCCATTGTAATGCAAGGCTTTCATATCGGCGGAGAGTCGAAGGAGAATACACCCAATCATGTTTACTGAGGCGAATGATTTTGCGTCTGTAATGCATTAGGAAGGCCATTGTGTTCGTAGCAGCTCAGGAGGGTAGGTGTGGAAGCCAGGGTCCTCAGCTCGAATCCTGTTTAGACTTGCTGATCGTGAAGATGATTTTCTATGTTGTTTAGATGGAGGACTGGCGTCTTGTAATCTCACGCCACATAGCGTAATTTACTAGATGCGGTTTCTTTTGATGTTCTCAATTCATTTTTAGAGCCTACTTTTTAGTGACAAGGCACTGTGGATCTCCAAAATTCTATTTATTTTCAATTATTGGAGAGACTGCCTTCGAATTCAGCATCAACAAACCATATTTTGAGGGGGGGAATTACGCACATCAAATACATCATCATCATCATCATCATCATCATCACAACGTAGGCCATTCATTTGGCCTATTTCGTCTCTAAGATGTATGGCAGCCGTAGTGAAAGTGTGACTCACGAGCACATTGTGGCTCGCAATGATAGCTATGCATTTCTCTGCTTCCTACATTCCCCAACCTCCACCCTCTCACTCACTGGAGTCAAACTCCGTTCCATTTGTATTTGTCTCTGACCTGCGAGTGGCGTATCGTCGCAATGTCTCTCTCGAAACCATGTACCTCTACAAAAACGAAAGTTTCAAGTAGGATGGGACGATGCATTTTGGTGCCAATATGGTGAGAATATTAAATGTATGATTTCTTCACAAGTATTACGAGGAAAACGGTTGTATAACATAGCTACATGTTACTCATGAAACATTGAAAGGTTAAGTATTATTATTATTATTATTATTATTATTATTATTATTATTATTTTTATTTGGTTATTTAACGACGCTGTATCAACTACTAGGTTATTTAGCGTCGATGAGATTGGTGATAGCGAGATGATATTTGGCGAGATGAGGCCGAGGATTCGCCATAGATTTCCTTGCATTCACATTACGGTTGGGGAAAACCTCGGAAAAAACCCAACCAGGTAATCAGCCCAAGCGGGGATCGAACCCGCGCCCGAACGCAACTTCAGACTGGCAGGCAAGCGCCTTAACCGACTGAGCCACGACGGTGGTTATTATTATTATTATTGTCATTATTATTATTGTTATTATTATTATTATTATTATTATTATTATTATTATTATTATTATTATTATCTCTGTATGTCTATTCTTTTTCAGCAGATGTACGAATAATGCGGTTAGATCTTCAATTTAAACTCACAGATATAAGGTAATTCCGGGAGAGTTGCCCCACTTAAAGTTTTTATCGTTTAAAAATTAAACAAATCAAAGCAGATATTTTATTCATGTGTTATAGCAAGTGAAATACATTAAAGTTTTATGTAAAATATGAAACAATCGATAATTCGCACACAATAAGTGGTAAAATAAAAATTAATCAGATGCGATATCACTGTAATATACACACATATAGGGAGAGATGCCCCGTTGTGGTAATTCCCAAATTAAACTATTAATTTGATAAATAACACTCTAAATAATGTTGCTTATTTTATTTTTGCAATAAGTTCATTTTCTGAGCTCGTTTTTCAGTGCGACCACACATATGGCACTTAGCCCACATGTTATGCAACTTCTTGCAGAAAGTCACTGAATCCAATCAAACACTTCCTTCATTTGATAAAATGTTCAAGACACTCAACAAAGTAGGAACTATCTACTTTGTTTCATTTGACGACACTCTCTTCATATTTTCCCCAAAAGCGTCTTCTATATCTACTAGATTTTGAAGAATTTGACTTTGAGCTTTTGGAACTAGGAGGCTTTCAAAGATGGTGTTTCCATTTCTATCTCCACCTGTATCGCGTTCTACCGATCGCTTACTTTTCTTCACAGCAAAAGATATTGCTGGCACATAGTTTATTTCATGAAGGGATTTGAAAGGAGTCGTCGCTGAATTTGCCATTGTGGCACTTGAGCCGAAATTACAACTTCTTATCCCGTTATCATTAGAACTTGTAGCCGATAAAGTTTTCTCTACTTTGAGATTTCCTGAAGAGGCACAGAAAGGAATTCTTACAGCTTTGTTGTTGATTAATGCATCATAAATACTGAAGAAGTGCTCAGGAACTGCATCTGGATTGAAAGGATAGAAACCTCTGGCTCGAAATCCAAATGACCTCTATATTACTACCAACGCAGCTTTCTACATGTATAGTCAGGCTTGCTTTTTTAAGCTATCCATTGCTGTGATTCTGTTCTTCAAATAATGCTTGAGAGACTTAAAATGTTAGCGATCAAGAGATTGAATTGCCTGAGTTGCAAACAATTGTGATTCATTATCCCCATTCTAGCATTTTATGTTATCTAAATGTGCTGAATGTTCATCCAAAATTAAGAGAATCTTGCCAGGATTCTTTTTTGAGTAAAATTTTCCTTCAATCGCTTCATAAATAATTCTGATGAAACATAGGACGATTGTGGATTCATATAAACCCCGTTTCTGCTAAGAATCCGTCAAAAAACTTCCATTTTCCTCTCAAACATTGCCAGTGGAAGAAATGTTCCCTCCGAATTGCAACATGTTATGACAGAATCACTTCCACCTTTTTCGCTTGAAGTTAGGACTTGAACATCTTTGGATCCCTTTTTCTCAACCACTTTTCCTTGTAGATTTGTTTAGTTGGATGCCACTTTCCTCTATGTTATGTGGCTTTCCTACAAATTGCCTTCACATAGAGTTGTTTCCAGTAGTCAAAATACTACTTGTCTCAACATGCCTTGACCTCTTCAGAGAGATGGATGATCCTTCTGACTGCATGAGAGGTAACTCAAGGTTTCGCTCTAGGAAGAAATGCAGCCATTGGATGTTTCTTGAAGACTCCACAAGATTTCAGTCGGTGGATTGTTCTCTAAATGATTCCATAACAATGCGATGCTTCATTAATTCCCAATTCCCCAAAAAGTTACAGTAAGATCGAAGAAATCTCTGGGATTGCATTGACTAACGTTTGGTCGTGAAATGTGTCTTTCAAACACAACTTTGGACATCCCTTAAAATTTTGAAGGCCCTCAACTTTGGGCACCTATTGAAAATGTCGCTGCAACAAATTTAGAATACCGGTATTCCTTAAAATGTTCATGGATTTCAACTTTGGACACCTCTTGAAAATATGTGATCCTCTAGCAAGTTTTGGTCACCCTTTAAAATTATTGGCCTCTAATATACAATAATTCTATACTAATATAATAATTCAATTAAAATTCCAATAAATTCAGCAAGGACACTAATAATAATTAGTTATGTACGGTAATATCACTCTTAAGTACATGGGGCGTCTCTCCCTCAAACAGGTGGGGCATCTCTCCCTTTAGCATGACCATTACGCCTTATGTATTTAAGGGTAACCGTAATGGACAATTACTTAATTTTTTTCCTAGAATGGAGTACAATGCATGTACTTGTCAAATATATTGGATTAAGCAACATATACATAGCCATTATCCCAATTACGAATTTTGAAAAAATATAAATATTATAACAAAGCCTACGAAAAACAGCATTTCTTTTTCCTATTCACTTTTCACACTCAAAAAAACCGTCACAAAGATTGCACTGCTTGCCTTCGAGGGTGGTATACGAATTAAACAAATGGTCCCAAGGTCGATTCCTTAGAGGTTTTGAGATAAGGAGAAAAGGAGGGTGGGGCGACTCTCCCCATGGGGCATCTCTCCCGGAATTACCTTACATTGTGATGTTAAATGCAAGCTAGATGTAAGGACTTGACAAATGTTGAACTTTTCAAATCTTTGCCAAAAAATAAATATCCGAAGCCTCGTTCTTTCGCTTGCTCTGCTGTAGTCATGTTCGCTACAAGTTACGTTTGTGAAAAATTATTTTCAACAATGAAAACAGTAAAAACCAAATTTAGATCACGACTGACAGACAAATACCTTCGTGATCAAATACGACTGGCAGTAAGTGGCATAATTCCTGATTTTGAAACTCTGTCGCAGAGACATTCTGAAGACAGTTAATTTTAGGTTGTGATAATGTGCCCTATGTTTTCTTATTCATTTCTATCTTCGTTACACGTACTAAACATTAGTTTGTAACCTTATACTGTATAAAATTATATTTAAGTGCTTGACGTAAGGAAAATGAAAATCCATGAATAAGTCAGACAGTTGCTTCACTTCCCCTTCGGGTGTCCGCCTCCCTCCATAGATGCTATGCACGTTGCAGGTTACACAGTGGCTCGGCGCACGATAACATTTTCGCCACGGCTGATGTACGGAATAAATTGATCTTTCCAGCGTATGAAGGAGGGACCCGAAGACTTGCACTGCAGCCTGAGGCTTATTGTGCTATTCTGTGAATGACTGGGCAGCCGAACGGTTGCATTCTTGTACAAGTACAGCACACCGCACCGTGAATTTAACCCGGACTTATGACATGGATGTTGCCGATATGTAAATTAATGATTGCGAAATGAGTCCGAGGTCCAACGCCGAAAGTTACCCAGCAATTCTAATCTAAGTTCGTTCATAATGATGATGATAATTCTCTATTATCATTTCAACATACGGAAGTGAATCTCTGAAATTATTCCATTTATGGGCACGATAAATATTATTATGTTTATAGTGATGTAGCCCATGTCTGAAACTCTTGTTTATATACACTATACTTGTTTTTTTTTTTAAAGATGGAACATGAAAGTTAAGCGGCCGAGCTTGGGACTATAGTGCCATGTTGCCAATATGGACTACCACGCTGCCAGCTGATGAAAGCTAGCAATCGACGTTAAGATGGCTGACGTTAAAACATTCATTGATAATTGACGCGAAGGTAAGAAAGCAATACAAAAATCAACAGAGAATCAAACACGAAACGTACCAATGCTAACACTGTGTGCACAATAAATGTCGCCAAGAGAGCTATTAAGCACTTATCAAGTGGGAACGTTAAGTTGGCAACACAACCGTTGTTACCATAGCAACAGGCCTACCACGCTATGTGACATTCAGTTGTTTTTCCGATAGCAACGCTCCTGTCATATCCCATCTTTAAGAAAAACAAGTACAGGGTGCGTCAGAAAGAACGGATGGATTTCACATGGCAAGAAAATTGTAAAGATTCATCAAATAAAAAATTTATTGTTATCAACATATTCACCAATACATGCAGTTTATTTATGTAAAACAACATTATCCATATGATGTCCTTCGCTTTCAATACAGGCATCGAGGCGTTTTCTGATGTTCGCCATCACTTTCACAGTCATAGCTGGTGCAATTGCCACGATTTCTTCACGAATCGCTGTCTTCAGTTCGTCCAGTGTATGTGATCGATGTTTACAAACTTACGCCTTCAAATGGTTCCAAAGAAAGAAGTCGCAGGGCGCGAGATCTTACCGTAGCCTCGGACAATCTCAGTGCAATAGAATTTCGTCCAGGTGATTTCTTCTTTAATGTTGAACCTGTGATATGAAATGAAGCCTCCCACCGCAAAATTGTATTCCGAGTTGGAATCCTAGCGTGACATCCGATGTCGAAATGAGTCCTGAGTGGCGATCACAGACTCTTCATTTTTCAAAAATGTCTGTACGATGAAAGCACGTTGTACACCAGACCAACACCATGTTCTCAACTGAAACTGCATTATCTGGCTGACCCAACAGTCGTGGTCCCCCTCACTATATCTCTCTCCTCGTTGCGTATCGATAGTTTGAAATCCATCCGTTCTTTCTGACGCATACTTTATAAGCTTACAACTGCATTACTACTCGTACAAAAAAAATTGAATTTGCTGTATCATTCTTTAGCAGTCGTCTTAGTTTTCCTGTTACGAAGCAACAGGATGGTCACATAAGAACAGTTCCTAAACAGCAAATATTTCCGCCTTGTCAGTGTTGCCAACTGTTACCAGATATCACACGATCCTACGTACTAAATGACTTATTTACTTACAGTACTTTATGTTGGAAGGTTATTCTAAATAATTCAATAATTTGTAACATATTTTCATAGGCAAACTATACGGGAAAGGGATCAACATGTCAAGTATTTTGTCTGGCAATACGGAATTCATTGGTTTGACTGAACAATTGACTCACGAGACCTAACCTAAAAATGTATTTTGTTTCACCACATGAAATTATTAGTACTAACTCCGAAAACTTACCTGACTATAGTCTTTAATTATAACCACAACACAACACGTAAAATAACTATTATGTATTAATATTAATACTGATATTAATTAATTATTAGTATGCTCAAATTTCTCTAGCTTCCAGTAACCGGTTCAGATATCTAGTATAATTTTAATTTCATGGAATTCCAGTACCGACAAATATTGTCGATGTTTATCTCAGCTGCCAACATACCAGTTACAAAATCACTATCATTTGTAGTATTTGTCAGTATCGAAATTCGAAACGAAGTTGGCAAAAGAAAATTCAACCTGCAAACTAGAAAATCACCACAATCCACTAGCATATGTAGTAATGGGGGAAAAATGGTTAGGTTTCATCCTTAGTGTATGAAGTAAGCTGACCCGGACTGTGGGGGTAGTGGTGGTGATGGTGGTAATGGTAGTGGTAGTGGTACTAGTAGTAGTAGTAGTTGATTTAACGATACTTTTAACTGAATAAGTTATTCAGCGTACGAATTGAACGAGATCGAAAAATAATCTATCAATTTTGCATGGGGTTCTCTAAGACGCACGTGACCCTTTTATGTGTCTCAAATATATAAAACGGACTTCCCAGCTTTACCTTCCTCCCGGAGGAAGCTGTGATACTGATTTTATCGCCCTTAAAATCAATTACTATCATTATTCCAAGGACTATGCGGCACATTGAAACGATTTCTCCTAAACAGAGCAAGGAAGAAAACATTGATGAAATTCTACAAAGTAATGGCGGTTCCTATGCTACTCTATGGCTTTGAATGTTGGATCTTGAGAAAACAACGAAGAATTCAAACAGTCGAGATGAAATTTTTGCGTCCAGTAGCAGGCAGAAGACTCGAAGACAAAATTTCAAATGAAGCAATTAGATGAAAGCTCAGTATATTTAATTCAAATGAAAAGATTCAAAACAATCAAGAAGAATATTTAAATCATGTTTTAAGAATGGATACAAATAGACTCCCATACATTTTTTTGTATTTGTGGACCTAGGAAACGCGTTGGACAGAGTGGATTGGAATAAACGGATGGGGATCCTAAAGAAAATTGGCGTGGATTGGAAAGAGGGAAGGCTGATCAGTAACTTTTATATGAAACATCGAGTCAAAGTCAGGATAGGAGAAGAAATGTCAGAAGGAAGTGAAATAGGGAGAAGAAGTTTGACAAGGATGCCCTTTATCACCTATCCTGTTCAATATCTACTAGGAGAATGTTTTCAGAACATGGGAGGAATGATAGTAGGAGAAAGAAGAATAAAGCGTATAAGATTTGCTGATGATATGGCGTTGTTAGCAGAAGAGGACATGATACTAAAGGATATGCTACTGGAGCTAAATGACAGCTGTGAGCAGTATGGGATGAAGATAAATGCAAACAAGACGAAGACCATGGTCATAGGAAGAAAAATAAAGAAGCTAAACTTCCCAATTCTAAATTCGGCAGTAGAGCAAGTGGACAGCTTCACATACTTGGGGTGTACTATAAGCAGTAACATGAGCTGCTGCCAGGAAGTCAAAAGAAGGATAGCAATGGCCAAGGAAGGTTTTAATAGAAAAAGGAGCATCTTCTGCGGATCTCTGGAGAAATAATTAAGGAAGAGACTAGTGAAGTGCTTTTTGTGGGGTGTAGCATTGTATGGATAAGAAACATGGACATCACGACGAAGTGAAGAAAAGCGAATAGAAGCATTTGAATTGTGAATATGGAGAAGGATGGAGCGTGTTAAATAGACAGACAGAATAAGAAACGAAACTGTGTTTGAAAGAATGGATGAAGAAAGAATGATGCTGAAAATGATCAGGAAGAGGAAAAGGAATTGGCTGGGTCACTGGCTGAGAAGAAACTGCCTACTGAAGGATGCACTGGAGGGAATGGTGAACGGGAGAAGAGTTCGGGGCAGAAGAAGATATCAGATCATAGACGACATTAAGATATAGGCTATGGATCATATGAGGAGACAAAGAGGAAGGCAGGAAATAGGAAAGACTGGAGAATCCTGGATTTGCAGTGAAAAACCCGACCTTGAGCATAACGCTATGAGTGAATGAATATTCTTCTTCGTTACGACCCAACAGGTGGACGGCGAAGTAGAGGACGGCCGGAAAAACGATGAAGGGAGCAACATAGCTTTTAATTTGAAACAGGAACGAGTCATAAGGACCCAAGTCGTAATGCTGCTGATGATTATGATGATGATGATGATGAAAATCAATTACCCTCGGCTGGGTTTGAACCGGCGAACCTGGGATCTCGAATCAAATAGCCAATATAGCAACCGCAAGACCGCAGAGGACAGCAGCAGCCTTCGGTAAACAATCTACCTGGCCAATGGATTTCCAAAGAGTGGTCTGTCATTCTACACAGATCGCCAATAGTCTAATTTGTGGATCAATTCTTGTGATTCATGGACAGTAAAAACAGACATAAAGGAAAGTAAATATTAAATGTCACTGCACACCTGAATTTACGATAATTGCTTCTGAAGTGGCCTTCTATGCCCAAGGTTGCGGGTTCGATCCCGGGCCAGGTCGATGGCATTTAAGTGTGCTTAAATACGACAGGCTCATGTCAGTAGATTTACTGGCATGTAAAAGAACTCCTGCGGGACAAAATTCCGGCACATCCGGCGACGCTGATATAACCTCTGCAGTTGCGAGCGTCGTTAAATAAAACATAACATAACATAACATAGCTTATGAAGTGAAATATAAATGAATGTGTTCCATTTGACTATTTGACTTACGAAAACTTAAAAAAATAAAAGGCAGATAGTTTCGTATTCACTTCTCCCGCTTTAATCTGGTGCCCGAATAAAGCAGAAATTTATATAAAAAAAATAGTACGAGAACTACTATACTTTCGATTCTTTCGCGTGCTACTTGGGAACAGTATGTATGCTGTACAAATAAGAGAGATCAAAAGAAAAGGGTGAACAAAATTAACGTTATGAATTCGAGATGCGGTGACTCTTTACAAAGAAAGAAAGATTTTTATAAAGGATGTAAATGACAAAACAATTATTTCACACCAGAAGATGTTATTATGCACGATTTTGAAAAGCTAGTAAAATGTTCCTTGTACATTACAATACGGATTGAATAATTTTGAAATAACTAAAGACCAAAGATACAACTACTTTGAAACTGAAAGAAAGAAAGTAAGGATGAAAAAGACAAAAGAATTTTCGTCATAATAGCAATACTATTAAGCAAAAATGAACCTTTCAAAATAAAATTTCGCCAGAATCTCTTAGATTTCGGCCTCACACCAGCCTTATTACGTCTTGCAAGATATTATTTAAAGGTAGAAAAAGAAAGTATGAAAGAAAGAAGGGGCGAAAAAGACAAAGAAAGAAAGAAAGGACGAAAAAGACAAAGAAAGAAAGAAAGGACGAAAAAGACAAATAGAAAGAAAGGACGAAAGGGACAAAGAAAGAAAGTAAGGAAGAAAAAGACAAAGAAACAAAGAAAGAAAGAAAGGACGAAAAAGACAAAGAAAGAAAGAAAGAAAGAAGTAAAGGATGAAAAGACAAAGAAAGAAAGAAGTAAAGGATAAAAATACAAAGAAAGAAAGAAGTAAAATATAAAAATACAAAGAAAGAAAGAAGTAAAGGATAAAAAGACAAAGAAAGAAAGAAGTAAAGGATAAAAATACATAGAAAGAAAGAAAGTAAAGGATAAAAAGACAAAGAAAGAAAGAAAGAAGTAAAGGATAAAAAGACAAAGAAAGAAAAAAGTAAAATATAAAAATACAAAGAAAGAAAGAAGTAAAGGATAAAAAGACAAAGAAAGAAAGAAGTAAAATATAAAAATAAAAATAAAGAAAGAAAGAAAGAAGTAAAGGATAAAAAAGACAAAGAAAGAAAGAAGTGAAAAGGATAAAAAAAGACAAAGAAAGAAAGAAGAATAAAGGATAAAAAGACAAAGAAAGAAAGAAGTAAAGGAGGATAAAAGACAAAGAAAGAAAGAAGTAAAATATAAAAATACAAAGAAAGAAAGAAGTAAAGGATAAAAACAGACAAAAGAGAAAAAGAAAGAAAAGAAGTAAAGGATAAAAAGACAAAGAAAGAAAGAAGTAAAGATAAAAAAGAAAAGACAAAAGAAAGAAAGAAAGTAAAGGATAAAAATACAAAGAAAGAAAGGAAGAAAGAAAAAAGGGAAAAAAAAGACAAAGAAAGAAAAAGAATGAACGAATAAAGGATATAAATACAAAGAAAGAAAGAAGTAAAGGATAAAAATACAAAGAAAGAAAAGAAAGTAAAGAAAAAAATAAAAAGAAAGAAAGAAGTAAAGGATAAAAGTACAAAGAAAGAAAGAAGTAAAGGATAAAAATACAAAGAAAGAAAGAAGTAAAGGATAAAAATACAAAGAAAGAAAGAAGTAAAGGATAAAAAGACAAAGAAAGAAAGAAGTAAAATATAAAAAGACAAAGAAAGAAAGAAGTAAAGGATAAAAAGACAAAGAAAGAAAGAAGTAAAATATAAAAATACAAAGAAAGAATGAAGTAAAGGATAAAATGACAAAGAAAGAAGTAAAGGATAAAAAGATAAAGAAAGAAAGAAGTAAAATATAAAAATACAAAGAAAGAAAGAAGTAAAGGATAAAAAGACAAAGAAAGAAGTAAAATATAAAAATACAAAGAAAGAAAGAATTAAAGAATGAAAAAGAAAGATATCAAATACCATGCATAAAAAGAGTAAGGATGGCGAAAACAAGTCTATCGAAGAAAGCGTTCTTATCGAATCCAGGGGGTGGTTGGACCTAGAGATAGAGAGAGGATGGTGTGATGGAAGATGCTAAGATGGTTGGAACATGTAATTGTATGTCAAAAGCTAGAATCAAAGAGGAATGGCAAAGATTCTGCAGAAGGCCAGAATCCGCCAAGAATTGTTGAGCCAATGATGAAGATGAAAAATTTGTACCATTTATACATAATCATTTCTTATTGTAGGCCTCATGTAACGAAATTTCTAAAGTTCTAGTTGTACGTAAAATAAATCTTGCGTCGCGTTTTCAAGCTCTTCCCTTTACGAACATAATTTTAAGAACTAATTTAGATTATCACTATTCTGACGCAGTACTGAAAGAATGCATGCATGCATATGCAAGCACATTCCCCTTCCGCTTATTCTCCCCGTCGCGCAGTAGAGACACGCGTCGTGGATTGTTTCGGGAGCCTTCCTTTTCAATTTCCAGCAAAGTGGCCGGCAGGAGACGGGCTTCTTTTCATGCTCTGCTTTTATTAAAGATTCAAACATAAGCCCGTCCTGCCAAAAGCGATCTCCGACTTCCTTGTATGCAAGACCCAACTGACATACAGAAGACAGACAGGAACCTCGTTTCCCAAATTAAACTACGCTACAATTCAAC
Organism: Periplaneta americana; assembly: GCA_025594305.2. Classification (NCBI taxonomy): domain Eukaryota; kingdom Metazoa; phylum Arthropoda; class Insecta; order Blattodea; family Blattidae; genus Periplaneta; species Periplaneta americana. The sequence goes on along the minus strand of JAJSOF020000036.1, from coordinate 18,957,071 downwards.
ATCGTATGACATTCTGCATTTTTCTTTTTCACACATTTCATCCCTATATACAAAACTCTTTGCAGAAAGCTATTAAATAAGATCCTCAATTTAATTTTTAAAGCACAAAACTAATCTATACTAATAATAAATCTGTAGCCGAAATTTTTCTGGTAATTTTCGATTTTACAAAAATAATTGGTCCTAACATATATAGTTAACCGGCCTGAAACCGAAAATCGCTTTTTTGAAATTTTTGTTTGTATGACTGTCTGTATGTTCGTTACCTTTTCACGCGATAATGGCTGAACGGATTTCGATGAAAATTGGAATATAAATTAAGTTCGTTGTAACTTAGATTTTAGGCTATATGACATTCAAAATACATTATTTAAAATGGGGTTATAAGTCCCTGAATTAAATAAATCGAAATATCTCGCTTATTATTAATTTTTGTGAAAAATGTTACATAACAGTTTCTTTAAAAATAATTTGCGATAAGTTTTATTCCTTGAACAATTTTGATAGGACTGATATTTAATGACATAAATGAGTTTTAAAATTAAAATAACTGCCATCAAAGGCGGTGTAATGAAATACAAAACATATGACTTCGTTTATAAGGGGCCTTGGACAGCAACAATCGAAAGCTATGAAAGATAGCCTACAGAGAATGTTTCTGTGTTTGTATGAATAATATCGGAAAAGCTAAAAACCGATTTCTATAATTACCATTATTTCACCATTGAAAGTGTAGTTTCTCTAGATGGACATAATGCTGTAATGTTATTACAGTAACTTCTGAATAATATAATATAATAAAATATAATATAATATAATATAATATAATATAATATAATATAATATAATATAATATAATATAATATAATATAATATAATATAACATAACATAATATAATATTATATTATATAATATAATTTAAGTTATTTGAAGGGTTCAGAACGATAGTGGGCCAAGCGCCATTTACTGAATACGTAGAAAACAAGGGTTAAAATTAAGTTATTACCATAATTCAATGGAAACCTATAACAAGTAAAATAAAATATACACATTAAATCTAAATGATGTCAATCTTCATTAAACTATGGTTGCATGTAATAAAAATTAAGAAACATGTTAAAGGAATTGTCATTGCACCAAATGAGTGTCTCTGGACCAAAATAATCGCATTTTAATTATTTGGATGCAATTTAAATTAAGTAGCATATTAAACGACTTATCCTTTTATCAAACACGAATGTTCCCCGGATCAAATGTCCTATTTTAATTATGTAATTACTTTATATTTATTTCCAACAGGTGCAGCGGAGCGCACGGGTACGGCTAGTTAGTAATAAATCTTGATGTCTATAACCTTCTTTATTTAATTTATATATAGACGAATTCATTTTAAAATGGCAGATCAGTTTAAATGAACATTTCAAAATAAATAATAAATTGTTAGATACAATATTATTTGCCAATGATCAAGTAGTGATTTCCAGTTCTGAAGATGATCTAAAAAGAGCCATTTTTACATTGGAAGAAATAAGTGCCAATTATAATTTTAAAATATCAAAGAATAAAACTGAAATTTTAGCATTTAAAGGACATGATTCCTTAGAGCAAAAATAGTAATTGATAATACAATTTTAGACCAAGTGAATAGTTTTAAATATTTAGGTTTTAACTTATCCTATATTAAAAGTGAAGATATTAATGACAAAATAAATAAATTTAATCTGATGTGTGGCACTATTAAAAGAACCCTTAAAAACACGAGGAAAGAAACAAAAATGAAATTTTATAAAGTAATGGCTGTACCTATATTAATGTATGGATCGGAATGTTGGACGATCACTAAGAGACAAGAACAAAGATTAGAAGCAATAGAGATGAGATTTCTAAGAAATATAGCAGGATATACTCTACTAGATAAAAAACGAAATGAAGATATAAGAAAAGAATTAAATATTTTCAAACTCACTGATCGAATAGGTAAATGTAGGAAGGCCTGGACACAACATATTGATAGAATGCCAGTAGAAAGATTTCCAAAACTGATGTTAAATTATAGATCTTTTGGAAAGAGAAATATTGGACGCCCTCACAGAAGATGGTCTGAACAATTTTAACAATTCTAGCTTTCATGAAACCGGAACGAGCTTATGGCTTAATCCTTGTATGGTGATGATGATGATAAACTAATTATACGAGGTTCAAATAGAAGATCTATCTCTGTAATTCAAAGTGGCACGAAATAGTCTACGCTTTCTCCTTACCCGTATTAAGATATACATCGAGTCTAGGAATGCCAGATTTCTTCAAAATTTTGGTAAATAATGTTTTGCCTCATCTGGAATCTCAATTCTTCTAGTTTAAAAAATATATATAACTTGTACCCATTATCTCAATAATTTCATAATTATTTAAGCAAGATACGGGCTTTGAATGGAATGGAATTGAATTTAACTGAGGGGGCACGGACGGCCCAGCACTGCGACCTATTGAGATCTATTGCGCTAACCCTCGATATGGAATGAGTTGCATGCCACAGATCCCCTACGCGCACCGCCCTAACCACATGACTCCCTTAATGACCGCTCTCTACAGCCGACAGAATCCATATACCATTCCTGCTTCTGCAAATTCCCCTAAGGCCCCTCTGTCGGTCCCAAAAATATACAGATAGTCCATACATACAATATATATTTTTAAAGTGTTTATATAATGTTTTTAATAGTTCAAGATAAACAAATCATTTTAGTATGTAACATTATTGTGGGTCCCTATCACCACGGCATGGCGCGTCCTCAGGTTGCGGATAGAGGAGACGGCCTCCAGATATGGAGGGTAGCTGCGAATATATTGAATAAGCAGTCGTGGGCAGCCGATAAGGGGTGGTTCTCCAGCTTGGGGGTTGGGCGAAGGGCTAACAACCCATCACCGTATAAAAACAGCTTGTTACGAATCCCTACAATAAGCCTCGGAATAGGACTGATTCTCTGGCACGACCACAGCAAAGGAATAAGGTTTTGAGAATCTAGTCTGCTGTCAAAAAATCTGAAAGTTAGAATTTATAAAACAGTTATATTACCGGTTGTTCTGTATGGTTGTGAAACTTGGACTCTCACTCTGAGAGAGGAACATAGGTTAATGGTGTTTGAGAATAAGGTGCTTAGGAAAATATTTGGGGCTAAGCGGGATGAAGTTACAGGAGAATGGAGAAAGTTATGCAACGGAGAACTGCACGCATTGTATTCTTCACCTGACATAATTAGGAACATAAAATCCAGACGTTTGAGATGGCAGGGCATGTAGCACGTATGGGCGAATCAAGAAATTCATATAGAGTGTTAGTTGGGAGACCGAAGGGAAAAAGACCTTTGGGGAGGCGGAGACGTAGATGGGAGGATAATATTAAAATGGATTTGAGGGAGGTGGGATATGATGATAGAGACTGGATTAATCTTGCACAGGATAGGGACCGATGGCGGGCTTATGTGAGGCGGCAATGAACCTTCGGGTTTCTTAAAAGCCATTTGTAAGTAAGTAAGTAACATTCTCTATATGTAGGGGATCATTTTGATCAAAGAAGTTTACCATAGGTCAATTTTCTAATGAATTTATGTAGGTCCAAAGTTTTATTAAACTTTTTTTTTTTTTTCAAAAAACTTTCCTTGGGCCCTCAAATTCGATTTTTAAAGTTGAATTATATAGGCTAAATTATTTAGTTTACTCCCAAGCATCATGTCACAAAAGTATGAAAGCCATTAAAGAAAGAATATGAATTTTTATCCTAAGAGTGTATGTATATTATCTTAGCGCCTTCTTGGTTAGTTCGCATATTTTACTCATTAAAATCTGACCCACCACAAGGTGTACTACACCAATTTCCAGTTTATGACAGAAATATTTCATGAGGATTAAGAAAAAATTCTATCCCCATACGTAGAGCTCTACTTAATTATAACGTGTGAAGTAAGTACCTCTAACTGAACGAGTAAATATTATGACATAACCGTAATGTACAAATTACCTTTAATTTACTCATAACTTAAGCAATATAAACCAAGGACGAATGAGTCTAAGTGATATGTGAGACAAAAATACTAAAATTATCAAACCGCTATAGGAATATAAATTCATTTTTGAGGAGCAAACTTTCAAAACTCGACATGTCCATTTTCGGAAAATTCTACAAATATATGTCTCTAATAAACGAATATATTTATATAGTGAAATTTTATATGAATCTATAGCAAAAAGAAATAATTTTTAATCTTACACCACAGAAAATGTTTTGTGCATTGCAGAGATGAAAGTTTTTGGCATCTGAAATGTATTCTCTGAAAATGGACATGTTAGGTTTTGAAAGTTTAGTTCTCATTTATAGAATAAATTAATGTAATGCTTTGTTGGTATCACTTTTAGAGGTTCAAACCTCTTTTCGGACTTTTCGGACAGCTGACTAAACAACATTGAAGCAAGAATTGTATGCTTTAAAGTATTGTATTGTATTGAATTTATTAACATTCCATGGTATTCATACATTGCTTCACAGCTAGAATATGGAACAAGTCAAAAAACTTAATACTATTATAAAGTCTTAATTTATAGTCACAGTCTAGATGAAATATATACAAACGAGATTTACAATATAGTCTACTAGTACAACACAAAGTTTTAGTATCAATTTCATGAAGCGTTATTGAATGTCATGAATTCACCTATAGAATAGAAGGCGTGAGAAATTAGGTACTTCTTTAATTTGGCCCTAAATAATCTTATGTTTTGAGTTTCATTTTTTATATCGATAGGGAGGCTATTAAAAATTTTTGCTGCCATGATAGCATGATAGACTTGCCGATGGAGTATGAAAGTCATTTTTTGATGTGTATTTATGCTATGAAATGTTGAATTAGTTACAAAGTTTTCACGATTACATACGAGGAAGATTATTAATGAAAAGATATGACAAGCCATGGGCATTATTTGTAGTTTTTTGAATATAGTCCTACAAGATTCCCTAGATTTGGCACCTACTATTGTTCTAATTACTCTTTTTTGTAATAGGAATATACTGTTACTAACTGTGGAATTTCCCCAGAATATTATTCCAAAACTCATTACCGAGTGAAAGTATGCAAAGTATATTGTTTTTAAGGTATTGATATTTACTATCTTTTGCATAGATCTAATAGCAAAACAAGCTGAATTTAGTTTGGGGGTAATTTCTTTAATATGATTTTTCCAATTTAACACATTATCGATTTTTAAGCCAAGAAATTTGGTTGTTGTTGTTGTTTCTAATAGGAATCTGTTGTTAATATGCGCTAGAAATTTTCGAGATTGAATTTGGACAGGATTTAAATTGAATTATGTTAGTTTTGTTACAATTTAATACTAATTTATTGACTGAGAACCAGTGACATATTTTGAAGAGAATTTCCTCTGTTGAAGAAATTAATATAAAATTATTGCTTAATTGTAGAGAGTATGCTTCTTTAACTTTCGCTAAGGTTTGCTTTCTTAAATCGATGTTACTAATATCATTACGCTTAATAAGATATGCAACATTTTTCTTTCGATATTTGTACATTCCGCTTTATTCTTACGTTAAAAACTATAACATTTGAAATCCACACAGCGTATTCTGGAATACACAGCTCAGTAAGACCTTGGTTTCTGTATTACTATTTAAGAAATTGTGAAAGAGGATAATTTACGGGCATTGAGACTTATTTAACGCTATTATTATTCATCTGCCTACCTCTTAACCAGTTACGACGTTTAGACATACAGAGATTGTTGCTTGTTATCACGTGATAACATGTCATTAAAATTGTTGGTAATAAGTCCAACAATACTGGAATGAGTATAAGTGTGCACGGAATATACATTACGTCACGTGTCCTTCAGTAGGCACTCTGCTCACAAACACAAATAACGCGCACTACAGGGTCACTCTACAACAGATTCCTTACTCCTAAACAAGTACAGTATACTTCAGTTCAGCAATGTTTATGAAGTTTAATTTTACAGAAAAGGTTATTGTAATACTGGTTTAAACATTTCATTCAGATCAGTACCTGTACCGGTGTTTTAAGTTAAAATTTATAATAAGGATTATTGTAATATGGGCGTAAAACATTGCATGAAGAGCGGTCCCTACGAAAGATGTCGGCCCGGGTGGCTCAAGCGGTAGGGGCACGGCATGTCTCTATAGCTTGGTCCGAAGGGTTGTAGGTTCGAATCCCGCCTCGGGGATGGGTGTTGTGCTTGTATTAGTGTAAGTAAAACAAAGGAAACAATTGAAAACGAAAACAGGAAACAAAGATAACTTTGGTAAACGACCTCTGGCCGGTCTTAAAAAAAACAGCAACATTTTCAGTTAAAAATGTACATCAAAAATTACACTGGTCTACAAAAAAAAAACTTCTTGTCTCCTACTGAGGAAATTTCAAGTGTTCTATACTGAAATTGATGCGTTGATTCCAGATCTGTAATCCGATTTATCATAGCACGTCAGGTTTTTGAGTTATGGGACTTTAACATTAATTCCAAATCTTACTATTCTGTACATATTCTGATCATGTTTCCCCGTCTTTCCAAACTCTGTCTTGGCTAAGGCTAACCGATCGACGAGCCCTGCATTCTCTTGTTCTCTTATTTCAAACTCTGCGCACCGCTACCCCAATCTATTTGGCTTCTCGTTTTCAAACTTTATCCGCATATCATCAGCTAAGTACAAGATCTCATCATAACAATTTACTCATTATACCCTACCACAAGACATCTTTATATTCGTCATCCTATACAGTTTCAGTTGCTAGAAATTGGAACTCGCTTCCGAGTTATATAAGGGGTTGTTGGTCAATAACTTCATTTAGGTCAAAATTACATAAATTCTTACTTAACAGATGAATTGCTGATTAATATTTATTACATATAATGTCCATTCTTATTATTATTATCATTAATTTCTCTAAATATATTTACAAACCCTCTAATGGCAATTACATTAATATTCTCATTATAGAAATAGAATATATATATATATATATATATATATATATATATATATATATATATATATATTTTTCTCCCTGTAACATAGCTCATAAATTAAGTTACTACTTTACCTTATAGATTTATCTAAATTTAAATAAATGTGTAGTGAAGAATATTGCTGGAGAACCTTTTAAGTGTAGTGTAAATATTTGTAATTTAAATTTATGTATTGTATTGATTAAGGCTGGTTGAGTGGAAGAGAAGGCCTTATGGCCTTAACTCTGCCAGCGAAAATAAAACATTATTATTATTATTATTATTATTATTATTATTATTATTATTATTATTACATACCTGTACCGTAAAGTCAGATATATAAATTGAGCTTAGTTTATATATTCTTTGTAAATTGTTATATTACATTATTATAGATACATTTATAAGCAGATATAGGCCTACACTTACAATATGTAGTAAGCACTAAAATCTCTGTTAGAAGTGCTTGAAACCTTTGCTTTTCAGCTTATGCTGGCATGTGGTTGATCGCTGTAGAAACCAGTAGAAATCACCCATCATGCTCGGACCGTATTGACCTTGGTACCTGGATTCCATGTACTGATGGAACCTCTCACCAAGTTCGGCACTTACAGCGCCGAGATTTGATGGAAAAATGTGAATAAAGAAAGTGAATTTTTAAAGACATGCGACAACCTAGATTCTGAAATGCTTTAAGGATGCTATATACTAGCTCAGCATAATTATCAGTTCGATAATTTCCTAAAAACCTAGTTGACACTCTACAAATGTGTCCCAGCTTCGAGTTCAGGAGCATTCAGTTTTGACTTGAATGTAGTATCACACATCATAATTAAAAATTTAAAATGTTGTCATTTTAAAATGGTGACGTGATAGGAAAAAACAAACTTCAGATCTGTAAACAACACACATGAATTAGGGTTGGTACACTTGTTTTTGTTCAGTAGCAAAATCACAATAAAATAAATAAAATGGATCTAAATGTATTAAAAATGTAAAAATTAAGAATTAAAATTTTAAAATTGTGATGTTATAGAAAAAAAAACGGATTTCGGATCTGTAATCAGCACACTCAAATTAGAGTTAGTACACTTGTTTTGTTCAGTGGCAAAATCCCTGTAGACTAGTGTTATTGTAATATAGGCTTAAACACGTTAAGAGCAGTGCCTTTGATACAGTACCGGTAACATTTTAAGTTAAAATTTTACAAAGATTGTTCCAATAAAGGCTTAAACATGTTAAGAGTACTGCCTTTGATACAGAACATTTTAAATTAAAATTTTACATTAAAGATTTTATTGCAATAGAGGCTTAAATATCTTAAGACTGCTTCTAAAACAGAAACATTTTAAGTTAAAATTTTGCATCAAAGTTTGTAGTAATATAGGCTTAAACATTTCATTAAGAGTAGTAATAGTAACATTTTAAGTTAAAATTTTACATCAAAGATTGTTGTAATATAGGATTCAGAACTTTACACAGTGAAAGGTTTAGTTTCAAAATGGTTTATTTTAGACGTGTAAAATACATAGAAAAAATCAGTATATACGAGGCGTGTTCTTAAAGTAAGTTCCGTTTTCAATTATAGCCGTCGCATCGCTGCAATCGTTATTTTGCGCATGCATATTTTCTTCTTCAGTCTTCAGACAAGCTGTGCATGCAGTTTCAGAGCTTCAGTCCGTGTGTGTGGTTAGTTGTGATCAGCTGAAATGTTTAAAGTGATCAAGCACCCCGCCGACTGTGAGATGCGCTCTGTTATCCATTTCTTGAATGCGAGAAACATCAAACCAGCTGACATTCATCGTCAACTTTGTGAGGTGTATGGTGATGATGCCATTAGTGATGGAATGGTCAGGAGATGGGTTAGGAAGTTCAAAGAGGGCCGCGTCTCTGTGCATGACGAGCAGCATACCGGTCGGCCATCTTTGGTCAATGACGATTTGGTGCGTGCTGTCGATGAAAAAAATCATGAGGACAGGAACAAATTGACCATCCCTCCTACAGCCCGGATTTGGTTCCGAGTGACTTTCATCTCTTCCTGCACCTCAAGAAGTTCCTCGGTCGTCAACGTTTTGATGGTGACGACAACCCAAAATCTCATCTCGAAATTTGGCTCGGAACAAATTGACCATCCCCCCTACAGCGCGGATTTGGTTCCGAGTGACTTTCATCTCTTCCTGCACCTCAAGAAGTTCCTCGGTGGTCAACGTTTTGATGGCGACGAAGTAAAAACAGCAGTGCGGGAGTGGTTCGCATTGCAGGCGGGCGAATTCTACAATGAGGGGATAGAAAGACTTGTGCCACGACTCGATAAATGCCTCAATAATGGTGGAGATTATGTTGAGAAGTAATTGAAGTGTGGGGAATACAATGCAACAAAAATAGTTTGTAAATATCTTCTCGTTTACTTACTACACCCTTTTGGAACTTACTTTAAGAACTTAGATCAGATGTACGACATTTTTGCACTTTTCTTAAAATTTAATATCACTTAAAATTTACTTTGGGTAACATTTTTTATATATTATTAATAACATAACATAAAGATCAGAGAATGCTGGTTTGCAGCGAAAGACCTACTTTTGGGCAGAAAACTATGAGTGAATGAAAACATAACATAAAACAAAATAAAAATATAGCAATAGGTCTACAATATGAAACATAATATAAGATAAAACAGAACATAACATAACTGTAAGCGACTATACAGTCTCCGAAAATTTTGGAAAATATTCCTAATGAAATCTATAGTCACTTTAAGTATTTAGATGAATTTTAGGGTTAATTTTTCACGTAAACTTCCTGTATAATATGCAATATAAATTATTATAATAGCCCTGACGAGAGTGTATTTGAAATATGACGTAATAAGTATATTCTCTAAGCTGTTATTACGTGCGGGAGTTAGTCACCAACTTCTCCACTCACCTTGTTTTTGTTTATATTGTGTGTTTACTTTAATACCAGGCAATGCTTGGAAAATAAAGCAATAAAGAAAAAGAGAGAGAAAGAGAGAACTGAATCCCAAGTCTGAGAGTATTCAGTTAGGTTGTGTAGAGGGGGAATGGGTGATATATTGCTTTTAACTTACTACGGCTGTAATTTCCATTTCCTGCTACATACAGACTCTACACAGCAAATGTTTGTCCAGCTTCCAACTAGAAAAGTTACTTTCGTTCAATGTATATCAACACGTAGCGAATAATTCTCTAGGTAAAAAACCGACAAACTAACCAGCTACCAAACTTCGCTGCACAGTAATTTCTTGAGTTCTTCAAACCTGTAGAGTTCTTCAAAGGTTACAAACATTAAAGTCGCCATAATAATAAATGTATTTTTCTTGACCTTGACTCATGGGAGTCGAAGTTAGCAGTCAGAACTTCCACTAGTTCAAATGGTAGAATGTTGTAGCGAATACACTGCTTTCATTTGTTTTTGACGTACGTAGCTGTGTTCTCTCAAATTCTGTACGCCTGATATGCTTCGATATTTGCAGTCTTTATATATACAGGGGGTGTATAAGTAGATATACAGTAATACAATATAATTTCATTAAGTACAAATGACGATTAGAGACCAATAACAATCATACGACATCGATCGGAAAAAACGACATCAATTTAACTGCCTGATCGATCCGTTATCGATTATAATCTTCGTTTGTACTTAATAAAACTATATTATATTACTGCCGGCTATACCTGTCCTTATCTTATGCACCACCTACGCCGGCTCAAGCGGTAGTTCCCGCCTCGCAGCTGGGTGTTGTGATTGTATTAGTATAAGAAAACAAAGGTAAACAAACGTACCTATGTTATAAAATGGCAACATACAAAAAAGAACAGCCACTAGGATCTCCAATGTCGAAAATGAACTTTTAGTAGCGACCGCTAGATGGAAGTACACCTGCAATCTATTGCTCCATGCAATTCCTTCAGGGTTATAACGTGACTTCTTTCGCAGTCGCTAGATGGCAGCATAGTGATATTGGACCACATTTTGCAGAAAGGAACCAACCCACAAACAAATTTAATGTCTCAATAATTAAATAGGATTCATATTTTGAACAAAGATACGTCCACTAATATGCTTTTGGTTAAAGTATTAAGCATATACTTACATTTATATGTGAACGTATTACTCAGGTTTAACTTCAAAGTGAATATTTCTCAGTTTAGGTATCATGTGGGTTAGTTTCTTTCTGCTGGTAAAATTTGTGTCGAAAGTGCATTAGGCTAATCAATCTGTTATATGAGATCAGAGATGTAACGTCGCTACTATTTTTTTTTCTTCATCGCGTATAGGTGTTACTTTATATCTTCTCACTTCTTGCTTTCAAACATTGACCAGTCTGAGAGTTATTTTCAATGTTGAGTGTTCATTTTCGCTTTTATTAGCCTGATAACTGGAGTCTAGGATAAGTGAATCTTTTTCTCGAGTAATTATTATTAGTCTAATAATACCGTGGTCTACCAGTCTACCAGTAGACCACGGCATCTCAACCCGGAAAACATTCATCACAGAGAATGTATTGTCTTAGCGATTCACCATTATTTGGACTCATCATGAAAAACAGAAATCAAGAATTAAAACAAAAACGTTTGAAACAATAGCTGATCGTTGAAATCTACAATATAATCTATAGAATCTATAGGCTAATATTCTCATAGCTGCAGTGCATATATTTGTACAGATTACTGTGCACGTAACTTCGGAATCCCGGCCAAACAAGTCACTCAGCTGAGTGCGCTCCTAGTATAATGGCAGTTGACACTAGACATATACGTCAACATATATGCCTAACTTGGAGTCAGGCCACAAAGGGAAACACTGAAGGAGGAGGTTTCGATCCGGCGCTGTGGATTGAATTCGGCGTAGCTCAGTGGTCAGAGCGCTTGGTACGTAGAACCAAGGACCCGGGTTCGATCCCCGGCGCCGGAGCGAATTTTTCTCCTCAAATATTAATTGTCAATATTACAAACACTAGCAGTACCCGTGCGCTCCGCTGCACCTGTTAGAAATAAATATAAAGTAATTACATAATTAAAATAGGACGTTTGATCCAGGGAACATTCGTGTTTGTTAGAAGGATAAATCGTTTAATATGTTACTTAATTTAAATTGTATTTAAACAATTAAAATGCGGTCATTTTGGTCCAGAGAGCACTCATTTGGTGCAATGACAATTCCTTTAACATGTTTCTTATTTGTTATTACACGCAACTATAGTTTAATGAAGATTGACATATCATTTAGTTTTAATGTGTAAACTTTATATTACTTGCTATATGGTTCCATTGAATTATGGTAATAACTTAATTTTAAGCCTTGTTTTCTACGTCTTCAGTAAATGGCGCTTGGCCCACTATGGTTCTGAAACCTTCAAATAACTTAAATAGTGATACAGCATAAACAGTGATATGTAATTATATTTCTTTCTTTCGAAAATGTAAGAATTCACGATCTCCTATGTACCTTTACCATGGAATGAATAAATATGTTTTTTCTTCCTACTCAAAAATTTTATATTTTGCACATGGGAATTACTGCAGGAACAACAATGCTACAATCTGAGGCGGCGGTGGAAACGTATTGTATTGTTATTTTAGAAGTCTATCAGACCTACCAAATTTTGCATAGAATAAAACTTATCGGTAATCATTTTTAAAGAAACTTTTGTTATGTAACATTTTTCACAGAAAAGCAATAATAAGCGAGATATTTCGATTTAATTCAGGCCCCGTTAAATGAAGTATTTTGAATGCCATATAGCCTAAAATCTAAATTACAACGTATTTCAATTTTCATCGAAATCCGTTCAGCCATTATCGCGTGAAAAGGTAACAAACATCCAGACAGACATACATACAAACAAAAATGTCAAAAAAGCGATTTTCGGTCTCAGGATGAATAATTATACATGTTAACACCAATTATTTTTGGAAAAGCGAAAATTACCAGAAAATTTTCGGCTACAGATTTATTATTAGTATAGATTATTCTGTAGGACAAATTAATAAATCTATAATAAAAGTAATATTCGTTTTAAAGAAAACTATGTTGGGTAGTTCTCACAATATCACATATGCTCCTGGTGAGCAAGATTTTCGAAGTGAAATATCTAAAAAAATTATCGTTATGATGTTTGAAAACTTTAGGCTAGAAAGCAGAATTAAACTCGAGCCGCGACCCACTGTTTTCACACCTACCATGGATCGTATTGACGGATGGCTATGATAACAGGACAGGCCATCAGCGGACCCGGGCACAAGGTTTACTCGCTTCTAACTCCGGTTTATGTTAGGGTCATACAGATCCAATTCACTGCCGGAGACCCAGACAGCATCTTTACTGCTTAGACAACACGGCACTGCAGCAGCTACACAAATCTTTGTGCTGTTAGTTCAGTGTCTGGCTTTATACAGGGTGATCTAAATTGGTGTCAAATATTTCGGGGACGTGTTCCTAACATCAAAACAATTAAAAACGTTAATAAGAACATGGGTCTGAAAACCATTCTTTCGGCAGTTATTAAAGGATTTGTCTCTTCATTGACCGCTGATTGTTTGATGGTTTTTTGTTTGTTTGTATTTTGTAGAGCGAAGAAATCAGAAGAAAATGTATTCTGTCAGTGAACAGAACGAAATGATTTGCATAATTTAATTGATGATGTGCTTCTGGACGTCATCCAACGAATGTGTTTTAACACGATGCTGCTCCAGCTCATTTCAGTCTGATAGTTCGTAATTTTTTTAATGATCGATTTCCCCGAAGATGTATTGGTCGAAGGGGATTCATTGCATGGCCTGCTCGATCGCCTGATTTGAATCCAATGGATTTCTTCGTCTGGGGACATTTAAAGTCCCTTGTTTATGCGACTCCTGTACTTAATGTTGATATTCTGAGAGCGTATCCAAATGGATTTCACGAAATACGAAACACTCCAGGAATTTTCAACAGAGCACGCCAGAGCATGTAACGCAGGTTTAGGGGACACATCGAAGCAGGTGGAAGCCGCTCCGAGCAATTTTTGTAACATTAAATTTTTGTCTTGTAACTCTGAAATAAATCATTTTGAGACCAATGTTCATATGAACATTTTGTAATGTTTTTGTGTTACGAACACATCCCCGAAATATTTGACACCAATTTAGATACACCCTGTATACGGTGATACACCAACGATACTGTCGACAAAACGCTATACTTCAAGCTATATACTCGTTTATTGTAATAATAGCGCCGTCATAAGAAGACCTCGGATTTTTTTGGCTCGTTTAGCGTAACATTCTTTAATACACACAGTTTTGGCAGCTTGCATAACAAATTCTAGGTTTATACTGCATCATAATTCTTGGGATTCTTGAATTTTCCATTCTTCTTACATGATCTAGTCAATTTAATTTGTGTCTCTTGATTTTTTCTTCTACTTACTCTACTTCTAATTGTTCTAAAATTTCTTCATTCCTTCTTCGAATCTAAAAGAGTATATCCTGCTGTCCTCCTGAAAAATTTCATTTCCGTTGCTTTGATTCTGTTCATGTCTTTTTTCTTTAATCTCCAAATCTCGCTTCCGTATAAAAGGGAGGGTAATGCTAGTGTATTATATATTTTTATTCTTGTAGATTTTTGTACTAATTTAGCTTTTGATGTATTCTTTATTATTCCTAGAATTTGTGTAAATTTGGTAATTTTCTTGTTCACATCTTTTTAATTTTGATAAGATATTTCACAACCCAGATAGTTGAAATTTTGTACTTGTTCGAGGCATTGGTTATTGTGTATTATCTTACTTCTGACTGGGTCTTGTCCTAAAAATGCCATTACTTTTGATTTTTGTGCTGAAATTTCCATCCCAAAATCTTTTAACATTTTATTTAATGTATATAAATCCTCTCTGTAAATTATCCTCTGAACTGGAAATTATTACTTAAAAAAGTCCCTTGTGCAGACCCTTGTATTTCCCCATTTTGACTATGCTGACATTTTACTGACTGACCTTTCCAGCGACAACAAAATGAAACTTCAACGTGCTCTTTGTGTGTACGTTTTGTAAGCAATGTTCGTAAATATGATCATATTACCCCATCCCTGGAAGCAATAGGTTGGCTTAAACTAGATAAGAAAAGAAATTTACATTCACTTCTCTTTCTCTTCGAAATCTTGAACTCTTCTATTCCTTCGTACCTGTCGTCTCGCTTCAACCTTTCTTCCCACCACAATCTGAACACACGCTTCGCCATGAAACAATACTAACAATACCATCCCATCGCACCTCCTCATACTCATCCACTTTTAGGCATTGGTCAAATTGAGACTTGGTTTCTTGTAAATAGTTCTTTTAATCTACCACAAAATATCTCAATATCCGTTAATTTCATCACTAAGAATTTTCTTGTAGGTTTAATTTGTTAGTAAATACAAAAATATTATTTGTTCTTGAACTTCTATGATAAAATGTCTAATGTTAATCACTGGTATTTTGATTCGATGTGTAATTTGGTTCCATTTTAAAATTTTAATTCACCAACTTTAAATTTAATATTAGCAGTTATATAATTTATTTCAAGAAATAGTCTGCCCAGACATCCTGGTTGCAAAAACACAGAATAACACACATATAAGAATAATAATGATTACAGTAAGACAGATGGCAAATTTAAATGTGAACTAGGTTAAGTTTAAGAAATAATAAATTTGTACATATATTTGTAACAATCACAACTAATTTAATAGAAAAGGGGTATTATGATATTCCGTATAAATGATTTTCAGAATTGAAATAGAAGTTTAATGGTTAATAATTATTTTTGGAATGATGTCATCATTCCAAATGTTTTGATAGTTGTTTACATTGATCGTGGGATGGTGCCCCTCGCTCCGATCATTAAACCATGTGTTCCAGGTGCCTTCCATCTGATATTTTTCTCGAAAATACGGAATAGTAGGCTCATAAATTTGTTGTTTTTCTTTGTTGACCTCGGATGGTTGGGTCTGGCTCATCTCAAATCTAACAGTTGGGTCCAGTATAAAAAAATTAGCCTTGTCTAGAGCCACGATGTCCGCTCTTCTAATTCCGCCGCCTTCAGACGCAACGCATTACCTCTTCATGGACCTCGAAGGATTTGTTTCTAAGGGCTTGTGCTAAGTTTTCGGATGTTATGATGGCGTGAATTTCTCAGGAGTTCTCCATGCTGACAGGATCCTAGGACGTGTGCTAAGGTTTCAATCTCGTTGCAGTATCTGCAACGGAAATCAAGGATCTCCCCATGAAGACTTCTCACTGGTGCTACGTTAGCATTCATCTTAATTGCGTCCCGCCATTCAGAGAAGATAGACCCTCTAGAAAAATCCATTTATTTCCGGGAGGTATATTCTTGAAATAAAATAACACCTTTTCCTTTATGTGGAACGCACATCGATTTGCCGAACACGTTTCCTAAGATTTTGTCGTAGTTTATGGACATTGATGTTACTTATATCCAGATCTTCAGGTGGAATTTTTAACTTCCCGGAACAATTTCCTGTGATGTTCCTTGTAGAAACGACAAGAGAATTCGAGGTTCTCAATAATGTGTTGCAAATATTGAGATGCTATAAATATCCTTCCCATTGAGCTTTGAAAAGGCTGAGATTATTTACGTTCACTGTGTACAACATCGCGTCGGGCGTGTCTCTGGCAAAATATAATGTTATTAGTGATATAATTACTATCAATGAAATAATGAAGTTTATCTCGTTAATAACTATGTGTTGAATAATAATTCATCACTCGAGACCGTCTCATGTTGCATACATTTAGGGATTTTTACATAAAATTGTTGCAACCTATCCTATTCGAGCCTAAAATCCGAGGTCTAGCATAATCATCATGTTGAAATGCTTCTCCTCTTTTCCTTTATGTCTAGTAGTTATTATTCTTGTATCATAATACCAATTCCCAAGTAAAAAAAAATCTCTTTACTAGGAAGATTCTTATGTTCACCAATTTTGTGATAGTTTTTTTAGAATTTATTACAATTTTACTGATTTGCATAATACACGTTACTGTTCGTTAACAGAAAACCACTATATATATAGGGTGTTTCAAAAATACTGGGCATAATTTCGTAGTATGTATTTCCCACATGTAGACAATCAAAATAGTTCATTACAACATGTGTCCGGAAATGCTTCATTTCCGAGTTATGGCCTTCACAACATTGAAATTCACCGGAACGTTTTTCTTTCCGCAGGTCATTGTCATTACAGAAGATGTTCAAAATGTCCACCTCCTGCTTGAGTACAGACCTCACATCGATGTCTCATAGACCTGCGAACACGATCCCAAACTCCAGGAGTATTGCGTATGTCCTCAGAACATACCAAATTCGATTCCGAAGGGATTCCAAATCAGGCACCGGAGACGAATAAACCAGTGATTTTAAATGGCCCCACAAGTAGAAATCGAGAGGGTTCAGATCAGGTGAGCGTGGAGGCCAAGCAATTGGGCCACCTCTACCTATCCATCGATCAGGAAACCTTCGATCAAGTACCTACACAACACTGAATGTAACCTTCGCCTCGAATGAACTGTCAAGTGCCCTCTTAATGTATAAAACAAAAAGTTTATATATATATATACCAGTATATATATATATATGCACATACATTTCACTTCTGTTATTTTCATTTTTTTCTTTACATGAAGTTAAAAAAAAAAACAGATTTTTGTAAGTTAGGAATCTTTCAATCTTTCAAAATTCAATAAGTCAATTAAAACTACAATATCATTCATATATATAATAATTATTACTTTATTATATAATTGCATAATTTTTCATTTAATTTACAATTGTATTATTTAATACGTTTAATTACATTTTATTATTTTTGCTTTCTAGTTAACCGAATCTTCTATGTTTTACCTGATATAATTTCATTGCTTTCCTGTATTATTATTTTGATATTCATCACTTTCTTTTGCTTACATATATTTGATATAATATCATTGTTATATTATTCTTTCTTGATCATTGTTTTGATATTCATCACTTTGTTTTGCTTACATATATTTGATATAATATCATTGTATTTCTTATATTATTCTTTCTTGTATCATTATTTTGATATTCATCACTTTGTTTTGCTTACATATATTTGATATAATATCATTGTATTTCTTATATTATTCTTTCTTGTATTATTATTTTGATATTTATCACTTTACTTTTGCTTACATATTTAGTATATTTATTTAGTGTAGGATTAAACTTGTAATATTACTTTTTCATTATTCGATGTAAACTCCACTCCCGGCCACAAGCTTTTCTTCATCGGGAGTGCGAACCAAAGTGTACCAATATTATAATCGTTAAAATAAATTATTATTATTATTATTATTATTATTATTATTATTATTATTAAAAAAGTCACACAGAGTTAGTGTGCACTCAATGCTGGTTGCTTGACGGTTGTCAGTCCACTTTGAGGTCTGTGGATATGGAGGGAAAAATTGGATCGGTGTCTAGTAGAGTTCCCGCGTAGCTCAGTTGGTAGAGAGTTGGCACGTTTAACCAAAGGTCCCGGGTTCGATGTCCAGCCCCGTAAAAATTTTCCCTCGAAATTATTCAAATCAACTTTACAGGGAGTTATACAGGGACATCATTTTATTTTTACTAACATTTTTAATATTAACCTGGATATACCTTTAGAGACCCGTAAACACCGTTCGCTACCCCCTTCCACGACTGGAGTTCGATAATACTGGCGTAAAACACAAACAAATCACTTTACTAGGTATAGGAGGGAAGAAAAGTACTTCATCCATTTACGTAAACTAGGGAATATCGCGATTTTGAGTTCGATAATTTTCATTAGGTTTTTGTTTAATCAAAGTACAGTACTGTATTAAGAATAAGTGTTTTTACTCACGAACTGAGTTATCCATGCGAACGTATTCATTATGCAGTATATATTATACTGTCTACAGCACATTAGCATACAATATAGAGAAAGATGTTAAATTCAAAAATAATCATAATATGGATATTCAAACACATATTTGAAAATGGTGGCGTTCATTTCGATACAGGCTTTAGTTCTTTTGTGCATATGATCGCACTATAGACTATTGCATCTAATTCCAATTGCCAGTTTCGTCCTTCGTACTAGTAACTCATGTTGAAATAATTCTGTACCTACTCTATAAAAGAGTACCTTAAGTACTGCAAATTCAATCTTCACTTCTGCCCGACCCGCACAGATAAAATTACTCTGACATGCTATCTACTGTCCGTCCAAGTGGTTATGCCACAGGATCGTAGAAAAGGGGGAAATCATGTGACAGTTAATTACTTAACGAGGCCCTTTTATTTAAGTTATTTTAAACAGTTTTATAATATTATGGAAACGTCCAATTCCTAACAGAAATTAATGTTTTCAGAAAAGAGCTAAGACAGCCCAATTTTTACAGAGGGGCGTGCAGAAGCAGGTGGAGGAATTAGGGATGCGACGTAGGCAAACGGACAGTAGGCTACCTGTGCGAAAATATGTTTCAATATAGAAAGCTCTTTCGTCACTGGAAAACGCGAACATATTTCTGGAACGTACTATACTCACTAACTCAGTCCTGTTTACTATATGCGGTCTTGGATCTGTGTGTAGAGGAAAGTTGGAACTTCATTAGTAGAGGGGATGAGAGTGAAGTACATTCAAAAACTCAGGTACAATAAAAATTGAAGTAAAAATAAAATGATGTCTCTGTACCTGAAAGCTTGATTTGCAGTTTTTTTCTGTCAATTTCCCACAAATTTACTATTTCTGACTTCGATCTTTAAAAACAACCGATTCAACTACAGTAGTTTAATTTTGTTAACAAAGAACAAGAGAATTTCAGTTGAATTCTGGAAACATGAATTAGTTGTTTCAGTCTGAAAACATGGAGCACGAGAATTTCAGAGGAAGCGTGAATACTTGAACAAGCAGTAGTTAGTAGTTCCAGTTTGACAACAATGAGGAAGAGAATTCAGATGAAGTGTGAATACCAGTCAGCAGGGACGGACGCGTATCACTGAGTGGGTGTCGACTCTCTAATCCCGGGCTACACGAGTAAACCGACTGCTTTTACAGGCACAGGCGAGGAGTCGTGTTATCACAGGCGGTTTAACAGTCTGTTCAGATAAGGACTTGCTCCTGCAATAAAACCAAAGTTTCAGACAGGCACCACGTACATTCGGTTACCATAGCAATTTTGCGTTCCCGTCTCGTTTCAATTAAACGGTGTCTTATCAGGAAGTAGTCTATGCTTTTGACGGAAAGACAAAAATCTATAATAGAGTAAGGGAGGGTATTGAAGGATACCATTTTGATGTTTCAACATAAAGGTAATTGAAAAAAGTTAGAACTGTAATTACTTAGTATTATATTAACCTCTTGGGGTTCCTGCAGATTGTACATAAGTATTAGGTAATTTACATAATATGTATTTGCTGTATAACTTGCAAAGACAAAACAGAAATAATATCATCACTGACAGAATGGGAAGCTAATGTCGGATACATTAGACATTATTATGTAAGAGGTATGATAATGCATTTAAAATATTATATTGCATAACAGAAACTATTACAATAGTGTTCTGTTTAGCCAACTGATATGCAAGCCTTTTAACATCATTTCTGGTTCATCCAAAATATTTTCTCTCCATCATTAACACATAGTCTAGTCAACTAGCTTCTCTTCAAGTGAAGCTGGGAGTATTGGTTTTCGTCCAAGTTTCGATTTAACGGCTTTGGTGGGCTCAGAGTTGGACCGTACATAATCAAATAATGTTGATCGAGGTACATTGAATCTTTTGGAAGCAGCAAGATAGCCCATTCTTTTCTCCCGTACTGCGACAATGGTATTTACCATATCTTCAGACTTCCATTTTTTTTAGACTGAATCTCTTTTTTTTTTTTCTATTTACTTCAGGCATCTAAAAATATCAGAAGAAGAAACAATTCGTTACTTTATAATATTTGATTAATTAGAAAATTAATTACTTACGTTAATTAAAAATATCCTTGAGTAAAAATGTAGTGGTTTGTTATAGAAAACATATAAATGTGTTTAAGGCAGCTTTTATGTAGCGAACAGCATTGAAAGACAGCCGACATTGCCCTCGGCTCGTATCCGACATTGCCCTCGGCTAGTATCCGACATTGCCCTCAGCTAGTATCCGACATTGGCCGATTCTTCACAAATAGTAAAACAAGCCAGCTGCATGAAACATGTTGTCGATAGCATTTCTGCAATTAGAGAATTAAGAAGCCTTATCTATGGTATATCAAACAGTTCATAACATGTTGTGTAAATATAAGAATAACTTGTAACGAATAAATC
Organism: Periplaneta americana; assembly: GCA_025594305.2. NCBI lineage: Eukaryota > Metazoa > Arthropoda > Insecta > Blattodea > Blattidae > Periplaneta > Periplaneta americana. The sequence goes on along the minus strand of JAJSOF020000036.1, from coordinate 18,935,677 downwards.
ACATTACTTACCCTCAAAAAGTTTTTGTTTTTGCAGAAACGTTGAAAACACGCTGTTCACACAAGTGAAGCACTCAACAGTAATGATTATTCATGCAGATGTTCGTCTACTTGTAGAGAACGTAATGCATTATTTTCACATCAGATTGCACCATTCGATGGAAAAGAAATATGTTATCCGAGATTATCCGATATTACCAGACCTATCCGACAATCCCCTCCCTTACTCTATATATTTCTGGAATTTTTAAAAGTCAATTTTAATAACCAACCATGATCAAAGTTTTTTGATTTCTTCAACACCTTTAAACAATCGTTAGAATATGAAGAAAACGATAAGGATAGAAAAATAGGAGAATACAGAGAGAATTTAAAATACAAGAATGGGAGAGAGAAAAGAGAAACATAATAGTACATTATGCAACGAGCCTATAATTGTAGTAATTAAGACGCAAGTATGTTTGTTTATGAAACGAGCGCAAGCTCGTTTCATAATTTTCATACGAGCGTCTTAATTACCATTATAGGGAAGTTTCATACGACTTTCTATGCACGACCATATTTATAACTTCAAATTATTCAAAATTAGGTCATGTTATGGTTATGTGCGAACTGACCTGAATTGTGAGATGTGCGCAGACGCGAAAGTATTGATTTTTTTCCGAGGCCGAATGTCATTGGCCTTGATAGAGAATAAGATGAACATTAGTCTGATATAACCTGGAAATTGATTTAGAATTGAAAAACGAGATGACAAATTGAATTTATTTGAATATTATTTACAATTAACGCTAATTATTATAGTAACAGAACATAACCTTCTGCGACAGTATTGGATTTTCCAGCCTCCGTGACTTTTCGCTAATTGTCTTTCGATTGCATATCCGAGAATAATCGATACTTGCGGTTTTATAACGGTACAAAGGTGACTTGTCATTGGCTGAACACCTGAACTTTAATGAATAGGTGTACTTTAATGAGGTGCATTAAAGGGCTACTACCAGGTATATAATTACTACATTTCGGCATGGTCGAGCATAAAATATTTTAAACAAAACAGAGAAGCACTCTTGATAGTAGTACTACACCAAATATAATATTGAATGGAATTATTGTTAAATACAGTAAAACAGTTAAAAATCTTGGCATTTTTATGGATAGCGATCTAAATTGGAACACTCAAGTAACACACATTTGCAAAAAAATATTTTCTCAACTTCACTCCCTATTCCACATCAAAGAATTTCTACCACTTAGTCTAAAAAAGAATCTTGTAATGCCCCATTTTGATTATTGCGATTCCTTGCTAACTAATGGAAGTTCACTCTTAGCTGAGAGACTACAACGTGTTCATAATGTGTGCATACGATTCATCTGCAATACTCGTAAATTTGACCATAACACCTTCCTCCAGTTACTTTCATGGGTGCGTCTGAAGGAACGAAGAACAATACATTCACTGTCTCTTCTGTTTAGAATCATGCATACTTCTACTCCGAATTATCTGTTATCGCGTTTTCAATTTCTTACAACTCTTCGAAACCGACATCAAGCACTTCTTTCTATCCCTCATCATAGAACGTCTTTATACTCATTTTCCTATATTGTAGAAATACCTCGCCTCCGGAATTCGTTACCTAATGACGTCAGGGACTGCCGGACTTTATCACAATTCAAAATTAAATTGGAAAATGTTGTCTTAGTTAATGTTTTTATGTATTGCTAGAAATATTGATTTGTAATTTTTTTTTCTTTTTCTTTTTTAATCTAGATTAAAATTGCAAGTTTCTTGTTTATGTTAGTTAATTAGTTAGGATACAATTAATTAATCATTTAAAGTTTGTGTGACTGCAACCTGTGTATATTTTTGTGTGGCTTTATTTTGTTTATAGTGTTTTTTTTCTCTCTCTTCATTTCTTGTGTAGCTTTACTTTGTATATAGTGTATTTTTTTCTGTTTATTTCTATTATTGTATTTGTATTCCTGGTGTTGTGGAAGAGAAGGCCTGATGGCCTTAACTACACCAGAATAAATAAATAAATAAATATAAATTAAAGAATTTACCCCCGTATGAACAAACGCTCGTGGTCGGGAGTAGACAAGCAAAAAAGACAAAATAAACAATTGATATAAACAATGAAATAGCAAAAATTACAAAAACAATAGCCTATATGATAAAAACCAATCACAATTGAAAAAGTTTATAACCAATATTCACAAGTATAAGATTAATATTTAGCAATTAATTATCTAGCCCTATGTTAGGATCCTGTACAATTTCTTTAATTTAAAGTCTAAATTTACTCGTGCTTATGTTACCTAAAACAGGGTACTGAGAAATTAATTGAAAATATGAATTATACTATTTTGTATAGCTTAACGAAAATAAGTTTGTAAATTGAACTAATTTGATGGTATATGTTTCTATAGTTTGGCTGATGAATTGTATATGCTTTTAAAATGAATACTAGTCTGTATAGCTCTATTGATGAATTTTATATGCTGTAAATTGAATGGTAGTCTGTATAGCTCAATTGATGAATTGTATATGCTGTAAATTGTATAGTAGTCTGTATAGCTCAACTGATGAATTGTTTATGATTCTAAATTGAATTAATGTACTTGATTTTAATTGCACAAATTTGTATAGCTTAATGAAAGTACGCTTGTAAATTGAATTAATCTGCTTACTTTGTATTGTATATGTTTGTATAGTTTTGGCCGATGAATTTTATATGCTTTAAATTGAATAACAATCTGTATAGCTCTATTGATAAATTGTTTGTGTTTGTAATTTGAAGTAGTTTGCATGATATGTATTATAAATTTCTGTATATCATAACTGATTGAATTGTTTAAGCCTTAAATTTAATTAACCTACTTGTTTTGTATTATACATATACCTCAACTGATGAATGATCGTTTGCGTTTGTAAATTTCATAATCTGATTGGCTATGTATTTTATAGCCTATTTTTAGTAGAGCCATCGATGTAGCTCAGTCGGCAGACTCGCTGGGCTGCTGATCCGGAGCTGCGTTCGGGCTTGGGTTGGATCCCCCTTTGGTCTCATTGAATGTATTATTTCAATGTACCGAAGTACATATGATATTTCCATGCAGATATTCTGCGTCATCATACGATACTCTTTCATCTCATACGATACTCTTTCATCTCATTGAATGGTTTCTTCCGATGTTTTCCCCAGCCGTGGGCCTGAAGCCGGATGGTCTATGGCGAGTCCTCGGCATCACTTCATTTCACCCCTTTGATTTGATTACCTGGTTGGGTTTTTCCGAGGATTTCCCCAACCAAAAGGCAAATGTCGGGTAATCTTTTAGCGAATCCTCGGACCTCACCTCATCATTGTAGAAAATTACTAAATTGAATAGTTACCCCGAAAAGAGATCTAACCAACAAAAAATCGAAAGTTGAGTTTTCAGTGGAATAGTGATCTATCGAAGATATGTCACCGCCTAGCGGACGTAAAGTGACATAATTTCTCTTTGAAAGGTTAGTTTTTTTTTGTTTCAATATTGGTATTCCGGCGAATAGTGATCTATCTGTACTAAAATGACGGAAGTTGTGAAGCAAGCTGTGAGTATTAGTGCTGAAAAACAATTAAATAAAGGCCGGAAGCGCAAAATAAACATTCATGAATGGAAGAATAATAAGAATAAAGCCTTAAGGAATGCTGGGAAGCCATATATGAGTAGGAAAGGGCATTTTGTGCCGGGAAAATGTGTGTCAGAAATGGTGAGTGGAACACTGATGTAACTGCAATTTTGATTATAAGCTGCTTTTTATTAGTTTTCAGATCTGTAGTCCGATTCATTGGTAATATTTCATTAAACATTTAGGCAACATCGTAACAAACACATTACGTCGTGTGAAACTATTTTTAAAAACATGTCTTGTCGAATACACATTATTTCCGATATGAAATTTTATTGAAAACTAAGAGGGAGAAAATAGTATTAATTTCACAAAAATACTTTGGTTTCACTTTTATTTGAAGTGCAAGCTGTATGTTGATTTTTGTACAATACAGGTAATTATTATTATTATGATGATTATTATTATTATTATTATTATTATTATTATTATTATCACACTTTTTAGATCACTGTATGTCGCTGTCATAATCAGTGTGGAGAGATTCTTCCTGATATGAAGAAACAGTTCTTCCAGAACTTCTACAAACTAACATACGATGAACAGTCTAGATTTTTAGTAGAATGTATGACTCTGGAGGAAGTGAAACGCAGAGAAGTTGAGGAAAACATATCAAGAAGGCATGCAACGTTTAAGTACAAGCTTTTCACAAATGGCAAAACTTACAACGTATGTAAGAAAACTCTACTTGATGTATTTAACATTTCTTCTCGTCGAGTGCAAACACTTCAGTTGAAAATTAAAAATAATTTGGATGTTTCTGATATGAGAGGGAAGCACTTCAATCGTCCCCATGCAGTTACGTATGATGTTAAACAACTCGTAAGAAATCATATTGAGTCTATGCCTGCTGAAGAGAGCCACTATTCCAGATCTGTGTCTCAGAAGCCTTATATAAGTTCAGAACTTTCTTTGGAAAAAATGTATGATCTCTTTAAGGAAACTAATACTTGATGTATTTAACATTTCTTCTCGTCGAGTGCAAACACTTCAGTTGAAAATTGAAAATAATTTGGATGTTTCTGATATGAGAGGGAAGCACTTCAATCGTCCCCATGCAGTTACGTATGATGTTAAACAACTCGTAAGAAATCATATTGAGTCTATGCCTGCTGAAGAGAGCCACTATTCCAGATCTGTGTTCAGAAGCGTTATATAAGTTCAGAACTTTCTTTGGAAAAAATGTATGATCTCTTTAAGGAAACTAATACTTGATGTATTTAACATTTCTTCTCGTCGAGTGCAAACACTTCAGTTGAAAATTGAAAATAATTTGGATGTTTCTGATATGAGAGGGAAGCACTTCAATCCTCCCCATGCAGTTACGTATGATGTTAAACAACTCGTAAGAAATCATATTGAGTCTATGCCTGCTGAAGAGAGCCATTATTCCAGATCTGTGTCTCAGAAGCCTTATATAAGTTCAGAACTTTCTTTGGAAAAAATGTATGATCTCTTTAAGGAAACTAATACTTGATGTATTTAACATTTCTTCTCGTCGAGTGGAAACACTTCAGTTGAAAATTAAAAATAATTTGGATGTTTCTGATATGAGAGGGAAGCACTTCAATCGTCCCCATGCAGTTACATATGATGTTAAACAACTCGTAAGAAATCATATTGAGTCTATGCCTGCTGAAGAGAGCCACTATTCCAGATCTGTGTCTCAGAAGCCTTATATAAGTTCAGAACTTTCTTTGGAAAAAATGTATGATCTCTTTAAGGAAACTAATACTTGATGTATTTAACATTTCTTCTCGTCGAGTGCAAACACTTCAGTTGAAAATTGAAAATAATTTGGATGTTTCTGATATGAGAGGGAAGCACTTCAATCGTCCCCATGCAGTTACGTATGATGTTAAACAACTCGTAAGAAATCATATTGAGTCTATGCCTGCTGAAGAGAGCCACTATTCCAGATCTGTGTCTCAGAAGCCTTATATAAGTTCAGAACTTTCTTTGGAAAAAATGTATGATCTCTTTAAGGAAACTAATACTTGATGTATTTAACATTTCTTCTCGTCGAGTGCAAACACTTCAGTTGAAAATTAAAAATAATTTGGATGTTTCTGATATGAGAGGGAAGCACTTCAATCGTCCCCATGCAGTTACGTATGATGTTAAACAACTCGTAAGAAATCATATTGAGTCTATGCCTGCTGAAGAGAGCCACTATTCCAGATCTGTGTCTCAGAAGCCTTATATAAGTTCAGAACTTTCTTTGGAAAAAATGTATGATCTCTTTAAGAAACTAATACTTGATGTATTTAACATTTCTTCTCGTCGAGTGCAAACACTTCAGTTGAAAATTGAAAATAATTTGGATGTTTCTGATATGAGAGGGAAGTTTCAATCGTCCCCATGCAGTTACGTATGATGTTAAACAACTCGTAAGAAATCATATTGAGTCTATGCCTGCTGAAGAGAGCCACTATTCCAGATCTGTGTCTCAGAAGCCTTATATAAGTTCAGAACTTTCTTTGGAAAAAATGTATGATCTCTTTAAGGAAACTAATACTTGATGTATTTAACATTTCTTCTCGTCGAGTGCAAACACTTCAGTTGAAAATTGAAAATAATTTGGATGTTTCTGATATGAGAGGGAAGCACTTCAATCGTCCCCATGCAGTTACGTATGATGTTAAACAACTCGTAAGAAATCATATTGAGTCTATGCCTGCTGAAGAGAGCCACTATTCCAGATTTGTGTCTCAGAAGCCTTATATAAGTTCAGAACTTTCTTTGGAAAAAATGTATGATCTCTTTAAGGAAACTAATCCTAATGTCAAGTGTTCACGCAGCATTTATAGAGATATATTCAGGAGTGAATTCAAATTGAGATTTGGTGCACCACGATCAGACTCTTGCGCATATCGTGATGAAATGTATATCCAACTCGTGATAACTGACACTGAAGAACTAGATAAGAAGATTACTGCACAGAGTACATTTCATCATATGAAGGCAGAAGGTGCCTATAGAGTCCTTCAAGATGATGTTGAAATTGCAAAGAAGAACACTGAATATGTGGTACTGTGTACGGATATGCAGCAAGTACTCTTCTGTCCTACACTTCACCATTCTTCTGTATTTTACCAAAGACAGTTTGCTACCTACAATCAGGGTATCCATAACATGGGAGAAGATACAGCCTTTTTTCTTCGTATGGAATGAGTCAGTGGCTGAAAAAGGTTCTTCAGAAGTTACGTCGTGCATTCTGAAGTACATACAACTGCATTTCCAGCCACTAAAACCAGGCGAGAAGAAGAGGTTAGTAGTGTGGTCTGATCGTTGCATCGGTCAGAATAATAACTGGCGATGCTTAGCTCTCTATCATTACCTCATTAGAAATAAATATTTTACAACCATTGATCAGAAGTTCTTGGTTAGTGGACACAGTTTTCTTCCCTGTGACAGGGATTTTGCATTAATAGAGAGAAGAAAGAAAAAATCCACAGTCTATCACCCTAAACAGTGGGTCGAAGTGATAGTCAATGCTGGTCCTGAATTCTCTGCATACTATATGGACACAGAAGATTTTGTTGATCTGTCACCCATAAAAGGCATGCTTAAAAGAGATCCTAAATTTAAGATTACTTCATGCTTTTGGATCCAGTTTTCAGAAGAGGAGCCAAATAGACTCAGGACTCGAGCAAGCCATAATATTCTTCAACCATGGCAAACCTATGAAATCTTGGCAACCCACAAACGAAGTAATAAGCTAATTCCACTCCCAACAGTTATACCTCAACTGTACAATGGAGATATGGCAATAAAGAAAGCAAAGAAAGTGGATTTGTTGCATATGTGCAAGTTCATTCCTCCCCAATTTCGTGAATTCTATCAAAATCTTAGAGTAACTGAGTAACAATGGGACGGATGTTTCATAAAAAAATTCTCAAAGTAGCTGAGTGAAAGTGACAATATAACATTTGAAACTGAATTGTTATTGATTGTGCCCTTTACACTTCTTATTATGGCATTTTAAGTTAGTTGTAGGTTAGATCATTTTTCCATTCTTTAGGGATAGATCGTTTTTCCACTCAATTTTGCATTAATTTGTTAATGTTTAATAGCAATATATTATTTTGCCTACAGTTTGACTCAAATCTATTAAAATGGAATGGAATACTACAAGTATGTATGCTTTGCTTAAGATATTAACCTTCAAATAAGAATAAAATGTTTTTTTCGTTTCCTCAACAATTTGTCTTTGTGGGTTAGATCTCTTTTCGGGGTAACTATTCAATTGTAAAACTGTAAAAATTGTAAAATGTTGTAAAAATTTGTAAAAATTGTAATTGTAATATTGTAAAATTTTGACTTGTTCCACATCTTAAAGTTTCATTGCTTATTTAAGATCTATGGAATATAATGAATGAATGAATGAATGAATGAATGAATAATAATAATAATAATAGTAATAGTAATAGTAATACAGACTAAGAGAATCACAGGCTTCTTCCTCTCACAGCATCCCGAATCTGGTTAAGTCCGATGTTTTAGACTCGAGGCTGACGTCTGCGGGGGTTGGAACGAAGATGAACGGTTCCATTAGAAGCGACGTCTAGGAACGCAACGAGGCATTTTTGTTAAGTTTGACAAGTTAGACACACTCTTCGCGAGCTCTCATTTGTTTCGAAGCGCTGTGAAAGATCCTTGTCAAATGACAGCACTCTGTTCTCCGAGAACACATTTGCGGGGAATTCATTATGCCCGCCAAATGCACCGTGAGGAGCATATTCGTGACGCACTTCTACAAGTTCCAAAAGAATTACAAATCTCCAACTTTCTTCACACCCCAGCTACATCCGTGTGCGTCTAGATAATAAAAAGTCGATGTTATACCCTTTTATGTTGGTTTAGAAAAGAACAGCACATGATGTTCGCTTTTAAATAGACAGCGAAAAATGTAGTCTTAAAATAAAACTTCGAATTTGTACATCTCTACTTCTAACAAAACTAACAGATGTAGGTTTGAAGGTTAGACCTAGGCCTTTTAATGAAATTAGAGGAGACGAATATCCGAATTGTTGAGATCGTTATAAATTGTCGAAGCCACATACTCAGATGCTACCATTTGAGATTGTTAGAAGTAGCTCAATCCAGTCGAGAATATCCTAGTCGTTGCAATGTTTGAAAATGACTATTTGTTATTCAGTAGATTGTTGGAAATTGCTAAATCCAGTCAAGTGTATCATATTCGTTCATACTGTTAGAAGTGGCTAAATTCAATCAAGAATAACCTATTCGTTAAGATTGTTAGAAATGGTTAAGTTCAGTCAAGTAGATCCATTTCGTTGATATTGTTAGAAGTGGTTAGGTCCAGTCAAGTAATCATATTCGGTAATACTGATTGAAATGGCTAAATCCAGTCAAGAAGATCCTATTCGTCGATATTGCTAGAAGTGGTTAGATCCAGTCAAGTAAACATATTCGTTAAGATTCATTGGAATTGCTAAATCCAGTCAAGTAGATCCTCTTCGTCGATATTGTTAGAAGTGGCTAGATACAGTTAAGAAATCATATTCGTTAAGATTGATTGAAATACCTAAATCCAGTCAAGTATATCCTTTCGTCAATATTGCTAGAAATGGCTAGATCCAATCAAGTAATCATATTCGATAAGATTGATTGAAATGTCAAAATCCAGTTAAGTAGAGTATCTTCGTCAATATTGTTAGAAATGACTAGGTCCAGTCAAGAGATCACATAAGTTACGACTGATTGAAATGCCTAAAATCCAGTCAAGTAGATCCAATTCGTCGATATTGTTAGAAGTAGCTAGGTCCAGTCAAGTAATCATATTAGTTAAGATTGAATGAAATGCCTAAATCTAGTCAAGTACATCCTCTTCGTCGATAATATTAGAAGTGGCTAGGTCCAATCAAATAATCAGATTCGTCGAGATTCATTGAAATGGCTAAATCCAGTCATGAAGATCCTCTTCGTCGATATTGTAAGAAGTGGTTAGATCCAGTCAAGTAAACATATTCGTCAAGATTCATTGAAATAGCTAAATCCAGTCAAGTGTATCCTCTTCGTCGATATTGTTAGAAGTGGCTAGGTCCAGTAAAATAATCATATTCGTCAAGGTTCCTTGAAATGGCTAAATCCAGTCAAGTATATCCTCTTCGTCGGTATTGTTAGTAGTGGTTAGATCCAGTCAAATAATCATATTCGTCAAGATTCATTGAAATGGCTAAATCCAGTCAAGAAGATCTTCTTCGTCGATATTGCTAAACGTGATTAGATCCAGCCAAGTAATCATAAATGTACATCGTAAGAAAATTTTATGTTCAGAAGAAACTAACTCTCATAGCGCTATAACAGAAAGATATAAATTATAAATAGCAGTCACGAAATATTGCGTGAAACAATTAGACCTGAGTAAGATAAAAACTTCCAGTTTTATTGAATTTCAAAGTCGTCATGTTATTTCGAAATGAAAGTTGTCGATTATGCGGAATTCTGAAGACTTCATCGAACGAAGTAAAGCTTTCAATAGCTTTTTTACATTTCCGAGTTCTAATCAAGGCATAATAATGAATACAAAATGGCTGCGATGAGTGCAGACGTTCGATGCTTCTTTTATCTCGAATATAATGGGAGCAAAGCAATTACAGGAGTAGATGTAGCGTTGTACTAAATAAAAGATTGTTATTTTCTTATTACACGAAACTAGACGAGAACTCGGGTTAATCGATATTAAGTAGTGGCAAATTGCATTTCACAATGACAGGAGGAAATGCGACACGACGACAATGGCTGTTGTCTGGCTTTCAGCTAGGTGAACGCCGAGTATGAAGTTGAGTTGTACAGTACAGTCACTTCCACTTACAAATTCATGTTGCAGTCCGGCAAATGGAACTAGCATTGAGCACTCTAAAATGTCTTAAAATTATTCATTAGCTTTTCTACATTGCAGAACATGAACATTAAGATGTCATTTTCTTCAAGGTGATGCGATACTAAAATTTCTAAAACCCACAATCTTTTAACTAGAGAATTGAAAGTTTTACTAAATACTAGCCGTACTCGTGCGCTCCGCTGCACCCGTAAGAAATAAATATAAAGTAATTGCATAATTAAAATAGGACGTTTGATCCAGGGAACATTCATGTTTGATAGAAGGATAAATCGTTTATTATGTTATTAATTTAAATTGAATTAAAAAATTAAAATGCTATCATTCCAGAGACCACTCATTTGGTCATAAAAATTAGTTTAGGCAATACAGGAAACGAATATACAGAATAGCCTATCAAGTTTTCTGTGCATGAGAAGCTATTTTAATCTTACCTGTCCTCGATTCACTCAGAAGTTACTGTAATAACATTATAGCTTTACGTCCATCTAGAGAAACTACACTTTCAATGGTGAAATAATAATTAAACAATTAATTAGCTTCCGATATTACTTCATACAAATACAGAAACATTCTATGTAGGCTATCTTTCATAGCTTTCGATTGTTGTGTCCAAGGCCCCTTATAGACGAAGTCATTTGTTTTTAATTCATTACACGGCCTTATATGGCAGTTATTTTAATTTTAAAACTCATTTATCTCATTAAATATAAGTCCTATCAAAATTTTTCAAGGAATAAAACGTATCGCAAATTATTTTTAAAGAAACTTTTGTTATGTAACATTTTCACAAAAATCAATAATAAGCGAGATATTTCGATTTATTTAATTCAGGCCCCTTATAACCCCCTTTTAAATAATGTATTTTGAATGCCATATAGCCTAAAATCTAAGTTACAACGAACTTAATTTATATTCCAATTATCATCGAAATCCATTCAGCCATTAACGCGTGAAAAGATAACAAACATACAGACAGACAGACATACAAACATTTCAAAAAAGCGATTTTCGGTTTCAGGCTGGTTAATTATATATGTTAGGACCAATTATTTTTGGAAAATCGAAAATTACCAGAAAAATTTCGGCTACAGATTTATTATTACTATAGATGCATATTAATTTCATTATCACACATTGTAAATTTCAATCTTTTCTCATAATTCATTCATTCAAAAGGTGGCAAAGATCTCTCGGCCGTCCGAAGAAGAGATAGACTGAAAATTCTAGTTTGAGATCGTAACAGGCCATTCGGCATAATACTTGTAAGGAAGACGACGGATTCATTCATTCATTCATCCATAGTGTTCTGCCCGAAGGCAGGTCTTTCACTCCAAACCCAGCTTTCTCCAGTATTTCCTATTTTCTGCCCTCCTTTTTGTCATGATCCATATATATTAATATCGCCTATCATCTGATATCTCGTCCCGTCCCGTGAGCAATTTGATCACATTTCCGTCCCCTCGCGTATGTGGTACCTAAGAGGTTACGTCCAATTTCGGTTTCTCCCCTCCAAAATTTTCTATAGCTCCTTCAGTGGAGCTGCGTAACCCGGAGCGAGACAAGTGGCCAACAGGCTTGGAGCTCACATATTTAGTTTCTTTCAGCCCCGAACCCCTTGAAATGACGCGTTTTGTGTACCTTTTAAATTTCTCCTCCCACTTCCCTTTCAATTCAATTCAAATCTGATATCTTCTTCTGCTCCGAACTCTTCTCCCGTTCACCATTTCTTCCAGTGCATCCTTCAGAAGGCAGTTTCTTCTCAACCAGTGGCCCAGCCAATTCCTTTTCTCTTTCTGATCAGTTTCAACATCATTCTTTCTTCACCCACTCTTTCCAACACAGCTTCATTTCTTATTCTGTCTACTTCACACGTTCCATCCTTCTCCATACCACATTTAAATGCTTCTAGTCGTTTCTCTTTACTTCGTCGTAATGTCCATGCTATACTCCACTTAAAGAACTTCGCTAGTCTCTTCCTCAGTTCTTTTTCCAGAGGTGCGCAGAAGATGCTCCTTTTTCTATTAAAAGCTTCCTTTGCCATTGCTATTCTCCTTTTGACTTCTTGGCAGCAGCTCATGTTACTGCTTATACAGGGACATCATTTTATTTTTACTTCAATTTTTATTGTACCTGAGTTTTTGAATGTACTTCACTCCCATCCCTTCTACTAATGAAGTTCAACCGTCCTCCACACAGATCCAAGACCGCAAATACAGTCAAAGTAGCCTTACGGTCATAGTAAACAGTTCGTTCCAAAAATATGTTCGCGTTTTCCAGTGACGAAAGAGCTTTCAATATTGAATTATTTTCGCACAGGTACTGTCGTCCATTTGCCTACGTCGTATCCAGGTTTCCTCCACCAGCTTTTATTCGCCAGCTAGTGGCTGGGCTGTCTTAGTTCTTTTCTGAGAACATTAATTTCTGTTAGCAATTAGACGTCTACGCAATATTATACAACTGTTTAAAATAACTTAAATAAAAGGGCCTCGTTAAGTAATTAACTGTCACGTGATTTCCTCCTTTCCACGACCCTGCAACAAAACCACTTGCACGGACAATAGATAGCATGTCTGAGTAATTTTATCTTTTCGGATCGGGCAGAAGTGAAGACTGAATTTACAGTACGTAAGGTACTCTTTTTATAGAGTAGGTACAGAATTATTTCAACGTGAGTTACTAGTACGAAGGACGATACTGATAATTGGGATTAGGTACAATCGTCTATAGTGCGATAATATACACAGTAGAACTGAAGCCTGTATCGAAATGAACGGCCACCATTTTCAAAAATGTGTTTCAATATCCATATTATGATTATTTTTCAATTTAAGTTCATTCTCTATATTGCACGCTAATGTGCTGTAGACGGTATAATATACACTGCATAATGAATACGTCCGAATGAATAGCTCAGTTCGTGAGTAAAAGCACTCATTGTTAATGTACTTTGATTAAACAAAAACCTAATGAAATCGCGATATTTCCTAGTTTACGTAAATGGATGAACTACTTTTCTTCCTCCTATGCCTAATAAAGTGATTTGTTTGTATATTACGCCAGTATCTTCGAACTCCAGTCGTGGAAGGGCGTAGCAAACGGTGTTGATCCAAAGGTAGAGCCAGGTTAATATTAAAAATGTTAGTAAAAATAAAATGATGTCCCTGTAGTACACCCCAAGTATCTTGCTCTACTGCCTCATTTAGAATTCGCTACTTTACCTTCTTTACTTTTTTTCCTATGACCATGGTCTTCGTCTTGTTGGCATTTATCTTCATCCCATACTGCTCACAGCTGTCATTTAGCTCTAGTTGCATATCCTTTAGTACCATCTCTCCTTCCGCCAACAACGCCATATCATCAGCAAATCTTATGCACTTTATTCTTCTTCCTCCTATCACTCCCCCATATTCTGAAAACAGTTCTTCACTAAATCCTTCGAGTAGATGTTGAACAGCGTAGGTGATAAAGGACATCCTTGTCGTACTCTTCTTCCTATTTCACTTCCTTCTGACATTTCTTCCCCTATCCTGACTTTGACTCGTTTCATATAAAGATTGCTGAACAGCCTCTCATATTCTTCTGTAACATCGTCAATTGCAGGAATTAAACTATAATAAATAAAATCATTCCAATTTAATTTAATTTAATGTGTGCTTCACATTACGCAACCAGTTAGGTAACAGCAGTATCATTACCTAACTAGTTGCGTAATAGCAATATCATTACCTAACTAGTTGCGTAATAGCAGTATCATTATCTAACTGCTTGTGTAATGAATGTGTTGCAATATTTTTATTAGTGACTAGCCGTACCCGTGCGCTCCGCTGCACCCGTTACAAATAAATATAAAGTAATTAAATAATAAAATAGGACATTTGATCCAGGGAAGATTCGTGTTTGATAGAAGGTAAATCTTTTAATATGATACTTAATTTAAATTGTATTTAAATAATTAAAATGCGATCATTTTGCTTCCAGAGATCACTCGTTGGTGCAATGACAATTTCCTTAACATGTTTCTTAATTTTTATTACATGCAACCATAGTTTAATGAACATTGACATCATTTAGATTTAATGTGTATACTATATTTTACTTGCTATATGTTTCCATTGAATTATGGTAATAACTTAATTTTAACCCTTGTTTTCTACGTATTCAGTAAATGGCGCTTGGCCCACTATGGTTCTGAACCCTTCAAATAACTTAAATAACTTAAATTATATTATATTATATTATATTATATTATATTATATTATATTATATTATATTATATTATATTATATTATATTATATTATATAAAAAGTGTGTTGATAATGGATGTACTCCGATAAGTAAGTTTTTAATTTGTTATGGGGCTCTTAATTCTTAGGAGGAACAACTTTTACAACAGTGCAACATAATCTGCTTGGCTCATTACCCAATTTTTTTGCATTGCATTTAATGCATATGTATTTTAACGCGATTCAATAACCTAAGCTGTTGATAATGCGTCGTAAAATAACCTACTAAAATAAAAAAATAAAAACATGATTCAATTGAGCATAGTTAAAATTCGGATTATAAAATAATGGAATGCTAAGCTAACGTACTATTACTGCATACTAAATCAATACACTCTCGTTGTTCGTTAATTCTCTGAGATTAAAATGAATGTGTAACTTACATAAATATTATTTTAAGAAATACAGGAAACCAATATACAGAATAGCCTATCAAGTTTTCTGTGCATAAGAAGCTATTTTAATCTTACCTGTCCTTGATTCACTCAGAAGTTACTGTAATAACATTATAGCATTATGTCCATCTAGAGAAACTACACTTTCCAGTGGTGAATTAATAATTAATTATACAAATCGGTTAATTTAACTCCCGATATTACTTCATACAAACACAGAAACATTCTCTGTAGGCTACCGTATGTTTCATAGCTTTCGATTGTTGTTGTTCAAGGCCCCTTATACAGTAGACGAAGTCATTTGTTTTTTATTTCATTACACCGCCTTAGATGACGTTGTTATTGTAATTTTGAAACTCATTTATCTCATTAAATAGTAGTCCTATCAAAATTTTGCACGGAATAAAACTTATCGGAAATTATTTTTAAAGAAACTTTTGTTATGTAATATTTTTCATGACAATTAATAATAAGGGAGATATTTCGATTTATTTAATTCAAGCCCCCTTATAACCCCCCTTTTAAATAAAATATTTTGAATGCCATATAGCCTAAATTCTAAGTTACAACAAACTTAATTTATATCCCAATTTTCATATAAACCGGTTCAGCCATTATCACGTGAAAAGGTAACAAACATCCAGACAGACAGACAGACAGACATACAAACAAAAATTTCAAAAAGCGATTTTCGGTTTCAGGGCGGTTAATTATATATGTTAGGACCAATTATTTTTGGAAAATCGAAAATTACCAGAAAAATTTCGGCTACAGATTTATTATTAGTATAGATGCAAATTATTCCACATTACATAATCAAAGTAGATAAACTATTCTGAAGTTATTTCAATTAATTTATTCTACATAATTATCACAAAATTGTAGGTGTAATAAAATCTCGAGTATCGAAGAGTATTTTTATTATATTCAGATCGATTGATCTGTTCTCGACGATCTTACCGAACTCACTTTCGAGAGAGATCAACGCGCTCAAATTCATTCAAACTTCAGACAAACGTTTAAAAAGTTTTAGTAGTGTTCCACCACATGTATTGCGTACGTACTGGCAACTGACAGTTCAAAAGCTTAGGTATCTATTCTTTCACTGTTGCTGTATTTCCGCCTTGGAAAACAAATGAAACCTTTGCAGTTCCAGTGGGATTGATTCGTTCCGACGAAAGCAGAGAAAAAGCTTTGTGAATTCGCATCGCTTCACTCATTTGTCTGCAGTTGAGAGGGATGCTCATGTAGATTGGATTGCGAGTCCAACTTGCAAACTTTCCCCGCGACGATGGAGCTCGAACTGGAGAGTGCGGCGGGAATTAAAGTTTGTTGACTTCGCAGCACAAAAGATGGCTTTAGTGTCGCACAGACATTTTATTAGATTTTAAATTGTACGAGTTTTGAATCCATTACGAATGTGATTCCAAAGTCATTTAGACAGAAACTAATTTTTACACACACATAGACTATATATTGAGTGGTACAGTCTCGTGAAAAAAGAAAATGGAATCCTCAGGCGTACGGAATATTTTAGGGAAGTTTCCGAACAAAAATGACGTATACTAATCACAGTCTACTTATACAGTTACGAAGCTTGGGATGATTTTTTGCAAATCATCGCGATAGTTGCTGCCGATGGAGCGGTAGTACTAGAACAATAGACTGTGCCACAGCATCGTGATCTAATACAGGCCGTAAGGCAGTTTACCTGTAACTCGCTTAACCCGATCAAATAAAGGCGGCGTTTCAACCATATAAATTAGTTGGAATGCATAAACAGTAACATATGTTTTTAAATTACTGTGGTTGGAATAAAATTTAAAACAACGATTATGAGACACTTCAGACAAAATTCAATTGCAAACATGTAATATTATTTATGGTGTGTTACTTGTTCGTATGTCTAATACCTGCCTTTATTTCGATTAAATATTGCGAAATTCTTACCCACTTATGCAGATTCAATAATTTTCAATTGCACCGCACGGATATTTAGATATGTTGAAATTATAGGTTATGTTTACTGAAGTAGCCCCTTTCTGTCTAAATTTAGTGATCTCCAATGTCTTGCCATTCATATGATAATTATAGGTTATGTTTACTGTATTTAACTTATACTGTAAAATCAATCATACATTATAACTAGCATAATGTCATGGAAGACATTCAATTTGTCTGTATTTTAATATAAAATTGAGTACTGAATTATTGTACATCTATCTACTTAAGAGATGAAGTAACTACAATTGTACGTACACTAATTTCATATAGTGGATAAATGTTTTGTCTAAAATTAAGGAAGATAGACGTGCTAAATTAAATCAAATATAAATTCTTTTTATTAAACCTGAAAATAGCTTCCATTCTAAACTTGAAATGTTGACGCGAACAGATTATGTTAACATAAAATTCTCTTCACATTAACATAACACAGTTTTGTAACTATTTCTGCAACATATTATGCAACAAGAAGTAAAGGGAACTTATGGACACATTACACTAAATAAAACTTAGCTATGATACCAATAAAGTTATAATATAATATTTCACTGAGCTCCATACACTGAAATGAAAACCCGAACATTTTCCCAATCTAGATCGAAAAGGCATTGACTGTGCCGTATTTCGCAGTGTTGTGAAAAGTTGTGTAAACTGTCGAAATGTTCGTTATCTTGTAATAACTGTAAATGGCTAAAATACAATAATTTGAATAATGATATGGGACAAGGAGACGTTTGTAGTACTATAAATTGTAAGAAAAATAAGTTAGAGTTATCCTTCTTCAAAGATCCAGGAAGGTGAGTTTATAAAATATAATATACATTTTATGAAAATAATATATAAACCTTATATTTTCATATTTCAATAGTGGAAGGAAGCTGTTAATTTTTTACAAAAGAACACGATATCAAAGTACAATACATTTTATGGTCTGCTAGGAAAGTCTGTGATGAGGCGATAGTAGCGATCCTGGTGGTGAGCAACTATCTATGGATGCATATTTCAACTGTCTATGTTTGCATATTTAGTAAGTATTAAGCTTCCACTGTATATATACTAATCACTGTGCTAATTTTCCTGCTGATATTGGGCGTCCTCTACAATTCCAGTTCCTCTATTTAATTTGTTTTTTGCTTCTATCTTCTCCTCCTCTTCCAGTTCATCTCGTCTTTCATTTGAGGTTCTTACAGATCATCTCAATCTTCCCCTTCTTCTTTCTTATATTTCAGATCCAACCAACCTCTCTTCCTCAAGCTCCATATATTTCTCGTTACTCTTCCCTTATATTTAAGATTATTCCCTCCCCTTAATTCTCTTCCTCTTCACTATCCATATTCTTTCCTTCTCCCTCATCTCTCACATACTTTCAACATCTTCGTGCTCATCTCTCTTTCCTCTCCATCTTTCCCTTTCATCTCCTAGTTCCAACCTAGTTTTTCTACTCCTTTCAGTTTTTGTTCGCGATTTTCTCCAATTCAATCTCCTTTCTACGATCTATAACATAATGTTTCTCATCTTATCTTTATTCCATTAAAATCTCTTTATTTTCCTCTCAATTTTATCCTCATTTCTTTCTCTCTCAGTATGTCTCCATTCCTTATTCTTCTCTTTTCCCCCCAGTTTCCCTCCCCTCCTCTTTTAATTTCCCCCACTTCCTTCCTCTTTAAGTTTCTCCTCAATTACCCTTCTCCTCTTTCAGTTTCCCTTCATTTCTCCTTCTCCTCTTTCGCTTTCCCTCCACTTTCCTTCCTGCTCTTTCAATTTTTCCTCACTTTCCCTCCTTCGTCTTCAATTTCTACCCACTTCCCATGCTCCACTTTCAAATTTTTCCCAATTCTTCTCCCCATATCCCCTACTCCTCTTTTAGTTCCTCTCCACTAACCCCCTTCCTTATATATTGTCTTATTAAACTTCATACATAAAAATCGTAATAAATTCAAATTGTATCATCATAAATATGGAACTGAAAAATCCGATTTTATATGACTAGAGGAACCAAAGCGTTTCATAAGCACAGCTCTTAGCCATGGTACCTACTTTGGTCCAAGGTTATATAATAAAATAATTGAAAAATACCAAAATTTGGAAAATTTTAGTATCAGAAATTTCAAAAATAGCGTTAAGAACTTAATTTTTAAAGAATATATATTGATTTAATATGTATGTATTTGTATTATTTAAATTGTTAAAATTGAAATTGTATTTTTAAAGTTAATTTATTCCTATATTTTTTTTTCTTGACCCACTTTGTGTCGAATAATTATCTTTGTTTGTGTTAAGTATGTGTTTAGATAACTCCTGAGCTTCCTTCAGGGAAGAATTAAGACTGTATTTTTATACATGTTATTTTACTAACAATAAACAACAATAAACAACATTCTTCTCCTCCCCATTTTCCTTCCTCCTCTTTCAGTTTCCCTCAACTTTCAGTCCTCCTCTTACCTCAGCTTCTCTCCACTTCCCCACCTCTTTCAATTTCTCCCCAATTTCCCTTTTTTCTAATTTCCCCCACTTTCCTCTCTTCTTTTTCAGATTCTCCCTACTTCCACTCCTCTTTCAGTTTCTCTCCACTATGCTCCCTCCTCTCTCAGCTTCTTCCCGTATTCTCTCCTTCTCTTTCAATTTTCTCCACTTCCCCTCCTATTCTTTCTGTTTCTCTCCACTTTTCCTCTTGCTCTTTCAGTTTCTACCCACTTCCCCTCCTCCTCTTTCAGTTTCCCTCAACTTTCAGTCCTCTTCTTTCCTCAGTTTCTCTCCACTTCCCCACCTCTTTCAATTTCTCCCCAATTTCCCTCCTTTTTTAATTTCCCCCACTTTCCTCCTACTTTTTCAGATTCTTCTCACTTCCCTCCTCTTTCACTTTCTTCCCAATTCCCTCCCTCCTATCTCAGCTGCTCCCCTTATTCTCTCCTTCTCTTATAATTTTCTCCACTTCCCCTCCTATTCTTTCAGTTTCTCTCCAATTTTTCTCCTGCTCTTTCAGTTTCTACCCACTTCCTCCTCCTTCTTCAGTTTCCCTCAACTTTCAGTCCTCCTCTTTCCTCAGTTTCTCTTCACTTCCCCTCCATCTGTTTGAATTTTCTCTTTCAATTTTTCCCAACTTTTCCTCATTCTTTTCAGATTCTTCCCGCTTCCACTCGTCTTTCAGTTTCATCCCAATTCCTCTCCCACCTCTCTCAGTTTCTCCCCACATTCCTTCCTTCCCTTTCAGTTTCTACACAATTATTTTCCCCACATTCCCTTTTCCTATTTAGTTTCTCACCACTACCCCATCCCTATAGTTTCTTCACTTCTACTTCTGTGTCAGTTTCTTCCCCCTTCCCCCTCTTTCAGTTTCTCTGAACTTTGCCTCTTCCTCTCTTTCAATTCCCTCCACCTCTTGCAGTTTCTCCTTACCTCCTTCTCTTTCAGTTTCTCCATTTTCCCATATCTGTTTTCCTTTTTATACTTTCTTTTTTATTTTCTTCCCTATTGCCACCTCTTTCAGTTTCTCTCCACTTTCCTATCGTCTATTTCAGTTCTTAGCGACTTTCTCTTCCTCTTTCAGTTTCTCCTGACTTTCTTACGTCCTCACTTCTTCCTCCTATTCCAATTTCTCGAACTTTCTTCCTCTTCCAGTTTCTCCCCTGTTTTTCTCCATATCATCCAAGTTGTTTTCTTCATCCTATTTCAGTTTCACCCAACTCCTCCTTTCTCCTTCGATTTTATCCCAAATTCTCCTCTTTTTTTCATTTTCTTGCTATTTTTTGTCTTTTACTTCCGTTTCTGCACACTTCCACCTTCTTTAGCTTCCTCCCCACTTTCCATTATCCTCTATCAGTTTCTCACCACATCCCTTGCTCCTCTTTTACTTTCCACTCACCTCTTACTCCCCCTGCTCTTTCAGTAAGTTCCATCCGTTTTCTTCCTTCCTGTATCAGTTTCTCCTCATCTGTTTTTCCTCCTCTCCTTGCAGATTCTTTACAGCTCTTTCTTCCCCTTCTAGTTCTCCTACTCTCCTTCTTTCTGTTCACGTTTCTTGCGCGCTACTCTCCCTTACTTTCCAGTCTCTCATTACACCTGGTTCTTCCCAGGAAGCCTGTCTAAAAATGGCTTGTGAATCTATACTGAACACTGCAGGTAGGCCTAGTACTGAAGGGTCTCAGAAGCTCCTTTCAGAGTCGAGGTGGTCGCACTGTTTGCTCTGTCTATTTGCAAGGAGCGGTGAATGAGGGCTGTATTAATTTAATAATGAAGCCTGCACACTGCCATGTTCTCGCAGCGAACGGCACAAGATGTGAGATGCTCGCTGTAACAGATAACGTTTCATGGTTTCAGACTAACTGAATTCTGCACGTTCCCTCCAAAACAAATGACGATTAAACGTTTTACGACTGTTTGACAGGAACAACAGCGATCTTGATACACAAAGGGTATAATAATGTAATCGCATAAACAAATTCAGCCCTGGCTTGCAGATATTCTGGTTTTGCGTCATATAATAACTTGAACAAAATATTTTAAGCATTGCCTTCTCTAATTAAGATCTTACAGTCTTTTTTTACTAACTTAGAAGGTAGTTTAAAGGCATATCTTACAAATACTAATAACTACAGCTCCGATGTTTAGGCATTTATTTTGGTTAAAATAGGCAGGCATATAGCCACTGAAAATAGTAAAAACAGGCAGTGAAATAGGCATTTATTATTCATGGAAACAGACAAAAATTAAATAAATGTATACTAATAATAAATCTGTAGCCAAAATTTTTCTGGTAATTTTCGATTTTCCAAAAATAATTGGTGTTAACGTGTATAATTAACCATCCTGAATCCAAAAATCGCTTTCTTTTGAAATTTTTGTTTGTATGTCTGTCTGTTTGTCTGGATGTTTGTTACCTTTTCACGCGATAATGGCTGAACCGATTTATATGAAAATTGGAATATAAATTAAGTTCGTTGTAACTTATATTTTAGGCTATATGGCATTCAAAATACTTTATTTAAAAGGGGGCTTATAAGGGGGCCTGAATTAAATAAATCGAAATATCTCGCTTATTATTAATTTTCATGAAAAATATTACATAAAAAAGTTTCTTTACAAATAATTTCCGATAAGTTTTATTCTACACAAAAGTTTGATAGGACTGATATTTAATGACATAAATGAGTTTTAAAATTACAATAACAACGCCATCTAAGGCGCTGTACTGAAATGAAATCAAATGACTTCGTCTATAAGGGATCTTGGACAACAACAATCGAAAGCTATTAAACATAGCCTAAGAGAATGTTTCTGTGTTTGTATGAAGTAATATCGGAAGCTAATTAATTGTTTAATTATTATTTCACCATTGGAAAGTGTAGTTTCTCTAGGTGGACATAATTCTACAATGTTATTACAGTAACTTCTGAAACATATAGCAAGTAATATAAAGTATACAAATTAAAACTAAATGATATGTCAATCTTCATTAAACTATGGTTACATATAATAACAATTAAGAAACATGTTAAAGGAATTGTCATTGCACCAAATGATTGCTCTCTGGACCAAAATGGCCCCATTTTCATTATTTAAATACAATTTAAATTAAGTAACATATTAAACGATTTATCCTTCTATCAAACACGAATGTTCCCTGGATCAAACGTCCTATTTTAATTACGTAATTACTTTATATTTATTTCTAACAGGTGCAGCGGAGTGCATGGGTACGGCTAGTACTTAATAAAGTATTCCATACGGTACTCATTTTCCTTGGTTACATGTCACAACAAGATGCTTTTTTAAGTTGTCAACTGTCATAGTGAGCCGCCTGTCGGAGAGAACGTTTTTCATGGTGGAAAAAGATCGTTCTACTTCTACTGAAGTGATTGGAGCAAACTTAAAACAACTTATTTCAGAAGGACTGTATACACTTTCTTTCAGATATCGGGAAAAACTGACTGTGTATTGTGTCAAAAAGAGGGGTATGAGAAGGGATTAGAGACTTCAAAGTACGCGTGACTTATGCGTGCAAGCGACAACAGTAACGGGACCTGGAGACTTGCTTTTAACACTTCCCTCATCCCCTTTTTTCGCTGGTAAATCCAGAAGTGACCTGAGCACTGAGGGTTATATTGTTCAAACATCTTTGTTAAGTGGCATAAAAGATGGAATCGGTAGAGGAGAAAAGTTTATGATTTCTTGGAAACGTATGTATTGCTGGAGAATAAGATTCTCAGCAAATATTTGTGTGAGGTGAATATATATATATATATTTTAACTTGCACAACCGTTCTTTTTTGTTTTTTTTTAAATATAATTTATGTGCGGTTTATTTTAAATGTATTAAAAATATATAAAATATACAATAACGACGTAAAAGGCTTAAGAAAGACATTTAACACTAAAATAGGCAACGGGAGCTAAAATACGCAAAAAAAGGCAAAATAAAAATTGGGCCTATCGTCCCTAAATGTGTGGAAAAGTGTTTATCTCTAATACGTCTTTCATACATAAGGGCTATTTCATCTCAAATCAAATGAAATATAGAGAAAATTGACCTTGTAATTTTTAAATACAATGAAACTTTTTCTGTCCGTAGACAACTATGATACAATGCTTTGTGCAAAGTTTGAGGCATCAGAACTTCATAGTGTTTAAATTAAAAATATTTTAATTAATCATATTTTCATAAAATTAGCAACTTTAAACTGTTGTGGCTCCTAAACCCTTTCACCCAATGATCAAAATCATGGTTTATTTTGATGCTGAAAAGTTAAAGTTTATATTGACATGTAAAAAGTTTTTCTTACTTTTTATAGAAATGGAGAAATTTAGATTTTTTTATAATTAAGACACCTTTGTCCACGAAATAGTAATATACGTTACAAGAGCGGTATGTTGACGTTTTCATGGTCGAGGAAAAGATTGAAAAAGCGAAACGTAGTTGAGCTTTTTTAATTTCCGAGAACACGAAAACAAACATACCGCTCGTGTATCGTACATTATTTTGTGCGAAGATCGTTTATTACATACCTAAAAGACGAATTTCTAATTAGTTGCAATTAAATCTTCATGTTGGTTTCTGTTTAATGACGGTAACTTCGGAAAACCAAAATATCTTTCTTCAACTTTGTTGCTATAAAATGTTTTCTGTATTTATTATACTCCAGCAGGCCGTGATATACGTCTGTCCTTTTTTCCCCAGTCTATAAATGCAAACTTAAAACAAACGGTACGATTATGTAATGATTTATTTTTCATTTTAATATTTTAACAATATTATTTATATAACATATTGCAGTAATAACATCGGCATCTGGAATCTTGTTGATTTGTTCACGGCTTCCTTAATGTTACTTGTATCAGGAATGCAATAAGTTTCGTGGAGTAGTAGACTTTACTTAATTTTTGCAAATATTTAAAAACAATAATTAACATTGTAATTTAGGTGAAATTGCAGTGGTAAGTTTCCAATTTATAATTATTACTATGTTAAACGTCTCTAAAAATAATATGTTAAAAGCCTAAAGCAGTAAAATGAATGTCGCGCTTAAGCGGTAAGAAGAGGGAAATTGTTATGTGTGTTACGTTGGGAATACTGAATGTAGTATTTCACACTTACCGCGTATTGGCTCTGTGCGGAAAACAAGCAAATACGCACGATCTCGCACAAAAATATTTTTAAAATATATGGTTAGATTCCGCATTGAAAGTACAAATAAACACGTATTTTTTTACTGGTGCAACGTTAATAATAAAGTATTGAAAATCAAATAAACAAAATAAATAGTACGCGCGTGAGCTAACCACCTGACTGTGAGGCGGGAGATAGCCTAGGCAAGCAAGGCGAGGAGACATAAACACGTTATGTTTCGTCTAGTAGCGCATAGCTGGGCTAGCTTTATCACAGGTTTTCATAAACACAGGAGTAAAATGACGCCCAATGCCCTCTTATCTTCATCTCTCGGCCAGTGCGAGCGGTACTGCGCCGTTCAAGTGAGGGCTTGTGAAAATAATTTATTTAATACCCTCGAAACTTATTGCCGTGACACTAAGCAAACAATGCCGAATCCCTCTTAATAATGCAAGGTTTTTTTCTCAATATTTTTTTTTTTACATTTTTACAAATGGCCAAAAAGCCTAAAAGTAAGTAAAATCAGATTATCTGTCTCTCTGTATACAATAAAAATAAGGATTACTTCTTAACATAACCTACCAAATATCAGCTTCAAAATGAGCTCTCGTTCAATGTTCTGCAGTAAATGGTTCTAGAATTCTGAGCGCTGAAAGAGGCTTGTTTTCCTAAAGTACGCTAAATTTGTCGCTCAACAATACGAAAACCGTTTGATTTTCGATAGTATATTTTTGCAAATGCACTCTCCTCAGCACCTTGTACAAATAGGAAAAAATTAGAATATAAAAAATGCGAGGTTTTTTACTGATCGATTTCATATGGAATAGCCCATACACTCAGTTTTAAAAAAAGGCATTTTGCCTAACATCCGGGCTCTAGATAACATACATTATATTGCAATAGCTATATCAACTCTACCAAGTTAC
The DNA here is from genome assembly GCA_025594305.2 of Periplaneta americana. Classification (NCBI taxonomy): domain Eukaryota; kingdom Metazoa; phylum Arthropoda; class Insecta; order Blattodea; family Blattidae; genus Periplaneta; species Periplaneta americana. The sequence continues at coordinate 18,909,922 of JAJSOF020000036.1, read as the reverse complement.
AAGTTAAGGGTGGTTCACAATAAACCGGAAACGAGAATCGGAACGAAAAGGGAAACGGTAAAATTGTTAAAATGTATACATTTAAATGTGAGCATTCACAATTAACGAAAAGCTTGCCGGAGCCCGAGATCGGGAACGGAGAGTTGGCCAAGTTTCAACTTTGGCGTTCACGTTTCCGATCACAGCCCACTAGATTCATTCTATTGCCATCTAAAAGCTATTTTGTCGTCGTATGTTTTGTAGCAAGAAGACCGTGACATAACCTATGCATTATTTTGTTTTGTGCTGTGCATCATGGAGCAAGTTTTATTTGATGAGATTCTAATATTGAGTGTTGAGGAAAATTCTCACGTTTACGATAAGCGGCGCGTCTCGTATAAAGATGAAAAAATGAAGGAGAATACGTGGCTTTCAATAGCTGCATCTTTGAATACCGATCGGAAGCGAATCATATTTTATTACTGTATTGGTTGTATTACACACTACATATTCACACTTCAATTCAATAACTACTGTTGTGTTCATTTTTGTTCTATTACAAATGTCTCTTCCCTAATTATTTTACGTTATGGTAGACTTAAAATAGGTTGTGTTAATAAAGATGCATGGGCATATTTACAAGCTATAATGAAATATTTCAGTTGAAATTTTGAAGTTGTTTAACCTGTGTTTATGTTGGCTGCATTGTACTCATGAGAGAACGCCATTGGTCAATTATACACAAATAACATCGGAATGCGTAATATCGACTTTACATATCTTTATTGACATACATATCGATATGCATAGTCGTCTACGTCCTCGGTTTATTGTGAATCAAAAATTTTCATATTCACGTCCTCTGCTTCTCGTTTTCATTCTGGTTCTCGTTACCGATTTATTGTGAACCAGCCTTTAATGCTGCTATCAAGCTTAGAATTCTTTGGTACTTTGATTTATATATTATGCAAACTTCTAATGGGTTGCTGACGAAAAGAATATTTTACGATGGATAAAATTAACTCTGCAAGTGATTGAAGATTTAAAGTGATGTATATTTTTTATTTTTTGGTACCACAACCAATCCAAGTCAACGCAACCAGATTACAGTACGTGGAGGAATACATCTATCTGGGCCAATTGGTCGGATTCAAAAGCTGCATGACTATTTACAAACATGAACTAAAAGAAGAATTGCATCAGCATGGAGAGCTTTCTGGTCACTGCAATTCGTACTCCTTGACAAGAAACTGAACCGCAAACTAAAGCTGGAGGTGCTGCAATCCTGTATCCTCCCAACCTTACTGTACGGCTGTCAGACCTGGAAACTGACCGTGAACCAGAAGACGCAGATTCAGATCTGCCAGCGCAAAATGGAGAGGAAAATCCTAGGACTCTCCCTCAGAGACAAGATTTCCAACACCAGACTCAAGCAGATGACAAACACCAGAGACATGGCACACCAAGGGGAGCGCCTGAAATGGAAATGGGGAGGCCACGTGTCGAGACTCCAAGGCTGCAGATGGGCGCATATTTCCACCACGTGGGACCCACGCATCGGGAGGCGAAACCGAGGAAGACCTGGGACCAGATGGGCGGACTTCTTCAAGAGCCTAGCTGGACCCCTGTGGTCCAGAACAGCCAAGAACCGAGAAGAATGGAGATCGCTACAGTTTGCCAGTATCGAGTGAGAGTGCAAGTGTACACACACAAACGACGAACAAAACTTATATAGAACAGAATCTACCGTCATGCGGATTAGCTCACCGCATGATCTCTAAAGAGCTCCCCTTTTTAGGAGGCCATAGCCCTTCACGGGAAATCCAAAGGCTATTTCATTCATTCATTCATTCATTCATTCATTTTTTGCTAAAACGTAGGCCTAAATATAATGCTTTGTTAATATCCAATCAATAGCAGCAGAGTTGTTTCCATTCCGAGCTATGGAGAGATTTAAAAATATCCACAGCCTGTCTCAAATTTCAAACATATTTACAAACATGGATTATGTTTCGTTTCCATCAACATAACAATCCACGCACGGCCGAATTTCAGTATTGTTCACTGCAATTATCAGATACTAATTACCAAACAATTGATTGCGGTGTATTGTTTGATACGTTTATCTGGTATCTGTTACATTTCCGTTAATTATGGGTGGAACAGAAATCATTTTAATTGGAAACCGTAGACTATAGATACTGTACGTAAAAAATAAAATGCGCGATAATTGAAATGTGGTGGTCACGTAGAGTAAAATGAAATAATATTTCTTCTCTTTATTAAGGGGAATTGGACGTTATCGCATGCAAAGTAATGGTAAAAATAGCCTATCTTCAAGCAGTCATAAATGTAATACTATTTATCACAGCTCTTTCATTTTTAGTGATATATGTATACACATTAAGCTATAAAATGAAGGAGGAATGGTTAATCTAGTATAAATCTTACCCTTAAATTAATTTTTTAATTTAAACATATTTTTTATATAAATTCACTACAAACCTGTGATTAGGTACACTCTATTCACTTATCATAGCACACATTGAATTAAAATTTTTGGGTACTTACTGCTAATAGATACTAAGACATACCCTACTAAAATTATTAAAATATCTGTAATATTATGGGCATAGGACTTATACTAATCTTCGTCATTTTCTTTATTTTACTGACGGTGATGATTGCTATAAGCCTATGCCCATAATATTACAGATACAGTAATAATTTTAGTAGGGTACGTTTCAGTATCTATTAGCAGTAAGTGGTCAAATTTTCAATTCAATATGTGCTATAATAAGTGAATAGTGTGTACCTAATCACAGACATGTAGTGAATTTATAAAAAGAAATGTACTTAATTAAAAAAATAATTTAAGGATAGAGATTTACTCTAGAGTAACCATTCTTTTTCATTTTATAGCTTAATATGTATACACACATAGCTAACAAAAATGAAAGATCTCTGATAAATAGTAATATATTTATGAACTGCTGGAAGATAGGCTATTTTTACCATTATTTTGCATGCGATAATGACCAACTCCCCTTAATCCACTAAAATGACCCTTTTAGTCTATCATGCTTTTCAATTTTTTTCCCCGAGAAATTGTAAAGTACAATACATCTATCTACATAATCTTACTTTATTCTTCAGAAAATTGGGTTTCAAAAAGTGCCAATTAAGGGGAGAGGATGGTATTTTTTAAAACTTTTCTCCTATTTGGTGTAAAATATTAATTTTTGTATGTAGAGAGCTCATACCTGTAGCAACTCAAACAAAAATAAATATTTAAAAAAATATATATATTTGGGGGCCCAGATTTGAAAAAAATATACCCAATGCAGGATTTTATTAAAACCGATATATCTAAACCATTTTTAAAGGTAGATTCATCCAGTTTTTTGCAAAATACTTGCAAAAGCATGTTCTACAAACTGTCTGTAACAGAATTTTGATATTAGTCCCTACGTTTGTAAAATAAACAATTAAAGGTTAATAATACTTTTTTGAATTCCTTTCTTTCAAACACACGGACGTAGTTTTAAAATGAAATGAATTAACAAACTTCTAGTACAGAGCAAAGTTTCCTAATAGTCTAAAGAATGTGTGTTCTAAATTTCATGCATCTATCTTTAATAGTTCAGAAATGATATCCATTTTTGTCTGGCAATGTAGCAAAAAAATGAAGTTACCGTAAACCGATAAAAGGGGGCGAGTGATTTAAAAATCCATAGCGCAGGAAGTTCAAAAATGGCGTCTCAACATCCGATAAGGGCACAAATACCCAGAAAATATTATGCTATGCATTCCACACATATCACAGAACATTTTAAAGAATTTTTATTTTTTGAAAATTTACTCATTTTTCACCAAATATACCATCCTCTCCCCTTAAGATGAAATGAAGTGGTGGATGTGTGTTTTTAAAGCATGACCAGGCTACGAACTATTGAACTGAAAAAATAACGGTATTGCATAGCAATATTATACAGAATGAGCCGTGAGTAATGTCATTAATTTTAGAACATTATTCTTTGAGATATTTCAAACAAAAAAGTTTAACACAATTTTGCTTGCTTTTCTTTCTTTTTGTAGATTAAAATAGTTTTCTATGAAACATTTCATAGCGTATTTTGGAAAAGCCATTGATTTAATTCCCAATATCCTCAGTCAATTTAAGGGAAAAATATTTTAATAATGCTAGACGTGCCACTGAAGAATATATTTAAAACAATTCATAGTAATCTGGCTTTATATTTTGTTTTGTGTTTCACATTTTCAGTACGGAATAATTTGTTATTGTATGTATGGAAATGTATTTACTTATATTTTTTTTTCTTATGAAAGAAAAATAAAATTAGTGGAGTCAGCTTTTTTTGTCAGCTTTTCTTAATAGATTCCCAGCTTACTTCATAATTTTAACTTGGCAGTTCTGTACATAGGTCCTTCAAAGAAGAATAATATTATATAGTGAAACCTTCCTTTGCTGTCACTTCATTTAAACGGCCACCTGGCCAAAATGCCAATTTTCTCTGGAACCAATTGGATTTTCCATAAGATCAATACAAATTTTCTCTTTATTTAGTGGCTACCTCATCCGTCGGCCAGCGGCCGGGGTCTATTTGAATTGGAACCTGAATATAACAGTCACTGTCCAACAAAAAATCTTTTCACGGATACATTTGATCTATTTTTTCGATGGTTGGAAAACATGAAGCAATATCTCGAGGACAATAGCTAAGTGTACAACTGTACAACCTTCATATCTTGGGGTTAGTTGGTTACTGTTTTATAAAACATTTACAAGGTAACTTCAGATGGCCGCTTTAGACAGGTTTCACTATTTTAAAACCAAGATTAAAAGGGTTCAGCATTTAAAATTTGGACAAGTCCTAAATTTCTATGGAGGAAAAGTTCATGATCCATTTATTTTAGGACTAATACCGACAATTGTCGTAGTATCTTAAAAAACCAAAGACAAGATGAGAAATGAGAGATTTCAAGACACTGCTTTTATATTCATAATGCACACTAATGAGCTCCCACTCCTCTCAAATTCACTTGAGGCGATTTCAAACTTTGGCGGGAAACGACCGTCAACTCAACTGCTCTCAAACTCACTTGAGGCGGTTTCAAACTTCTGGCGGGAAACTACCGTCAACTCAACTCCTCTCAAGTTCACTTGAGGCGGTTTCAAACTTCTGGCGGGAAACGACCGTCAACTCAACTCCTCTCCTCTCAGATTCACTTGAGGCTGTTTCAAACTTTTGGCTGGAAATGACCGTCAACTCAACTCCTCTCAAATTCACTTGAGGCGATTTCAAACTTCTGGCGGGAAATAACCGTCAACTCAACTCCTCTCCTCTCAAATTCACTTGAGTCGATTTCAAACTTCTGGCGGGAAATGACCGTCAACTCAACTCCCCCCTCTCAAATTCACTTGAGTCGATTTCAAACTTCTGGCGGGAAAACCCGTCAACTCAACTCCTCTCCTCTCAAATTCACTTGAGGCGGTTTCAAACTTTTGGTGGGAAATGACCGTCGACTTAACTCCTCTAAAATTCACTTGAGGCTGTTTCAAACTTTTGGCGGTGAATGACTTTAAATCACCTAAAGCATTTCAGACCCGTGATCAACAAACTAAATCCGCGGATGATAGCCTTTGTAGCTGTCAGGTGACGGTTTCTCACCAAAGTGATTGAAATTCGAGCTCAGACTGATCATGTGTTTTATACAGAATGTCTCAAGAGGAATGCAAAATACTTCCGGATAATGTAATTTGGGTAAATCTACGGGTACATCGATTTAACCTGATATATCTATGTCCGAAATGTAACGGTTGGCAAGTCATTGATGGGCAAACTTTTAAATAAAGAGAGGATTAATAGTCGTAATTCTACGTTTTAGAACATTGTGATATACATGACTGAAAATGATGCATCTTGTGTTGTCCCAATAAATTTATTTCATAACGAAGTACAAACTCAAATACGAAGTACAAATAAAATAATGACATAAGACATATTACTAAGGTTGTCATTCTTATGGATTCCTTGCATTTAAAATTCATATCAGGTACCGATACCGGTTCCCTTTTCAACCTCAATAAACACTTGGTAGCTTGCCAGTTCCAGATAACATCCGATAAACACAGGAAAACACACAGCTAGATGGAACCCTTCGATTGGGAAAACGTCGTCTGTATTTCTAAACAGCAGCCAATGTATTGGCATCACAAAATCCATAAAGAAAAAGCCTGTCTGCATATTTACTATGCGAATACACGAATTAAATGTCAAGTGGACGTGTATTCAGTTGCTGGCGTTGCGGTGCTCAGATGTTGCCGTGTGTAAAAAGAGCTCTAGCATAACACGTCAAGTATAATAGACGGATTCGCAAGACGTTCCAGTATTTCTTTCCAATCGTCAGACTTCGGAGATAGGTATATCAGGTTAAATCGATTTGTTTTTTAATGACGCTGTATCAACTACCAGGTTATTTAGCGTCGATGAGATTGGTGATAGCGAGATGGTATTTGGCGAGATAAGGCCGAGGATTCGCCATAGATTACCTGGTATTCACCTTACGGTTAAATCGATGTAGGTTACATTATCCTGAAGTATTTTACATTCCTCTTGAGATATCTTGTATGTTGGGCAAAAATGGCGAGTGGCAGGCATTCTCTTGGTATATGTAGTTCACTCTTGCTATGCTAAAACGGATGTATCATTATTGCTCGCCAAGTTAGTCTATGGACAATGAACATACGTGCCTTTGGTGTGCTCTCGACCACACAACTTCAAGAATATACCTTAAACTTGAAAGGACAGCTATACAACATTTTGAATCTAATCTAAATTGACCATTTCGTCAGCGTTTTATCAGGTAAACTGCTAAATGAGAACGAAACTCTTTGTTAAACTCTCTAATGAATTGTTACACCGAAGCGGTAAGGACAGGAGAGGCAGGGATATCGTGTGACATCATCTGTGTCATTAGCATAGTCTCGAGAATTGAGGCGAGTGTCAGAATTTATCTTAACCAGTTCACTGGCCCGTTAAAAGATATGCCTAAACGGTGCAGTAATTAACACTTTCCATGCGGAGGCCCGATGAAGACGGTGGAATCGTCTAATGATACGTGCAGCAAGGAGGAACATTATGTACCGGGAGCCTGTAATTTCGTTCTTGGGGAAATAGCTCAGGGCTTTATATTCAGGATCAGTTCGTTTAGTTCGAGCGGACTGGATAATGAATGATGTATGCACAAGAACACAAATTTGTACTTAATAATAATAATGATGATAAAATCATCATCATTACCATTATCTACCTGAAGCCGCCTCGACAGCCCAGCTGGCAGGGTGCTGGTTTAGGACGATCTAGGATCCGAATTCAAACCCCGGCGATGGCGGAACTCTATTTGTGGTAGACAAAGTCAAGGAGTATTTTTTTTTTTTTTCTCCAGTTCCTCCCCCAAGTCATTCCACGAAAATTCTTTACAATTCTCTTTTAATAATAATAATAATAATAATAGTAATAATAACAATAATAATAATAATAATAATAATAATAATAATAATAATAATAATAATAATAATAATAATAATAGTAATAATACTTACTGGTTTTAAGGAACCCGGAGCTTCATTGCCGCCCTCACGTAAGCCCGCCATTGGTCCCTATCCTGAGCAAAATTAATCCATCCTCTATCATCATATCCCACCTCCCTTAAATCCATTTCAATATTATCTTCCCATCTATGTCTCGGCCTCCCTAAAGGTCTTTTTCCCTCCGGCCTCCCAACTAACAATAATAATAATAATAATAATAATAATAATAATAATAATAATAATAATAATAATAATAAAACGATTAGAGAAAACACGGGAATTTTACTTCAAGCAAGTAAAGAGAATTGGAAGTAAATCCCGAAAAGAAAAAGTGTATGATTATGTCTCGTGACGAGAATATTGTACGAAATGGAGATATAAAAATGGGAAATTTATCCTTTGAAGAGGTGGAAAAATTCAAATACCTGGGAGAAACAGTACCAATATAAATGATACTCGGGAGGAAATTAAACACAGAATAAATATGGGAAATGCCTGTTATTATTCGGTTGAGAAGCTTTTATCATCCAGTCTGCTGTCAAAAAATCTGAAAGTTAGAATTTAAAAAACAGTTATATTACCGGTTGTTTTATATGGTTGTGAAACTTGGACTCTCACTTTGAGAGAGGAACATAGGTTAAGGGTGTTTGAGAATAAGGTACTTACAAAAATATTTGAGGCTAAGAGGGATGAAGTTACAGGAGAACGGAGAAAGTTACACAACACAGAACTGCAAGCATTGTATTCTTCACCTGACATAATTAGGAACATTAAATCCAGACGTTTGAGGTGAGTAGGGTATGCAGCACGTATGGGCGAATCCAGAAGTGCATATAGAGTATTAGTTGGGGGGCCGGAGAGAAAAAGATCTTTGGGGAGGCCGAGACGTAGATGGGAAGATAATGTTAAAATGGATTTGAGGGAGGTGGGATATGATGATAGAGACCTATGGCGGGCTTATGTGAGGGCGGCAATGAACCTCTGGGTTCCTTAAAAGCCAGTAAGTAAGTAATAATGATATAATAATAATAATAATAATAATAATAATAATAA